>CM029014.1:2895287-3350287 GCA_016801055.1 Panax notoginseng | reverse complement strand
TCTGCACATCTTCTGAATTCTGCATCCTGGACCACTGACACTACAGACTGCTTTCTCACCTACCACCTGAAAAGGTGTTTTGTCCCTCTTTTCCATAGTACTATCATTGGCTTCTTCAATACGCTTCTTTGTTGCGTCCTAAGGATATTTCATATAATCTGGGACTGATGGGCACTGCAGCTTCTCAGATTCATTCCTCGTATCTTGAATTAACAACTCATGAGGCTTGACGTTTTCTGACATAAGACAGATGACGCTCTACGATTTGGATCACTGTGTTCTACGATCTAGATCGTAGTGTCTTGATTTGCACACTATGATGACATCACTTGAGAGCACTACGATTTCTCTTAAACCTTTATGCACTACGATCTTCTCTTACTCGTGTAGTTGACTCTACGTTCCCGAGAGCACACTACGATCGTTGACTTGTAAACTTCATGTTTTCTTCAGCATACTACGATCGTGAAGTTGGCTCGGCGAACATTGGGACCACTCTACGATTTCCAAAGAGTTCCCTTCAAGGCAGGCACACTACGATCTTCAGGCTCTACGATTTCTGCCTTGACTTCTGCAATGTTGATCAGATTGATGCACTACGATCTCTTCATGACTAGTCTATTACATCTCAAGATCAACCTAACAGATTTGATCTTTCTATCTATACATTCTGGAACAGAATGATACACGTTGAAAGCTTAGATCAACCTAACAATTTTGATCTATCACTAAGTCCTTGTACATATATTCTTTAAGGACCTTACAAATAATCATGAACACATTCATTAAAACATCAAATCATAATATGCATTCTCCCAACAATCTCCCCCTATTTGATATTGACATAACTAAGGAGATTTGTTGTCATGATTATTAGTGACTAGATGCATTTGCAGAAATTTAAACATGACTTAGTATTTCAGTGAGCAACTGAAATTTCTAGAGAATAAGCATGAATTTATTGATGATCAAAGGATATTACAATAGCATTACATCAATAAAGCATTAAACTTTTAACTTATCTCTGTTTTCTTGTTCTCTTGTATGGAGGTGGGTTTGCATATTCTTCAGCTCTTCTCTTCCTTTGAGCTTCTTCATTTCTTGCTAACTCCTCCAGCTCGCTTCGACTTAGAACTGGATTCTCCTCATGTCTGCGCATGAATGCAGGATCTCCAGTTGGCATTCGAAGGTGTACAGTAGTCACGTCTTACGAGCTAGGAGTTGACTGCTGATGGCTCAGAGGAATAGCTGTTACAATTGCCTGCTGACCAGATCGTTGAGTCTGAGTAAGTGATGGTCTTGCAGGAGGGCTTCTTGATGATTGACCATGGAATTGACTTCTTCCCCTGTCTTGAATTGCATAACCTCTTCTGCCTCTGCCTCCTTTCCCTTGGTCTTCTTCCCCTATCTTGAATTGCATAACCTCCTCTGCCTCTGCCTCCTTTCCCTTGGTCTCCTTTCCCTTCTTGATCTCCTTTCCCTTTAGCTTTCTCCCCCTTTATGTCAGTATCAAGGGTTCGAATATCTGCAGATAGCCTGTTAACCCCTTGGACAAGCTCGTTGAGTTGACTTTGAGTTTGAGCAATGTCCTCCTTATTCTCCTTGATCTGTTGGTCAGCTCTAGCTTCTTTCTTCTGGAGGATTGTAAGAATCGTATCATTATCCTTCTCCTGATTTGCATACGATTTCTGGAAGTCGTACACAGAAGCTTTTAAGTTGAGAATATTGTCCAGCATAATCTGATGTTGACGATCTTGATTTTTCTATATTTCAAGCATAGCTTCTTTTTGTTTGGCAGCAACCTGGAAGTGGATCTCATCTTTGTCTGATATGCTCTTTAGAATTTCTTTGATAATTTCCCTTAGCTTCGCAGTGAGCTTAGTATTCATTATACCAGGAAATTTGTTAGCAGCTTGTATCATTTGATTCAGACGTATGTTGAGGAGATCAGAGTGAGATTCCAAGCTTGCTTCAATGGACTTGATCATTTGCTCAGAGGTTTCTTTTAGATCGTCTTTAGTGGGCAGGCTAGGGAAGGTATTATCTGGTTGAGGATTGTCTACTGGAGGGGTTCTTGGTTGATCTTGCAGATTGTACAGAGCAAGATCAAGACTGAAATAGTCATTCGATGAGGAAGATGGTACATCAGTTGGGGGTGCTTGGGTTTGGACATGTTGGATAGGTGACTCTTCGATTTCTATGGTTGACTCTACGATTTGGCTTGAGTCTGAAATCGTAGAGTTGGTTAGTTGAGGGAGCAGGGTGATGGTGATTTCTTCTGGTTCTTCAGTTACAGAATTTTGGGATTCTGCAACTGGAAACTGGTTTACAGGATTCAGAATCACTTTTAGCCATTTAGGGAATTCATAGAATTGGCTAAATAATGATGATGACAAGTGATTTGCTCTAAAGTTTGTAGGGATAGTCAATACCTCAGGTTTAGTATGTGATGAGACGTGGTTGGTAATCAGCTTTTTGGCAAAGTTGACTTCCCTTGGATATCCATGAGCTAGCACTGAAATTGTTGGATATTCCTTGAAGCTCCAGAACATGTGATCCCATGATTTCTGGATCAGAGCTTGATGATATGCCATCATGAGTAGGTAGGAGAACATCTGGTTGTATAGATAGCTTCTGTATCCATCTTTCCCTACACTTGTGATCATAAGCTCATCATCACTGTCATCTTCTTCTTCTCCAATCTCTTCATTTGAGGATTCCATGATTTCAATGGCCTCTGGAATGTTTGACTTTGTTGCAACGTTGTCTTGGACAGGAACCTCTTCTTCTGTCATTGGTACATCTTGAGGCTCCCCCTCATTATCTTCTTGGAGGTTTAAAAACTCCCCCTCAGCTTGTACATCTTCTTCTAAGTTCAGACAGTCCTTTTCAGCTTGACCATCTTCTTGAGCTGAGGACTTCTCCCCCTCAGCTGGTGTATACTCAATCATGAGTATTTCAGGGTTCTCCCCCTCAGCTTGAGCCTTTTCCTCTTCGGTTGTTTGGGACAGTTCTACTATTTCTGTCGTGCTCTTGGCTTCCTTCTTCAGTATTTTCGTATTCTCAAGAATGTACTTCTTGACCAACCTTTTCTTTGGTTTGCTGGCTTTAGTCACCACTTGATTAGCCACTTGCCTTGAAGCAACTTCCTCCATCTCTGCCACACTTGGTCTGTCTTCAGAGAATAGCAGGGTCTCTACGATCGAAGACACTGTTGGTCTTTTGGACTTATGGCCAATCTTGTTTGTAAGACCCCAACTTTTATAAATAAAGATGAATTTTCTATAAATATTATTTTCGAATATTATGGAGTTAATTTGATATAATGTTATAGTTGTGGGTAATATTTATAAATTTTGCAAAGTACGCAAGTTGTTATATAATATTCGATTGGTCGGGGAATATTCGTTTTAACAGGAAATATTCGTACAACGGCACAATCATTGGTGGACTCCACACCGGAAATATTGTCGGATTGAGAAAACGACAAAAATATTTTATTAAAAATAACGGCAGAAGTTTTACCATTGATACTGTTGAACTACTCGGTAGTAAAAGTACAGTAATACGTGTGGTTGCATAGTAGCACACGGTATTGATTATTAATGCTTATGTGAGAAGTCACTCAGTTTGATTCAATTATTGTCAGTTAATAATATGAATTATTTAGCGATAATGACGTTTTGTTTTATTCGTATTATTAACGTAATAAAACAGAAACATCTTTTTATATAAAACAGAATACTTTATTAAAGTTATTCTATAAATAGAATATATTATATTTTATTTAAAAGATTTTTCTTTAAATATGGACCGTCAGATTAAAGTAATCAATCTAGACCGTTCATGGATTAGTTACTATGCATTCTATTTTTTTATAAATAGCAGCTCATTCCTTCATTATTTCTTACGAATTCACTGAACTCTAGAGAGAGAAACTATAGATAGAAACTATAGAGAGAGAGAAGAAGAGTATTCTGCTACTTAACTACTTCCTTATTTTAGCTCTTCTTTAAAACGGTAAGGGGTGTTATTCTTTCTTATTCATGAAGAGAACTTTTGTTATTCCATTTCTTATTATTCTGTTGGAATAACCTGTATACGCGGTCTACCCTATACTTGGTGACATTCTTTTATTATTCTGTTGGAACATTCTGTCCGTGTATTTTACATCGGACCTGGTTCCGTCTTTGTTATTATTCTGTTGGAACATCCTGTCTGTGTGTTTTACACCGGACCTGGTTCTGTCTTTATTATTATTCTGTTATAATATCATGTCTGTGCGGTCTATCGCATGCATGGTGATTTCTTTTGTTATTTCATTCTTTATTATACTCAGTTGGTTAAGTTTTGACTTCTATACTCCATGAAATTTGACGAATATCCTTGATAATTACGTTTCATCCAGTATCTTTTCATGAAAATATTCTTCTAAGCATTCTTGAATTTTACTCCACAAAGCAGTATCATGTTGACAATTTAGACGTTGTTAATTCTTGGATAAATTAATTCTTGAACTTGTTTTATTGAATTCTTATATCATTGTCATCATCCTCATATTTATAAAATGTTAAAAGTCATCTGTGGCCTGTAGTGCATAGATGGACTTGGTATGATTATGACCAGGGATTATTCGGTATAATCATGACCGTAATGTTACAAATGATGTGGTAAAAGTCCTCATTGGCCCGTAGTGCGTTGATGGACAGTTGTTAGCATGATCATGACCATTAATGAATACACAAATATCATTGGCCGTAGTGCAGGGGTGATTCGATGATGTGGATTATTTTATTAAGCTGAGTCCCAGCGATCACAGTGTTGAAAAACCTTTTAAATCATAAAACATAGTAGAGTTTATTTTCTACTTAACTCTTTTAATGGATTGCGTGTTCCGCTGCAGTTAAACTTGATGTCTATTATATTTTATCAGTTTAACATTGTTGAAGACTAATGATAATTTATTCTGCATTATCTTAGTCATAATATTTCTTACTGGGCTAGTTGAGCTCACCCTTTCTTTCACTGTTCTCTTCAGGAAATGAGAACGTAGCTGGGGCAAGTCGGGGAACGGAGTGATGGTCCGAATGATAGTATTAGTTAGTAGTCCTCACTATTCTATGTAATGGTGTGTTAATAAATGTAATGAGAACTCCTTTTGAGTATGAATACTCTCTAGAAGATAATATTTGTATTCAAACTCACAGTTTATGTTATGTCGTATTGTACACGACAGTTGTATTAGTAAGTTGTATTTGTATTCTGTACTATGTATCTGACGACCCAAGATGGGTGATGTATACCTAATTTTGGGGGCGTCACAGTTGGTATCAGAGCTTAGGGATATGATCCCTGGCTAAGATGTGAGAATAGAACTAGGAGGGGAGAGACGGGGAATTCCTTCGCTAGTATGACCTACCTAAGTTTATTTGCATGGTATTTAATTGGTCGGTCATAATATAAGGATAATATATGACATATCAATTAACAATTATTTTGTGACAGTATCTGAAAATGACATCTGAGAATGTTGAGAATAGTAATGGAGCACATGCGACATTCACCACATATCAATAATCAGGATAATGTGCATCAGGAAGGTGACAATCCTCATGCAAACAACAACACTGACCAGATGATGAATGATGGAATGTTCAGAAACTTTATGCAGTTCATGCAACAGCAGACGAGAGCGGCTCCTATCCAAAATATAGGTGGAAACACTGAAAACTCTCGGACGGTCACCGCTAAACAGTTCAAGGAGCTGGGACCACCAGAGTTTAAGGGAGAACCAAAACCACTTATAGCGGAAACATGGATAAAGCAGATTACCAAGATATTTGATTTCTTGGGATGCTCCGAGGAGCAAAAGGTTCCCTTTGCCGCCTTTATGTTGCGAGGAGAGGCAGATTACTGGTGGGAATCGATTAAGCGTACTAAACCTGCCGCACTGAAGATGTCTTGGGAGAAGTTCCAAGAGCTGTTCAATGACAAATACTTTTCCGAAAGTGTTCGTCACATGAAGGAGGTGGAGTTCATTAAATTGGAGCAGAATAATATGACCGTGTCGCAGTGTGAGGCTAAATTTGCTGAGTTGTCCCAGTTTGCGTCCCACTTGGTGGATAATGAAGAGCGAATGACGCGAATATTTTTGCGAGGTTTGAAACCTGAGATACGTCAACATCTTATTTCTCATAAACTGTGTTTGTATTCAGATGTTGTGAATAGGGCTCAGTTAGTGGAGCGCGATAACGAATCAACGCAACCAAAAGAGAGCAGTCGACAAAATGATAATACCGGTTAGAGCAGTCATCGAAGCGGTGACAACAAGCGTGGAAGAAATCAACATGCCATAAATGGTAACCACTTCGGTGGTAATCAGGGCAAAAAAAAATGGTCATTTCAAGAAGAGGAGATTCAACAATGATGGAAAGACGTCAGCACCAGCACCCGTTGTTAAGGAAGGAGAACGACCACCTATCATATGTTTTAAATGCGGAGGGGAGGGGCACATCAGTCCAAACTGCGCGATGCCGTCTAAAGCATGTTATAATTGTGGAAGAGAAGGTCATTTAGCTCGATTTTGTCGTTTACCAAAAACAAGTTCAGCCAAGATGGAGACACCAAAGGCCGTCTCAGAAAAGTCAAAACCGGTAGTGCAAGGGAGAGCGTTTGTTGTGACCTCCCAGAAAGCAAGGAACCCGAATGAGGTCATCGCGGGTAAGCTTATCATAAACTCTTACGAAGTATATACTTTATTTGATACCGGTTCTACCCATTCTTTTATTTCTCCTACTTGCGCTCATCGATTAAATTTGACTCCGGAGAAATTAGAATTTGATTTATCAGTTGAAACTCCATTGGGAGAAACCTTCATTACATCCACGGTTTATAAGTCTTGTTTGGTTCAAGTTGGTACCCATACATTACCCGTCGATCTGATTTCATTAAAAATACTTGCATTTGACTTGATTCTAGGGATTGATTGGTTAACTACTCATCATGCAAAAATTAATTATTTTCGTAAGGTTGTTAACTTTCATATTCTTAATCGACCTATTATGCGAATTCAAGCAACCAAATCATTAAAATCAATCGCTGTCATCTCAAGCCATAAAGCTATTCGTTTATTGAAAAACGGATGTCAAGCTTTCTTAGCTCATGTCACGGATCTAAACAAAAATACGTCAGTTTTGAATGATATTTCTATTGTTAATAAATTCCCTGACGTATTCCCTGAAGAACTTCCTGGCCTACCCCCAGAGCGTGAAATTGAATTTTGTATCGACCTTGAACCCGGTACAAAACCCATTTCCAAAGCCCCATATCGAATGACTCCTATTGAACTTCAGGAGTTAAAGATCCAACTGCAGGAATTGTTAGACATTGGCTTTATTCGTCCTAGTACTTCTCCTTGGGGTGCTCCTGTGCTATTCGTGAAGAAGAAAGATGAAAGTATGCGACTTTGCATTGATTATCGGGAGTTGAATCATGTCACCATCAAAAACAGGTACCCATTGCCACGTATTGATGACCTGTTTGACCAGTTGCAAGGAGCACAATTCTTTTCAAAGATCGATCTTCGTTCTGGATATCATCAGCTGAAGGTTAGAACTGAGGATATTCCAAAGACGGCTTTTAGAACTCGGTACGGGCATTATGAATTCCTAGTCATGTCCTTTGGATTGACTAATGCTCCTGCTGCCTTCATGGATATGATGAACCGGATATTCAAGGAATATTTGGATCACTTTGTGGTCGTCTTTATTGATGACATCCTTATTTATTCCAAAAGCCGTGAAGATCATGAGCAACACTTGAGGCTGGTACTCCAAAAGCTTCGTGAATACAAGCTTTATGCCAAGTTGAAGAAATGCGAGTTCTGGCTAGAGGAGGTAGCATTCCTTGGGCACATAGTATCAAGTCGTGGAATATCGGTTGACCCGGCAAAAATTGAAGCTATTCAAAGCTGGGAGCAACCTAAATCAGTGACCGAAGTACGTAGCTTTCTTGGTTTAACTGGTTATTATCGGAGATTCGTGGAAGGATTTTCTCGAATCGCTACTCCATTAACTCAGCTGACTCGAAAAGATACAAAGTTCGGTTGGAGCGAAGAATGTGAGCAGAGTTTTCAAGAACTCAAGAGGAGACTCATTTCAGCACCTGTTCTAATAATACCAAGATATTTGATGTCTTGGGTTGCTCCGAGGAGCAAAAGGTTCCCTTTGCCGCCTTTATGTTGCGAGGAGAGGCAGATTATTGGTGGGAATCGATAAAGCGTACTCAACCTGCCGCACTGAAGATGTCTTGGGAGAAGTTCCAAGATCTGTTTAACGACAAATACTTTCCCGAGAGTATTCGTCACATGAAGGAGGTGGAGTTCATCAAATTGGAGCAGAATAATATGACCGTGTCGCAGTACGAGGCAAAATTTGCGGAGTTATCCCGGTTTGCGTCCCACCTGGTGGATAATGAAGAAAGAATGACGCGGATGTTTTTAAGAGGTTTGAAGCCGGAGATACGTCAATATCTTGTTTCTCATAAACTGTGTTTGTATTCAGATGTTGTAAATAGGGCTCAGTTGGTGGAGCGCGATAACGAGATAACGCAACCAAAAGAGAGCAGCCGGCAAAATGATAATACCAGTGAGAGCAGTCATCGAAGCGGTGACAACAAGCGTGGAGGGAATCAACAGGCCAGAAATGGTAACCACTTCGGTGGTAATCAGGGCCAAAACAATAAGAATGGACATTTTAAGAAGAGGAGATTCAACAATGATGGAAAAATGTCAGCACCAGCACCTGTCGTTAAGGAAGGAGAACGACCACCTATCATATGTTTCAAATGCGGAGGGGAGGGGCACATCAGTCCAAACTGCGCGATGCCGTCCAAAGCATGTTATAATTGTGGAAGAGAAGGTCAGTTAGCCCGATTTTGTCGTTTACCGAAGACAAATTCAGCTAGGATGGAGGCACCAAAAGCCGTCCCAGAAAAGTCAAAACCGGTGGTGCAAGGGAGAGCATTTGTTGTGAACTCCCAGAGAGCAAAGAACCCGAATGAGGTCATCACGGGTAAGCTTATTATAAACTCTAAAGAAGTTTATACTTTATTTGATATCGGTTCAACCCATTCTTTTATTTCTCCTACTTGCGCTCATCGATTAAATTTGATTCCGGAGAAATTAGACTTTGACTTATCTGTGGAAACTCCGTTGGGAGAAACCTTCATTACCTCCACTGTTTATAAGTCTTGTTTGGTTCAAGTTGGTACCCACACATTACCTATCGATCTAATTTCATTAAAAATACTTGCATTTGACGTGATTCTAGGGATCGATTGGTTAACTACTCATTATGCAAAAATTGATTGTTTTCGTAAGGTTGTTAGTTTTCATATTCCTAATCGACCTATTATGCGAATTCAAGCAACCAAACCATTAAAATCAATCGCTGTCATCTCAAGCCATAAAACTATTCGTTTATTGAAAAACGGATGTCAAGCTTTCTTAGCTCATGTCACAGATCTAAACAAAAATACGTCAGTTTTGAATGATATTTCTATTGTTAATAAATTTCCTGACGTATTCCCTGAAGAACTTCCTGGCCTACCCCCAGAGCGTGAAATTGAATTTTGTATCGATCTTGAACCCGGTACAAAACCCATTTCCAAAGCCCCATATCGAATGGCTCCTATTGAACTTCAGGAGTTAAAGATCCAACTGCAGGAATTGTTAGACATTGGCTTTATTCGTCCTAGTACTTCTCCTTGGGGAGCTCCTGTTCTATTCGTGAAGAAGAAAGATGGAAGTATGCGACTTTGTATTGATTATCGGGAGTTGAATCATGTCACCATCAAAAACAGGTACCCATTGCCACGTATTGATGACCTGTTTGACCAGTTGCAAGGAGCACAATTCTTTTCAAAGATCGATCTTCGTTCTGGATATCATCAGCTGAAGGTTAGAACTGAGGATATTCCAAAGACGGCTTTTAGAACTCGGTACGGGCATTATGAATTCCTAGTCATGTCCTTTAGATTGACTAATGCTCCTGCTGCCTTCATGGATATGATGAACCGGGTATTCAAGGAATATTTGGATCACTTTGTGGTCGTCTTTATGGATGACATCCTTATTTATTCCAAAAGCCGTGAAGATCATGAGCAACACTTGAGGCTGGTACTCCAAAAGCTTCGTGAATACAAGCTTTATGCCAAGTTGAAGAAATGCGAGTTCTGGCTGGAGGAGGTAGCATTCCTTGGGCACGTAGTATCAAGTCGTGGAATATCAGTTGACCCGGCAAAGATTGAAGCTATTCAAAGCTGGGAGCAACCTAAATCAGTGACCGAGGTACGTAGCTTTCTTGGTTTAGCTGGTTATTATCGGAGATTCGTGGAAGGATTTTCTCGAATCGCTACTCCATTAACTTAGCTGACTCGGAAAGATACAAAGTTTGGTTGGAGCGAAGAATGTGAGCAGAGTTTTCAAGAACTCAAGAGGAGACTCATTTCAGCACCTGTTCTAACAATACCATCTGGCTCGGAGGGATTTGTCATCTACAGTGATGCTTCGAGCAAAGGGTTGGGATGCGTTCTCATGCAACATGGAAAAGTCATAGCCTATGCATCAAGACAACTCAAGGAATATGAGAGGAATTATCCTACTCATGATCTAGAGTTGGCAGCTGTTGTCTTTGCACTTAAAATTTGGAGGCATTACTTGTATGGGGAGAAAGTGGAGATCTTTACGGATCATAAAAGCCTCAAATATTTCTTCACTCAAAAGGAACTCAACATGCGACAACGACGTTGGCTTGAACTGTTGAAAGATTATGAACATACCATTCAATACCATCCTGGAAAAGCGAACGTGGTAGCTGATGCATTGAGTAGAAGATCATATACAAGTACGAGTGCAATATTGTCAACACAAAGGCCCATTTTGTGTGACTTGCAAAGGATGGAGATAGAGTTAAATACTCCAGGGACCCATGTGATGATGGCGAATATACGAGTAGAACCAACTTTAATCGATAAAGTTAAAGCTGCTCAAGCTACAGACCTGGAGCTGATGCGTATGAGGAAGAAAGTGCAAGAAGGTGCTATGCCGGAAGTAAGAATCGATGAAGAAGGAATACTTCGAGTCAACTCCAGACTTTGTGTTCCTAACAACCCTGATTTAAAGTATGAAATCATGATGGAGGCGCACAACACACCGTTTGCAATCCATCCTGGAAGTACCAAAATGTATCATGATCTTCGTCATACATTTTGGTGGAGCAATATGAAGAGAGAGATAGCGTTGTTTATCTCAAGGTGTCTAACTTGTCAACGAGTCAAAGCGGAGCATCAAGTACCAAAAGGTCCATTGCAACCACTTGAAATTCCAGAATGGAAGTGGGAGCACATTACCATGGATTTCGTTACCGGTCTTCCTAAGGTTTCTCAAGGTATAGATGCAATTTGGGTCATTGTTGATAGATTGACCAAGTCTGCTCATTTCTTACCGATACAAGAAACTTATACACTTGAACGTCTTGCTCGTATGTACATAAACGGGATTGTAAGACTGCATGGTATGCCAGTATCCATAGTTTCTGATCGAGATCCAAGATTCACTTCACGATTTTGGGTTAGTTTACAAAAAGCTATGGGCACAGATTTACGATTTAGTTCGGCATATCATCCTCAGACGGACGAACAATCAGAGAGGACTATTCAAACTCTAGAAGATTTATTAAGACTATGTGTCTTTGACTTCAAGGGAAGTTGGGACAAGTTCTTACCATTGGTGGAGTTTTCCTACAACAACAGTTATCAAGCAAGTATTGGCATGGCTCCATTCAAAGCATTGTATGGAAAAAAATGTCGTTCTCCAGTATGCTGGGATGAGGTGGGTGAAGCAACGTTGTTGGGACCGGAGTTGGTACGTATGACTACAGAAAAGATTCAAACGATCCGACAACGTATAAAAACCTCACAAGATCGACAAAAGAGTTATGTTGATCTTCATCGAAAGGACGTGGAATTTGATATAGGAGATCATGTGTTCTTACGTGTTGCTCCATGGAAAGGAGTTACGAGATTTGGAAAAAGAGGAAAGCTCAATCCTCGATTCATCGGTCCATTTTTAATCCTCGATCGAGTATGAACTGTGGCTTATAGACTCGCTTTACCGCCAAGTATGTCTCGTGTTCATAACGTTTTTCACATATCCATGTTACGCAAATATGTGGAAGACCCGAACCACATTATTGAGTTAGAACCGGACGAAATAACGGAGGATTTGACGTATGAAGAAGTTCCTATTCAAATCTTGGATAAGAAGGAACATATTCTACGCTCCAAGGTTATACCTCAAGTCAAAGTTTTGTGGAGAAACCACGATATTGAGGAAATGACTTGGGAGTTAGAATCTGAAATAAAATCAAGGTATCCTTACCTCTTCGACATACCAGGTACGTACCCTAATTTCGAGGGCAAAATTTCATAAGAAGGGGAGGTTGTAAGACCCCAACTTTTATAAATAAAGATGAATTTTCTATAAATATCATTTTCGAATATTATGGAGTTAATTTGATATAATGTTATAGTTGTGGATAATATTTATAAATTTTACAAAGTACGCAAGTTGTTATATAATATTCGATTGGTCGGGGAATATTCGTTTTAACAAGGAATATTCGTACAACGGCACAATCATTGGTGGATCCCACACCGGAATTATTGTCGGATTGAGAAAATGACAAAAATATTTTATTAAAAATAACGGCGGAAGTTTTACCATTGATACTGTTGAACTACTCGGTAGTAAAAGTACAGTAATACGTGTGGTTGCATAGTAGCACACGGTATTGATTATTAATGCTTATGTGAGAAGTCACTCAGTTTGATTCAATTATTGTCAGTTAATAATATGAATTATTTAGCGATAATGACGTTTTGTTTTATTCGTATTATTAACGTAATAAAACAGAAACATCTTTTTATATAAAACAGAATACTTTATTAAAGTTATTCTATAAATAGAATATATTATATTTTATTTAAAAGATTTTTTTTTAAATATGGACCGTCAGATTAAAGTAATCAATCTGGACCGTTCATGAATTAGTTACTATGCATTCTATTTTTCTATAAATAGCAGCTCATTCCTTCATTATTTCTTACGAATTCACTGAACTCTAGAGAGAGAAACTATAGATAGAAACTATAGAGAGAGAGAAAAAGAGTATTCTGTTACTTAACTACTTCCTTATTTCAGCTCTTCTTTAAAACGGTAAGGGGTGTTATTCTTTCTTATTCATGAAGAGAACTTTTGTTATTCCATTTCTTATTATTTTGTTGGAATAACCTGTATACGCGGTCTACCCTATACTTGGTGACATTCTTTTATTATTCTGTTGGAACATCCTGTCCGTGTGTTTTACACCGGACCTGGTTCCGTCTTTGTTATTATTCTGTTGGAACATCCTGTCTGTGTGTTTTACACCGGACCTGGTTCCGTCTTTGTTATTATTCTGTTGGAACATCCTATCTGTGTGTTTTACACCGGACCTGGTTCCGTCTTTATTATTATTATGTTGGAACATCCTGTCTGTGTGTTTTACACCGGACCTGGTTCCGTCTTTATTATTATTCTGTTGGAATATCCTGTCTGTGCGTTTTACGCCGGACCTGGTTCCATTATTTATTATTCTGTGGGAATAACCTGTCTGTGCGGTCTATCACATGCATGGTGATTTCTTTTGTTATTCTATTCTTTATTATACTCCGTTGGTTAAGTTTTGACTTCTATACTCCATGAAATTTGTCGAATATCCTTGATAATTGCGTTTCATCCAGTATCTTTTCATGAAAATATTCTTCTAAACATTCTTGAATTTTACTCCACAAAGCAGTATCATGTTGACAATTTGGACGTTGTTAATTCTTGGATAAATTATTTCTTGAACTTGTTTTATTGAATTCTTATATCATTGTCATCATCCTCATGTTTATAAAATGTTAAAAGTCATCTGTGGCCTGTAGTGCATAGATAGACTTGGTATGACTATGACCAGGGATTATTCGGTATAATCATGACCGTAATGTTACAAATGATGTGGTAAAAGTCCTCATTGGCCCGTAGTGCGTTGATGGACAGTTGTTGGCATGATCATGACCATTAATGAATACACGAATATCCTTGGCCGTAGTGCAGGGGTGATTCGATGATGTGGATTATTTTATTAAGCTGAGTCCCAGCGATCACAATGTTGAAAAACCTTTTAAATCATAAAAGATAGTAGAGTTTATTTTCTACTTGACTCTTTTAATGGATTGCTTGTTCCGCTGCAGTTAAACTTGATGTCTATTATATTTTATCAGTTTAACATTGTTGAAGGCTAATGATAATTTATTCTGCATTATCTTAGTCATAATATTTCTTACTGGGCTAGTTGAGCTCACCCTTTCTTTCACTGTTCTCTTCAGAAAATGAGAACGTAGTTGGGGCAAGTCGGGGAACGGAGTGATGGTCCGAATGATAGTATTAGTTAGTAGTCCTCACTATTCTATGTAATGGTGTGTTAATAAATTTAATGAGGACTCCTTTTGAGTATGAATACTCTCTAAAAGATAATATTTGTATTCAAACTCACAGTTTATGTTTTGTCGTATTGTACACGACAGTTGTATTAGTAAGTTGTATTTGTATTCTGTATTATGTATCTGACGACCCAAGATGGGTGATGTATACCTAATTTTGGGGGCGTCACATTGTTCTTCTTTAAGATTTGTGAGATGGTGGCCTGATCTTCTTCTGCTTCTTCTTGAAGTTGTATCTTCCTCAACCTCCTTAGAGTCTCTATGTTAGAGGGCTCTACAGAAGTGTTGGTTGCAGATCCTTGAGGCTCTTCAACTTGTCTTGATCTCAGCTTCCTTTTACCCTTACTTTTTCTTCCAAGAGTAGATGGTTCTCCCTTGTCTTCTTCTCCTTCTTCTTCGACTTCTCTAACAACAGACATATCCCCTGTAACACCTGTTTTCTTTAGTTCCTCAGTTCTCCCACTGGATTCTGTCATCATTCTTACATAATCAGCAGGGTTCCTTTCCCAATTTTTGAACAACTGTTGTGTCATTCTTCGGTTTGGGTTAATGGCTTCTCTTTCATCATCCCCAATATTGTTACCCAAAGCAGATTGCAGAATGATGCTTATGAATCTCCCATACAGCATCTTTGGGGTGCTCTTTGACTTCTTCGAGCTAACTATCCATTTTTCGATCCACTCAAGCAGCACAGCCCCATAGTTAAGTTGAGTACCATATACTATGGCAGTCATGAGCTTGAGCTGAGCCTCATTAACTGAGTCATGTCCTGAGCTTTTGCAGCATATGCATTTTCCAACAATGTCAGCTAGAAATTCATACCTCTGAGGGAACTCCTTTTTCTTGTAGCCTTTCACAGAGAGCTTCTTGTGATGCATCTTCTTCAGACCCTCTTGAAATCTTATGCTGTCCAGAAATGGGTGCCCTACATTTTGGAAACCTAGGGCCAGATTGACATTTTCTTCCCTTAGCTTTAGTTCAACTCCTCTAACTCGTGTGGTGACGGTGTTGTTTTCATACACTCCATTCTTGTAGAACTCCTTCACCAGTTGAGGATAGATGAGCGTATCAGTGCTGAGCGCCTCTTCGAGACCAGCCTTCTTCAGTAAGGCTAAGTTCTTGTGGAACTTGGGAGGAGCGGTTTTGAACTCGTCAAGACAGAGTCTGTAGCCCGAAATCACGTTGGAAGCAGCCATTGATTTTGTAGTTGAGAAGAGAGATGGAACTGAGCTTTCTTCTGAGTTAGGGTTTTGCTTTTGAGAGAGAGAGAATGAGAGATAAGCTTTTGAACTTCAGTATTTCAAAATCACGATTCCAACTGTACTTATAGCTTCCCTCTCCCTTTTTAACTTAGTGAGACAGGTGTCTCCTTTTGCTTGGCTCTACGATCTTGTCTGCGTGGGAAAATACTGATTTGTCCTTTGAGTCTTCAGAGCTAAGGTGTCCTTAGTATGACTATGATCGTAGAGTTAGTCTTCTGGTCGTTGAGTCTGATCAGCATTCGTAGAGTCTGTCCTGCGATCGTCGAGTCTGTCCTACTATCGTCGAGTCTGTCTGAATCCTAGTGATGAGTTTTGACTAAGCATTCTTTTTAAGGTAACTCAGGAAGGGCCAACCTCTTGGTGTGATTCAAGGGTTAGGTTTGTCCCTGAGACACCTCTTGAAGAGATTGCTTTGTTATAAGGCTTGTCGTCACATGATTCACTTTGCTTGTTGAAAGGACTTTTGGTCATCGTCGAGTCTGCACCATGATAGTTGAGTCTTTGCTACGATCGTTGAGGTAGATTTTTGTTCAGCTCTACGATCGTGGTCCTTTCTTGATCATGTCTACGATTTTTGAGTTCATTCTCCCTTTTTTTTATATCTGTCATTGTTAGCACAGTCTAGAGCATATATCTCATGGTGATAGATTTAGCATGCCTAGCTCACTTATTAACTTGTTAAATCTGGATTCATCTAATGGTTTAGTAAAGACATCAGCAAGTTGATTTTCAGTAGGGATATATTGTAAAGAAATAGTTCTATTTTGCGCATGATCCCTAATGAAGTGATATCTTATTTCTATATGCTTTGTTCTAGAATGCATAACAGGATTATGAGTAATTGCTATGGCACTTGTGTTATCACAGTGTATAGGTATAGACTTGAAATCAAACCCATAGTCAGCTAGCTGATTTCTCATCCAAAGGATCTGAGCACAGCAGCTGCCAGCAGCAATGTATTCAGCTTCTGCAGTTGAAGTGGACACTGAATTTTGCTTTTTGCTGAACCAGGATACAAGTCTGTTCCCCAGTAGTTGACAAGTGCCACTTGTACTCTTTCTGTCTATTTTGCATCCTGCATAGTCAGCATCTGTGTATCCTATTAGTTCAAAAGAGGATTCTTTGGGATACCACAGCCCCAAGTAGGGTGTACCCTTAAAATACCTGAAGATTCTCTTTACAGCAGACAAATGTGACTCTTTAGGGTTAGCCTGAAATCTAGCACATATGCATGTTGCAAACATTATATTTGGTCTACTGGCAGTTAGGTATAAAAGAGAACCTATCATACCTCTGTATTGAGTTATATCAATACATTTACATTTCTCATCCTTGTCAAGTTTGGTTGCAGGAGCAATTGGTGTTTTCATGGGAGAGGCTGATTCCATGCCATACTTCTTTAATAAGTTTTTGATGTATTTGGCTTGGTTGATGAATATTCCTTCATCAGTTTGCTTCACTTGCAGTCCAAGGAAGAAATTCAACTCACTCATCATGCTCATTTCAAACTTGCTCTGCATTAGCTTTAGAGAATCTCTTACATAACTTTTCATCAGTAGAACCAAAAATGATATCATCAACATATATTTGAACTAATAAGACTTTATCCTTATGCTTTCTAAGAAATAAAGTGGTATCTACTTTACCTCTAGTGAACCCATTTTCTATTAAGAAATTAGTCAGTGTTTCATACCATGCTCTAGGTGCTTATTTGAGACCATATAACGCTTTATCTAATCTATAGACATAATTGGAAAGAGATGGATTGATGAAACCTGGAGGTTGTTCTACATAGACTTCTTCTTGAAGCTCTCCATTTAGAAATGCACTTTTGACATCCATCTGAAAGACTTTGAACTTCATGTGAGCAGCAAAGGCAAGAAAGATTCTGATAGCTTCTAGTCTGGCAACAGGTGCAAATGTCTCATCATAGTCAATGCCTTCTTCTTGAGAATAGCCCTTTGCCACTAATCTTGCCTTGTTTCTTGTAATGACCCCATCTTCATCCATTTTGTTCCTGAAGACCCACTTGGTTCCTATGACATGATGACTCTTTGGTCTGGGTACCAATTTCCACACTTTGCTTCGTTCAAATTGGTTGAGTTCTTCCTGCATGGTTTCTATCCAACTGAAGTCTTCCATAGCATCCTCTATCTTCTTTGGCTCTATCTGTGACAAGAAGCTTAGATAGAAGCACTCATTCTGAGTAGCAGCTCTTGTCCTGACTCTTGCACTTGGGTCTCCAATGATTAGATCCTGAGTGTGATCTCTTGCCCATCTGCTCCCGGTAGGAACATCTATCCTGATTCCCTCCTGTCTTGGATCTTCAAGGTCTATCTCTTCTTCTGGGAGTGGAGGCTCGCTGTCTTGGATGGGCCTCTCTACGATCTCATTTTCACGCTCTACGATTTCAATATCTGGCACTACTATCGTAGTGTTGATCTCTACGATTTCATTCGTGGTGTCTGTACTGCCGATCGTACAGTCTTGAGGCACTGATTTGTCTGAGTCAGTTTCATCAAAGATGATGTGTATTGAGACTTCGACACTCAGTGTCTTCTTGTTGAACACCCTGTAAGCTTTGCTGTTTGTGGCATATCCAAGAAAGATTCCTTCGTCTGACTTGGGCTGGAATTTTGTCAGATACTGCTTTCCATTGTTGAGAATATAGCATGCACAGCCAAAGACATGGAAGTAGCTAACACTTGACTTTCTTCCTTTCCACAGTTCGTATGGTGTCTTTTTGATCGTAGAGTGTATGAGTGATCTGTTCTGAGTGTAGCATGCAGTGTTGACAGCTTCTGCCCAGAAGTATTCAGGCAGATGAGCTGCTGCTAGTAAAGTCCTTCTAGCTTCTATCAGGGTTCTGTTCTTTCGTTTAGCAACTCCATTTTGTTGAGGAGTTCGTTGAGCTGAGAAGTTATGACTGATGCCATTGTCTGAGCAGAACTGATCCATTTCTGAGAAATCGAATTCTCTGCCATGATCACTCCTTATGGCCTTGATTTTCTCCCCTTTTTCATTCATCACCAGTCTGAACATTTTTATTAACTCAGAGCTCGTTTCATCCTTAGAAGTTAGGAAGAATACCCATGTGAATCTAGTGTAGTCGTCGACTACAATTAGAGAGTATCTTTTTCCTCCAAGACTGGTTGTTGGGATTGGCCCAAAGAGATCCATGTGAAGCAACTGCAAGGGTTTGTCAATAGAGTTGGCAGTCTTGCTTTTAAATGAGCTTCTGGTTTGCTTTCCAAGCTGGCAGGCGTTGCATGACCTTTCTTTCACAAAGTTGAACTTGGGTAGACCAGCTACAAGATCTTTTGATGCCAATTTGGACATGTTCTTGAAGTTTAAGTGGGACAGCCTTCTATGCCATAGCCAACTCAATTCTTCGGATGCTTTTTCCAGAAAACATATTGTTTCATCTGAGCTTAGTTGACCAAGATCTATAGTGTAAACATTTCCTTCTCTTGTTCCGGTTAACTTTATGGCAGATGTCTTCAGATCTCTGACTTGACATTGATTGTTGAGAAATGTTACTTGATGACCCTTGTCGCAGAGTTAGCTGATGCTTAGAAGGTTGTGTTGAAGACCTTCCACATAGGCTACTTTGCTGAAAGATATTGCACCATTGCCAGCAGAACCATATCCTCTTGTCTTGCCCGAGCCGTTGTCTCCAAAGATGACTGAGGGACCCTCCTTTTCTACATAGTTGGATAGAAGAGCTTTGTTCCCTGTCATATGCCTTGAGCATCCACTGTCAAGATACCATGTTGAGATCGTGGAGCTCTTTTCCTGTCAAAATATTTGATACTTCATTTTGGTACCCATATGTGCATGGGTCCTTCTTTGTTAGTTCCTTTGGGGACCCAAACTTGTCTAGTCTTGGGTCTCATATGCATGGAGTTATAATAACATTTTGTAGCTTTATGACCATATTTATCACATATAGAACATCTATTATGATGCATGCTCGTGTGTGTGTGGTGTGACGCCCCCAAAATAGGCATACAACACCCATCCTGAGTCGCCAAATACATGGTACAGAAAGCAAACTACAACTTCAATAATACAATTGTCGTGCAAAATACGACAACACATACTGTGAGTTTAAATACAAATATTGTCTTCTGGACAATATCCACACTCAAATAAATCCTCATTATAATTATTCAAACACTATTTTACAGAAATAGTGAGGACTGCTAAAACATCTTTCTAGAACCATCACTCCATACCCCGACTAGATCCTGCTATGTTCTCACCTCCTGAGAAGAAAAATAGAATAAAAAGGAAAAGGGTGAGCTCAACTAGCCCAGTAAAGAATATTATGACTAAGATAATATACAACAAATTATCGTTAGTCTTCAACAGGAAAAAATCTGATAGAATATAATCGACAACAAGTTTTAGATCAACAACTGCAGCGGAAACAGCAAACCATTAGAAGAGTCAAGTAGAGAAAGAATTCTACTATCTTCTAAGATTTAAAAGTCTATCATCAATATTTTATCCCTGTAACATAAATTAATAATCATCTTTGCACTACAAGCCAAAGATATTCATTTGTTTCACCTGTCAGTCATGTTCATCTCAACACCTGTTCATCTTTGCACTACAGGCCAAAGATATTCATCAAGTAATTATACATCTTTGCACTACAAGCCAAAGATATTCAGTAATATTATCATTTAGGACTGAGGATGATGAAAAATATCTTAAAGAGAACGAATCCAGTGAGACAGAAGGACAAATATTAGGGATTCGTATAACAGTTTATCCAAGATCAATAATACTTCATAATAATCAATTGTGAAGCAGAATTCAAAAATAAAGATCAAAATATGGATACAATCAAAGGTAGTAATCATAATAGATATCTTGGACAAAAAGAAAATTTTTATTTTTCGGTGAATAGTGCCGTATTCGTGAATAGTGTCGTATACGTGAATAGTGCCGTATACACGAATAGTAATCCCGACATAAAAAGTTCCAAAATTGATAAAAAGAACTCGTATCAATATTTCAGCATAATGATATTGAAGAGAATAATATCATTTAAGAAGAAAATAATATCCCTTACCTCAAAATATCAGTACTTCTGGTCAGAATACCGGTATAAGGCTGAAAGAAACTTACTCTGATGAATAGAAACTCTCAAAGTATCTAAATAATCACAAAATACATTCAATAATCTAGAGAGAAAAAGAGAAAAAACTTGTTTCTGGTGTGATTTTTAATTCTAACTTAGCCCTCTATTTATAGGAAAATGTTAGCACGCCGAAGCAGACTTAACCTGCAACCTGATGGCTTTACCTGCTACTATTCCCACCCACCACATTTGAATAAAAATCTCAGCACATTTCTTCACCAACCAAGAGTGGGGCCTACCAATTCTAGAATTTTCCATCAAAATGATAAATTCCAAAAATTCAACAATTTCTGAACCAGTCATCTCGTAAAATTCATAATAAATCATACGTTCATTTTTAACGGTTCAAAATTTGTGGACATATACTCAACTTATATATGTATAACATATCCAAAAATTACCACGATCCAACGGCCGGATTAAAAATTATAACCCCCGCAAAATATCTCAAAAACCCTGATTTTTAATACCTCCATTCCGACAAAAATATTTATAAAAACCTCAACATTAACTCCTTCATTTTTAATCACAAAAATATATCCCTCATTTATATCCACATAAAATAAATATTTCCTTATCATATGAATCAATAATTAATTATTCACAAATAATATTACAGAATCACGTTTATGACAACCAGGCCGTTCCCAGGAAAGAGGGGGCTTTCCAATAAGGATTTCTCCTTACTGGCGCGCAATTAGATGACCAAACCTCTCCTTAGACAGAACTTTCTAGACATTGTCAATAATGTTATCTAATAATATTATTCAAATAATATGAATTATTGATCTAATAATGGAAAATACTGTGCAGCAACAATTATTGAAACAACAATAATATAAAATATCAACGCAACAATTATTGAATCAATAAAATAAAATATTGAACAATAACTACTGTAACAATTATTGAGTAGTGCCTTCTTACGTAAGAATCAATAATTGGTGCAATACCGTGTGCTACTGTATTTTAACCACCGGGTATTCCAACAGTATTAACGGTAACAACTACGCCGTTATTTATAAATAACTTATACTTGTCGTTTTCTTCATCCAATCTCTTTCCGTTATGGGGCCCACACAAGGCTGCGCCGTCGTACGAATATTCCCCGACAGCGAGAATATTTCACGACCAAACGAATATTCCCCGACAAAATGAATATTTTATAACCACTTGCTTATTTTGCAAAATTTGCACATTTCACCTATAACCAAAGTATTATATCAAATTAACCCCTTATTATTCACAATAATATTTAGAGAAAATTTGATTTTATTCATTAATAAGTTGGGGTCTTATAACCTCCCCTCCTTATGAAATTTCGTCCTCGAAATTGACGTACGTACCTGATGTTTCAAAAAGGTGAGGATACCTCGCTTTCATTTCTGATTTCAACTCCCAGGTCATTTCTTCAATAGCATGGTTTCTCCACAAAACCTTAACTTGTGGTATAACCTTCGTGCGTAGGACATGCTCTTTCCTATCCAAGATCTTAACAGGTACCTACTCGTACGTTAAATCTTCAGCTATCTCGTCTGGTTCTAACTCAATAATGTGGTTCGGGTCTTTAACATATTTACGAAGCATAGATATGTGAAAAATATTATGAACACGAGACATGCTTGGAGGTAATGCGAGTCTATATGCCACATTTCCTATTCGCTCAAGAATCTCAAATGGACCAACAAATCTTGGATTGAGCTTTCCTCTCTTCCCTAATCTTGTAACTCCCTTCCATGGTGCAACACGTAATAATACATGATCCCCAATATTAAATTCTACGTCCTTCCGATGAAGATCCGCATAACTCTTTTGTCGATCCTGTGTCGTTTGTATACGTTGTTGAATCGTTTGAATCTTCTCTGTAGTAATGCGTACCAACTCTGGTCCCAACAATGTTGCTTCACCCACCTCGTCCCAGTATACTGGAGAACGACATTTTCTTCCATACAACGCCTCGAATGGAGCCACACCTATGCTCGCCTGATAACTGTTGTTGTAGGAGAATTCCACCAATGGTAGGTACTTATCCCAACTCCCTTTGAGATCTAGGACACAAAGTCTTAATAGATCTTCAAGAGTTTGAATAGTTCTCTCTGATTGTCCGTCCGTTTGAGGATGGTATGCCGAACTGAATCGTAAATCCGTGCCCATAGCTTTCTGCAAGCTAACCCAAAATCGTGAAGTGAATCTTGGGTCACGATCCGAAACTATGGATACTGGCATGCCATGCAATCTCACAATCTCGTTCACGTACATACTAGCAAGACGTTTAAGGGAATAAGTCTCACGTATCGGCAAGAAATGAGCGGACTTGGTTAATCTATCAACAATAACCCAAATCGCATCAATGCCTTGAGAAACCTTGGGAAGACCCGTAACAAAATCCATAGTAATGTGTTTCCACTTCCATTTCGGAATTTCAAGTGGTTGCAATGGACCCTTTGCTACTTGATGCTCCGCTTTTACACGTTGACAAGTTAAACATCTCGAGATAAACTCCGCGATCTCTCTTTTCATATTGCTCCACCAAAATGTATGACGAAGATCGTGATACATTTTGGTACTCCCAGGATGGATTGCAAACGGTGTGTTGTGTGCCTCCATCATTATTCTATGCTTCAAGTCAAAATCGTTAAGAACACAAAGTCTGGAGTTGACTCGAAGTATTCCTTCTTCATCGATTCTTGCTTCTGGAATAGCACCTTCTTGCACTTTCTTCTTCATACGCATCAGCTCCATGTCCGTAGCTTGAGCAGCTTTAACTTTATCGATTAAAGTCGGTTCTACTCGTATATTTGATATCATCATGTGGGTACTTGGAGCCTTCATCTCTATCTCCATCCTTTGCAAGTCATACAAAATGGGCTTTTGTGTTAACAACATTGCACTCGTACCCGCATATGATCTTCTACTCAATGCGTCAGCTACTACGTTTGCTTTTTCAGGATGATATTGGATGGTATGATCGTAATCTTTCAACAGCTCGAGCCAACGTCGCTGCCGCATGTTGAGTTCCTTTTGGGTGAAGAAATATTTGAGGCTTTTATGATCTGTATAGATCTCCACTTTCTCCCCATACAGGTAGTGTCTCCAGATCTTCAACGCAAAAACGACTGCTGCCAACTCCAAATCATGAGTAGGATAATTCCTCTCATATTCTTTGAGTTGTCGTGAGGCATAAGCTATAACTTTCCCATGTTGCATGAGAACACATCCTAACCCTTTGCCCGAAGCATCGCTGTAGATAACAAATCCATCCAAACCAGATGGTATTGTCAGAACAGGTGCCGAAATGAGTCTCCTCTTGAGTTCTTGGAAACTCTTCTCGCATTCCTAACTCCATACGAATTTTGTATCTTTCCGAGTCAGCTGAGTTAACGGAGTAGCGATTCGAGAAAATCCTTCCACAAATCTCCGATAATAACCAGCTAAGCCCAGAAAGCTACGTACTTCGATTACCGACTTCGGTTGCTCCCAACTTTGTATGGCTTCAATCTTCGCCGGGTCGACAGATACTCCATGTTTTGACACCACGTTCCCAAGGAATGCTACTTCCTCAAGCCAGAACTCGCATTTCTTCAATTTGGCATATAGCTTATTTTCACGAAGCCTTTGCAGTACCAGCTTCAAATGGCGCTCATGATCTTCACGGCTTTTGGAATAGATGAGGATGTCATCAATAAAGACAACAACGAACTGATCCAAATATTCTTTGAATACACAGTTCATCATATCCATGAAGGCAGCAAGAGCATTAGTCAATCCAAAAGACATGACTAAGAATTCATAATGCCCGTACCGAGTTCTGAAGGCAGTCTTTGGAACATCCTCAGTTTTAATCTTCAGCTGATGATATCTAGAACGAAGGTCGATCTTTGAAAAGAATTGTGTTCCTTGTAACTGGTCGAACAGGTCATCAATGCGAGGTAGCGGATACCTATTCTTGATGGTGACATGATTCAATTCTCGATAGTCAATACAAAGTCGCATACTCTCGTCTTTCTTCTATACGAATAAAACAGGAGCACCCCAAGGAGACGTACTAGGACGAATAAAACCGATGTCCAACAACTCTTGTAGTTGGACTTTTAACTCCTGAAGTTCAATAGGAGCCATTCGATATGGAGTTTTAGAAATGGGCTTTGTACCGGGTTCAAGGTCAATAAAGAATTCAACTTCACGTTCTGGGGGTAGACCAGGAAGTTCCTCAGGAAATACATCGGGAAATTCTCTAACAATAGAAATATTATTCAAATCTGACTTGTCTTTGTTCAAATCCATAACATGGGCTAAGAAAGCTTGACATCCGTTTTTCAATAAACGAATAGCTTTGTGGCTTGATATGACAGTGACTGATTTTAGTGATTTAGTAGTTTGAATTCGTATGACAGGTTGGTTAGGAATATGAAAACTAACAACCTTACGAAAACAATCAATTTTAGCATGATGAGTGGTTAACCAATCAATTCCTAAAATCACATCAAAAGCAAGTATCTTTAAAGAGATAAGATCAACAAGTAATGTGATAGTGCCAACTTGGATCATGCAAGATTTATAAACTGTAGATGTAACGAAGGTTTCACCCAACGGAGTTTCAACAGATAAGTTAAAGTCCAATTTCTCCAGAGTCAAGTTTAAACGTTGAGCACAAGTAGGAGAGATAAAAGAATGGGTAGAACCGGTATCTAGTAAAGTATAAACTTCGCAAGAATTCAAGATTAGCTTACCCGTGATCACCTCGTTCGGGTTTCTTGTGACGCCCCCAAAATTAGGTATACATCACCCATCTTGGGTCGCCACTTACATGGTACATAAATCCAAATACAACTTACTAATACAACTGTCGTGTACAAAACGACAAAACATAAACTGTGAGTTTGAATACAAATATTGTCTTCTAGAGAGTATTCATACTCAAAAAAAGTCCTCATTACAATTATTATCACACTATTACATAGAATAGTGAGGACTACTAATTCTATCATATAGGACCATCACTCTGTTCCCCGACTAGTCCCAGCTACGTTCTCATTTCCTGAAGAGAACAGTGAAAGAAAGGGTGAGCTCAACTAGCCCAGTAAGAAATATTATGACTAAGATAATGCAGAATAAATTATCATTAGCCTTCAACAATGTTAAACTGATAAAATATAATAGACATCAAGTTTAACTGCAGCGGAACAAGCAATCCATTAAAAGAGTCAAGTAGAGAATAAAATCTACTATCTTTTATGATTTAAACGGTTTTTCATCACTTTTATCGCTGAAACTCAGCTTAATAAATAATCTACATCATTAAATCATCCCTGCACTACAGGCCAAGGATATTCTTTAGTATCACGATCACGAATTATCCATGCACTACATGCCAAATATAATCGTGTATTCATTAGTATCACGACCACAAATTATCCATGCACTACGGGCCAAAGATAATCGTGTATTCATTAGTATCACGACCACAAATTATCCATGCACTACGGGCCAAAGATAATCGTGTATTCATCAACGGTCCTGATCATGCCATAAAACAATTCATCTTTGCACTACGGCCAAAGAGAATCCATAGCCATAATCATACCAAAAACTGTCCATCAATGCACTACGGGCCAATGAGAACTTTTTCCACATCATTTGTAACATTACGGTCATGATTACACCAAATAATTCCTGATCATAATCATACCAAGTCCATCTATGCACTACAGGCCACAGATGACTTTCAACATTTTATAAACATGAGGATGATGACAATGATATAAGAATTCAATAAAACAAGTTCAAGAATTAATTTATCCAAGAATTAACAACGTCCAAATTGTCAACATGATACTGCTTTGTGGAGTAAAATTCAAGAATACTTAGAAGAATATTTTCATGAAAAGATACTGGATGAACCACAATTATCAAGGATATTCCACTAATTTCATGGAGTATAGAAGTCAAAACTTAACCAACTGAGTATAATAAAGAATGGAATAACAAAAGAAATCACCATGCATGCGATAGACCGCACAGACAGGTTATTCCAACAGAATAATAAATAATGGAACCAGGTCCGGCGTAAATGCACAGACAGGATATTCCGACAGAATAATAAATAATGGAACCAGGTCCGGCGTAACCGCACAGACAGGATATTCCGACAGAATAATAATAAAGACGGAACCAGGTCCGGTGTAAAACACACAGACAGGATGTTCCAACAGAATAATAACAAGACGGAACCAAGTCCGGTGTAAAACACACAGACAGGATGTTCCAACAGAATAATAATAAAAACGGAACCAGGTCCGGTGTAAAACACACAGACAGGATGTTCCAACAGAATAATAGAAGAATGTCACCAAGTATAGGGTAGACCGCGTATACAGGTTATTCCAACAGAATAATAAGAAATGGAATAACAACAGTTCTCTTCATGAATAAGAAAGAATAACACCCCTTACCGTAAAAGAAACTGAATATAAGAGTAGGGAAGTAGCAGAATACTTTTCTATAGTTTCTCTATAATTTCTCTCTTTGGAGTTTCAGTGAATTTGTAAGAAATAATGAAGGAATGAACTTCTATTTATAGGAGAATAGAAAGGCACTATTCATGGATGAAATAATTTTACAAAATTATTTTTTCAATCAACTAACAATTAAGTCAATCATCTAACCAATAAAATCACAACAAAAATTAAAATATAATACATATATATAAACACATGTTTTCATATTATATAAATCAATATTATATATACACCACTTAATTTTTCTCCCCCATAACCAACATCAATCCCCCACCCACCAATAATCAAATTCACTACACTCTTACACATCACTATCACACTACCACTTTTCCACCATTTTCCACTCACATACATCACTTTCACTCTTCCTTTTCTCCCACCACTCTCCACTAACAAATATAATATTATATATATACACACACATCACAATCTTATATATATAAACTCCTTCCCCATACGTAACTCTCTCCCACCCCCATTTCTAAAATCAGTTTTTCAACACATATGGGCCCCACATATGGCCCCCACATGTGGGCCCCACCTTTAAATAAATTCTACCGATTATTTTGAAAAATAGGTAAATGGGAGTCTATAAAATAAGCAAAATTGAGTAACTTCTCACATAAGCATCAATAATCAATACCGTGTGCTACTATGCAACCACGCGTATTACTGTACTTTTACTACCAAGTAGTTCAACAGTATTAACGGTAAAACTTTCGCAGTTATTTTCATAAAAATATTTTTGTCGTTTTTCTCAATCCGACAATAATTCCGTTGTGGGGTCCACCAATGATTGTGTCATCGTACGAATATTCCCCGACACAAAGAATATTCCCTGACCAATCGAATATAATATGACAACTTGCATACTTTGCAAAATTTATAAATACTACCCACAACTATAACATTATCTCAAATCCACACCATAATATTAAAAAAAATATTTCGAAAAAATTAAATATTTATTCATAAAATCTGGGGTCTCACAATCTCCCCTCCTTATGAAATTTCGCCCTCGAAATTTACGTGCGTGCCTGGTATGCCGAACAGGTGAGGATACCTTGACTTCGAACTCTTCAGGTATAACCTTTGAGTGTTGAATATGATCCTTCTTATCCAATATATTAACACGTATCTCCTCAACGTTAAATCTTCTGCTATCTCGTCCGGTTCTAAATCAATAATGTGGTTCGGGTCATCTATATATTTACGTAACATTGATACATTAAAAACGTTATGAACACGTGGCATACTTGACGGTAAAACGAGTCTATAAGCCACAGTTCCTACTTCATCGAGGATTTCGAATGGGTCAATAAAATCGAGGGTTAAGATTTACTCTATTCGTCGATTCTTGCTTCTATAAGAATACCCTCTTGAACCTTCTTCATTCATCTGCTCTGAGTATTTAGCTTGAGCTGCTTTAACTTTATCGATTAAAGTCGATTCTACTCGTATTATTTGACATCATCACGTGGATCCCTAGAGTCTTTAACTCTATCTCCATCCTTTGCAAGTCACACAAAATGGGCCTTTGTGTTGACAGTATCGTACTCGTACTTGCATATGATCTTCTACTCAACGCGTCACCTACCACGTTCACTTTTCCACGATGGTATGGTATGATCATAATCTTTAACAGCTCGAGCCAACGTCTTTGGCGCATGTTACTTTCGCTTTAGTTGAATAAATATTTGAGGGTTTAAGAAATGGGTTTTGTACTGGGGTCAATACAAAATTCAATTTCACGTTCTAGGGGTAAGCTAAGAAGTCTTCAAGAATACGTCAAGAAATTTATTAACAATAGAAATATCATTCAAAACTGTGACTCTCGTCCAAGACTTGGATAACACGTCACATTGATATCTATTAACTTGTCACCGTTATTCACAACGTCCCTTACCGAAAGTCTAGCTTCGGTGCATTCCTCACAAGAAAGTCAACAACTAAAGGATCGGGCTCTTTATTTATGGCTTGATATGACAATGATTGACTTTAGTGGTTTGGTTACTTTGAATCCGCATAACAGGGTGGTTAGGAATATGAAAGTTAACCACCTTACGAAAAGAATGATGAGTAGTTAACCAATCGTTCCTAAAATCACATCAAAGGCAAGTATTTTCAAAGAGATACGATCGACAGGTAACGTGAAAGTGTTGATTTGAACAAGATTTATAAATAGTGGATGTAACGAAGGTTTCTACTATCGAAATTTCAACCAATAAGTCAAAGTCTAATTTCTTCGAAGTCAAATTTAAACGTTGAGCGCAAGCAAGAGAGATAAATGAATGGGTAGAACCGGTATCTAATAAGGTATAGACTTCGCAAGAATTTATAATTAACTAACCCGTGATAACTTCATTTGATTCCTCGTTAGGGTAATTCAAAACTCGATGCTGGATTTCCCCAATTACTGTCGAAAAAAAAATTACATATCATCTATTTTAGCTTTCTTGGATCGGACTTCTCTTTTCACAATATCAACGCGTCGTGCGGCTTTTACCCATGCATCTTTCATTCTCACTCGTTCAGTTATTTCTTCTTTCAGCTGCTCCTTGACATTTGAATTCTCAGATTCCAGCTTTAATATCATATACTCTGCCAAAGAGTGCTTTTGTTCAACCATCGCACATCGGGTAATACAATTTTGAATTGTTGCATCCCTTTGTTCTACGATCGCCTGTCGTTCTTCAGCCTGCTCTTCTAACTCATGAATACGATTTTGTAATTCTACATTTTGATCAATAAGTTCTTCTAATAAATCAACCTCAGCTTCCTCTTCTTCCTCACTCTCAGTTGATACCTTTGCGACTAGCTTGAGTGCAACTTTTATTTCCTCAATCACCACATGGATATCTCTAATCATATTAACCTGGTTGGTGATTAGAGGTGTCTCCACGTTCTCATGTGCTTCATTGTTTATCTCAACATTTTCGGATGTCATTTACAAATACTGTCACAAAACAAAGGTTAATCAACATGTAACATATTATTCCTATATTCTGACCGACCAATTAAATACCAAATAAACTTAGGTAGGTCATACTAGCGAAGGAATTCTCCGTCTCTCCCCTCCTAGTTCTATTCTCACATCTTAGCCAGGGATCATATCCCTAAGCTCTGATACCAACTGTAACTCTGGACACCAACCTATGTCAGCACCTTACATTGATACCTATCAGTTTGCCACCGCAGAACGGCGTCCCCTACGGAGAGTCTGGCTTCGGTGCATCCCCCATCAACAGGAAGTCACCAGCGAGAGGCTCGGGGCTCTTTACTTATAGCTCTGATACCAACTGTGACGCCCCCAAAATTAGGTATACATCACCCATCTTGGGTCGCCACTTACATGGTACATAAATTCAAATACAACTTACTAATACAACTGTCGTGTACAAAACGACAAAACATAAACTGTGAGTTTGAATACAAATATTGTCTTCTAGAGAGTATTCATACTCAAAAAAAGTCCTCATTACAATTATTATCACACTATTACATAGAATAGTGAGGACTACTAATTCTATCATATAGGACCATCACTCTGTTCCCCGACTAGTCCCAGCTACGTTCTCATTTCCTGAAGAGAACAGTGAAAGAAAGGGTGAGCTCAACTAGCCCAGTAAGAAATATTATGACTAAGATAATGCAGAATAAATTATCATTAGCCTTCAACAATGTTAAACTGATAAAATATAATAGACATCAAGTTTAACTGCAGCGGAACAAGCAATCCATTAAAAGAGTCAAGTAGAGAATAAAATCTACTATCTTTTATGATTTAAACGGTTTTTCATCACTTTTATCGCTGAAACTCAGCTTAATAAATAATCTACATCATTAAATCATCCCTGCACTACAGGCCAAGGATATTCTTTAGTATCACGATCACGAATTATTCATGCACTACATGCCAAATATAATCGTGTATTCATTAGTATCACGACCACAAATTATCCATGCACTACGGGCCAAAGATAATCGTGTATTCATTAGTATCACGACCACAAATTATCCATGCACTACGGGCCAAAGATAATCGTGTATTCATCAACGGTCCTGATCATGCCATAAAACAATTCATCTTTGCACTACGGCCAAAGAGAATCCATAGCCATAATCATACCAAAAACTGTCCATCAATGCACTACGGGCCAATGAGAACTTTTTCCACATCATTTGTAACATTACGGTCATGATTACACCAAATAATTCCTGATCATAATCATACCAAGTCCATCTATGCACTACAGGCCACAGATGACTTTCAACATTTTATAAACATGAGGATGATGACAATGATATAAGAATTCAATAAAACAAGTTCAAGAATTAATTTATCCAAGAATTAACAACGTCCAAATTGTCAACATGATACTGCTTTGTGGAGTAAAATTCAAGAATACTTAGAAGAATATTTTCATGAAAAGATACTGGATGAACCACAATTATCAAGGATATTCCACTAATTTCATGGAGTATAGAAGTCAAAACTTAACCAACTGAGTATAATAAAGAATGGAATAACAAAAGAAATCACCATGCATGCGATAGACCGCACAGACAGGTTATTCCAACAGAATAATAAATAATGGAACCAGGTCCGGCGTAAATGCACAGACAGGATATTCCGACAGAATAATAAATAATGGAACCAGGTCCGGCGTAACCGCACAGACAGGATATTCCGACAGAATAATAATAAAGACGGAACCAGGTCCGGTGTAAAACACACAGACAGGATGTTCCAACAGAATAATAACAAGACGGAACCAAGTCCGGTGTAAAACACACAGACAGGATGTTCCAACAGAATAATAATAAAAACGGAACCAGGTCCGGTGTAAAACACACAGACAGGATGTTCCAACAGAATAATAGAAGAATGTCACCAAGTATAGGGTAGACCGCGTATACAGGTTATTCCAACAGAATAATAAGAAATGGAATAACAACAGTTCTCTTCATGAATAAGAAAGAATAACACCCCTTACCGTAAAAGAAACTGAATATAAGAGTAGGGAAGTAGCAGAATACTTTTCTATAGTTTCTCTATAATTTCTCTCTTTGGAGTTTCAGTGAATTTGTAAGAAATAATGAAGGAATGAACTTCTATTTATAGGAGAATAGAAAGGCACTATTCATGGATGAAATAATTTTACAAAATTATTTTTTCAATCAACTAACAATTAAGTCAATCATCTAACCAATAAAATCACAACAAAAATTAAAATATAATACATATATATAAACACATGTTTTCATATTATATAAATCAATATTATATATACACCACTTAATTTTTCTCCCCCATAACCAACATCAATCCCCCACCCACCAATAATCAAATTCACTACACTCTTACACATCACTATCACACTACCACTTTTCCACCATTTTCCACTCACATACATCACTTTCACTCTTCCTTTTCTCCCACCACTCTCCACTAACAAATATAATATTATATATATACACACACATCACAATCTTATATATATAAACTCCTTCCCCATACGTAACTCTCTCCCACCCCCATTTCTAAAATCAGTTTTTCAACACATATGGGCCCCACATATGGCCCCCACATGTGGGCCCCACCTTTAAATAAATTCTACCGATTATTTTGAAAAATAGGTAAATGGGAGTCTATAAAATAAGCAAAATTGTGTAACTTCTCACATAAGCATCAATAATCAATACCGTGTGCTACTATGCAACCACGCGTATTACTGTACTTTTACTACCAAGTAGTTCAACAGTATTAACGGTAAAACTTTCGCAGTTATTTTCATAAAAATATTTTTGTCGTTTTTCTCAATCCGACAATAATTCCGTTGTGGGGTCCACCAATGATTGTGTCATCGTACGAATATTCCCCGACACAAAGAATATTCCCTGACCAATCGAATATAATATGACAACTTGCATACTTTGCAAAATTTATAAATACTACCCACAACTATAACATTATCTCAAATCCACACCATAATATTAAAAAAAATATTTCGAAAAAATTAAATATTTATTCATAAAATCTGGGGTCTCACATTTCTCGCGTTTTGGCCAGTCACGACAAACGCTCTTCCAGGAACCGCTGATTTTGACTTATCCGGGACAGCTTTTGGAGTCACCATCCCCGCTGAACTTGGTTTTGCTACAGAACACTCTCGAGCTATATGACCCTCCTTTCCACAGTTATAACATACCTTAGATTGTTGTGGGCAGTTTGGGCTGATATGTCCCTCTTTCCTACATTTGTAACATACGACCGGTGGTCGTTCTCCTCCCCTAGAAACAGTTGATGTTTGTGCTGACGTCTTCACGTTATCATTGTTGTACCTTTCTCTTCTTGAAATCTCCTCCCGACTCGCTCCTTCTATTATCACGACCACGATTACCACCAGAGTGGTTACCGCTTTTGTCCGAATGTTTTCCTCCCTGCTGGTTTTTATTGCTTCGATGACTGCCACCACCGGTATGACCCTGGTTGTGGTCCCTCGGTTGCACATACTCATTATCTCGCTCTAATAATTGAGCCCTGTTTACAACATCTGAATATAAAGAAAATTTATGAGAGATAAGATATTGTCGAATCTCGGGTTTTAGACCTCTCAGAAACATCCTTGTCATTCGTTCCTCATTTTTGACCAAATGAGGTGCAAACCTGGATAACTCTGCAAACTTTATCTCGTACTGGGACACCGTCATGTTGTTTTGTTCCAGTATGATAAACTCCACCTCCTTCATATGACGAATACTTTCAGGAAAGTACTTGTCATTGAACTGTTTTTGAAATATTTCCCAGGATATGTTGAGTGCGTCAGGCTGGGTACGCTTCACAGACTCCCACCAGTAGTCTGCCTTACCGCGAAACATAAAGGTGCCTCACCCACGTTTCCGCCATAATCGGATCCGGCTTTCCCTTAAATTCTGGTGGTCCCAATTCTTTGAACTGCTTAGCTGTGACAAACTGCGCGTTGTTATCATTTCCACCCGTATTCTGCACACGAGTCTCCCTCGTCTGATTTTGCATGAACTGCAAAAAGCTCCTAAACATTCCATCATTCATCGTTTGCTCGGTAACGTTGTTTACAGGAGGAATATTGCCTTCCTGTTGCACGTTCCCCTGGGTGGTGATCAAAGGTGTCTCCACAGTCTGATTTACTCCATTATTAATGTTCTCAGCTGCCATTCTTAAATACTGCCATAAAACAAGGGTTAATAGTCATGTCATATATTATCCCTATACTTTGACCGACCAAATAAATACCAAATAAACTTAGTCAGGTCATACTAGCGAAGGAATCCCCCGTCTCTCCCCTCCTAGTTCCAATCTCACATCTCAGCCAGGGATCATATCCCTAAGCTCTGATACCAACTGTGACGCCCCCAAAATAGGTATACAACACCCATTCTGAGTCGCCAAATACATGGTACAGAAAGCAAACTACAACTTCAATAATACAATTGTCGTGCAAAATACGACAACACATACTGTGAGTTTAAATACAAATATTATCTTCTAGACAATATCCACACTCAAATAAATCCTCATTACAATTATTCAAACACTATTTTACAGAAATAGTGAGGACTGCTAAAATATCTTTCTAGAACCATCACTCCATACCCCGACTAGATCCTGCTATGTTCTCACCTCCTGTGAAGAAAAATAGAACAAAAAAGAAAAGGGTGAGCTCAACTAGCCCAGTAAAGAATATTATGACTAAGATAATATACAACAAATTATCGTTAGTCTTCAACAGGGAAAAATCTGATAGAATATAATCGACAACAAGTTTTAGATCAACAACTGCAGTGAAAACAACAAACCATTAGAAGAGTCAAGTAGAGAAAGAATTCTACTATCTTCTAAGATTTAAAAGTTCATCATCAATATTTTATCCCTGTAACATAAATTTATAATCATCTTTATCCAAATATTCATCTTTGCACTACAAGCCAAAGATATTCGTTTGTTTCACCTGTCAATCATGTTCATCTCAACACCTGTTCATCTTTGCACTACAGGCCAAAGATATTCATCAAGTAATCATACATCTTTGCACTACAGGCCAAAGATATTCAGTAATATCATCATTTAGGACTGAGGATGATGAAAAATATCTTAAAGAGAACGAATCCAGTGAGACAGAAGGACAAATATTAGGAATTCGTATAACAGTTTATCCAAGATCAATAATACTTCATAATAATCAATTGTGAAGCAGAATTCAAAAATAAAGATCAAAACATGGATACAATCAAAGATAGTAACCATAATAGATATCTTGGACAAAAAGAAAATTTTTTATTTTTTGGTGAATAGTGCCGTATTCGTGAATAGTGCCGTATACGTGAATAGTGCTGTATACGCGAATAGTAATCCCGACATAAAAAGTTCCAAAATTGATAAAAAGAACTCGTATCAATATTTCAGCATAATGATATTGAAGATAATAATATCATTTAAGAAGAAAATAATATCCCTTACCTCAAAATATCAGTACTTCTGGTCAGAATACCGGTATAAGGCTGAAAGAAACTTACTCTGATGAATAGAAACTCTCAAAGTATCTAAATAATCACAAAATACATTCAATAATCTAGAGAGAGAAAGAGAGAAAACTTGTTTCTGGTGTGATTTTTAATTCTAACTTAGCCCTCTATTTATAGGAAAATGTTAGCACGCCGAAGCAGACTTAACCTGCAACCTGATGGCTTTACCTGCTACTATTCCCACCCACCACATTTGAATAAAAATCTCAGCACATTTCTTCACCAACCAAGAGCGGGGCCTACCAATTCTAGAATTTTCCATCAAAATGATAAATTCCGAAAATTCAACAATTTCTGAACCAGTCATCTCGTAAAATTCATAATAAATCATACGTTCATTTTTATCGGTTCAAAATTTGTGGACATATACTCAACTTATATATGTATAACATATCCAAAAATTACCACGATCCAACGGCCGGATTAAAAATTATAACCCCCGCAAAATATCTCAAAAACCCTGATTTTTAATACCTCCATTCCGATAAAAATACTTATAAAAACCTCAACATTAACTCCTTCATTTTTAACCACAAAAATATATCCCTCATTTATATCTACATAAAATAAATATTTCCTTATCATATGAATCAATAATTAATTATTCACAAATAATATTACAGAATCACGTTTATGACAACCAGGCCGTTCCCAGGAAAGAGGGGGCTTTCCAATAAGGATTTCTCCTTACTGGCGCGCAATTAGATGACCAAACCTCTCTTTAGACAGAACTTTCTAGACATTGCCAATAATGTTATCTAATAATATTATTCAAATAATATGAATTATTGATCTGATAATGGAAAATACTGTGCAGCAACAATTATTGAAACAACAATAATATAAAATATCAACGCAACAATTATTGAATCAATAAAATAAAATATTGAACAATAACTACTGTAACAATTATTGAGTAGTGCCTTCTTACGTAAGAATCAATAATTGGTGCAATACCGTGTGCTACTGTATTTTAACCACCGGGTATTCCAACAGTATTAACGGTAACAACTACGCCGTTATTTATAAATAACTTATACTTGTCATTTTCTTCATCCAATCGCTTTCCGTTATGGGGCCCACACAAGGCTGCGCCGTCGTACGAATATTCCCCGACGGCAAGAATATTCCACGACCAAACGAATATTCCCCGACAAAATGAATATTTTATAACCACTTGCTTATTTTGCAAAATTTGCACATTTCACCCATAACCAAAGTATTATATCAAATTAACCCCTTATTATTCACAATAATATTTAGAGAAAATTTGATTTTATTCATTAATAAGTTGGGGTCTTACATGTGGTGATTCATCTTCCAGTTAGACTTGAGTGGTCTCTTAGCTAGCCTTCTGTTAAACTGATTCTCTTCCTTCCACATGTACTTAGGTTTCATAAATAGTGATGAGTGTACCTTACTTCTACTGTACCTTCCCAGTTGATTCGTAGAGTTGATTTTTCTTGACTCTACGATTCTTCGAGGTTGGTAAGTAGAGGTTGGGTTACTCTTCTCCTTTATGAAGCCTAGACCAGCATGTGATCCTTTACTTCTCAGAGTATAGCTAGAATCAGTAGAACAAGGTTGAACTTGATCTTCCACCTGTGAGGATTTAACAAAAGCAATGCCTCTACTAAAGCCTGAGACATTACTAGAGCTAGTTTCCATTTTCTTTTCCACACTTGGCTCTGAGATGGATTCCCCAAAGCCTAAGCCTGTTCTGTCGAATGTGCTTCTTTGACTGGATAACAGGCAGTCCATGGATGATGTGGATTTGTTCCATGCAGAGATAGTCTTTTCTAGATCCTCAATTTTAGAGGTTAGCTCAGACTCTCTTTGTGTGTGATGTGTGTTTATCTGCTTTAAAGTTTCATTCTCAGCTTCAAGCTTGGAGAGAATATTAGAACTTTGAAGGGCTGTTTCAAGCTCTTCTTGAACTTTCTTCTTCTCCTCTTGAAGAAGTGAATGGTCCTTAGATAACACTCTGAACCACTTCATATATTGATGTAGATCATTGGTTATGCCACGCAGTGCAGTTCTTAAGTCATTCATATCTACATCAGGTGAGTTGAAATCAAATACCTCATCAAGATCTACATTGTGAATGTTGAGGCTTTGTTTGTCCTTTGCATGTTTGGCCATCAAGCACAGATTGGCCACTTGTGGTTCTTCTTCATCTCCAGAGTCAGCATTTGAGTCATTGTCTGAATCACTCCATGACCCTCCAGCTACTAGGCCTTTGTCTCTTTTTTGAGGCCTCTTGCTTCCTTTGTATTCTTTCTTTCCATGTTGTTTCTTCTTTAATTCTTCTCTTAGAGGTTTGTTGCAGTCGACAATAAAGTGACCAGGCTTCTTGCAGTTGTAGCATAGATCATTTGCTTGTTCCTGGCTGGTGTAGTTGCTTACCTTCTTTTGCTAGCCAGCTTTGCCTCGACGCATGAACCTTCTTAGTTTTCTTACCATCATGGCAAGATCATCATCATCGTCAGATTCATTATCAGTGATGACTTTAGAAACATTTTCAGTTTCTTTGAGAGCAACACCATTTTCCTGTCTTCTTCCTTCTAAAAGGGTTTCAGCACGTTGAGTCAGCTCCAGCTCATATGTCAGGAGATTTCCATACAGCTGTTGAACTGTCATCTCGTTAAGATTCTTTGACTCTCTTATTGCAGTGGTCTTGGCATCCCACTTGCTTGGCAGGGCTCTCATGAACTTTATGGTCAGATCTTTGTTAGGGTAGATCTTTCCATAAGCTCGTAGAGAGTTGAGCAGTATGTTGAATCTTTCATAAGTGGCAGTTACGTTCTCTCCTTGCATATGAGCAAACATCTCGTACTGCTGTGTTAGAAGAGACTGTTTGTTCTCTCTAACTTCTTCAGTTCCTTCGTGCATGATAAGCAGAGCTTCCCAAACTTCCTTGGTTGTTTTGCAGTTCACAACATTGTCAAACAGATCGTCCTCCAAGGATTGGAATAGGATGTTCTTGGCCTTTTTGTCAAGTTGGACAGCTTTCTTCTCTGAGTCTGTCCATTCTTCTTTAACTTTGATTTGAACTCTGTTTGGATCATCAGTGGTTGGTGCAAGCTTTGTTGGTATGTAAGGCCCGTTCTGAACAGTCTCAAATAGATCTTCGTCTATTGAGTCCATGTAAGCTTGCATCCTGACTTTCCAGTTGGCAAATTTATCCTTGTTGCACATTGGTGGTTTGCTGCCTCCACCGGTCCTGGATTCGCTTGGTACTAGTGCCATTTGGATCTACTAAAGCGTGTAAGCTGTAAAAATAGAACCTGCTCTGATACCAATTGTTAGTTCTTAGTAGGCACAAGTTATCTAGAAGGGGGGGTTGAATAGATATTTGAAAATCTTTTCTGATTTAAACTTGTTCTTAGATAGTGATTAAAACTTAGCGGAATTAGTGTTTGTTTTAATCTTCTTAACCAAGCAATGAAGTTATGGACGAGTAAGGCAGTTATAGCAGATATAGCAGTTATGGCAGGAATGTAAATGACACAGCTATTTTTAAGTGGTTCAGAGCACACAAGGCTCCTAGTCCACTCTTCTACTCAACGAGTAGGATATCCACTAAGGATGTCTCTTACAAACTTCTGAATCACACTGGATTCCTTCTAGACCAGCAGCCTAGGAACTTCTCTAGTTCACTCTTGAACTCTTCAAGTCCAGCAGACTTGGCTATCTTACAGTTCACTACGAACTCTTCAAGTCCAACAGACTTGGTACTCTTCTTCAGTTGATTGATGAGTGTTGTCTCGTTCTGAAGGTTGCTACTCAGTTGCTGTGTAAGCACTGGTTCGTCTAAGAACTGAGTAGCTGAGCAAGCTTTGTAATATCTCATATCGTAGAGTTGAGCCTTAGAGAATTATTCACGTTGAATGTTTTAATGCTTGCTTAATTCCCTCTCATCTGTCTGATCTGTATATATGTGATACAGAAAACTATCCGTTTGAATCCATCCGTTGAGGCATTAAATGCGTCTGAACTTTCTGTGCTGTGATGGTGACATTTCTGTACATCTTCTGAATTCTGCATCCTGGACCACTGACACTGCAGACTGCTTTCTCACCTACCACCTGAAAAGGTGTTTTGTCCCTCTTTTCCATAGTACTATTATTGGCTTCTTCAATACGCTTCTTTGTTGCGTCCTAAGGATATTTCATATAATCTGGGACTGATGGGCACTGCAGCTTCTCAGATTCATTCCTCGTATCTTGAATTAACAACTCATGAGGCTTGACGTTTTCTGACATGAGACAGATGACGCTCTACGATTTGGATCACTGTGTTCTACGATCTAGATCGTAGTGTCTTGATTTGCACACTATGATGACATCACTTGAGAGCACTACGATTTCTCTTAAACCTTTATGCACTACGATCTTCTCTTACTCGTGTAGTTGACTCTACGTTCCCGAGAGCACACTACGATCGTTGACTTGTAAACTTCATGTTTTCTTCAGCATACTACGATCGTGAAGTTGGCTCGGCGAACGTTGGGACCACTCTACGATTTCCAAAGAGTTCCCTTCAAGGCAGGCACACTACGATCTTCAGGCTCTACGATTTCTGCCTTGACTTCTGCAATGTTGATCAGATTGATGCACTACGATCTCTTCATGACTAGTCTATTACATCTCAAGATCAACCTAACAGATTTGATCTTTCTATCTATACATTCTGGAACAGAATGATACACGTTGAAAGCTTAGATCAACCTAACAATTTTGATCTATCACTAAGTCATTGTACATATATTCTTTAAGGACCTTACAAATAATCATGAACACATTCATTAAAACATCAAATCATAATATGCATTCTCCCAACAATCTCCCCCTATTTGATATTGACATAACTAAGGAGATTTGTTGTCATGATTATTAGTGACTAGATGTATTTGCAGAAATTTAAACATGACTTAGTATTTCAGTGAGCAACTGAAATTTCTAGAGAATAAGCATGAATTTATTGATGATCAAAGGATATTACAATAGCATTACATCAATAAAGCATTAAACTTTTAACTTATCTCTGTTTTCTTGATCTCTTGTATGGAGGTGGGTTTGCATATTCTTCAGCTCTTCTCTTCCTTTGAGCTTCTTCATTTCTTGCTAACTCCTCCAGCTCGCTTCGACTTAGAACTGGATTCTCCTCATGTCTGCGCATGAATGCAGGATCTCCAGTTGGCATTCGAAGGTGTACAGTAGTCACGTCTTGCGAGCTAGGAGTTGACTGCTGATGGCTCAGAGGAATAGCTGTTACAATTGCCTGCTGACCAGATCGTTGAGTCTGAGTAAGTGATGGTCTTGCAGGAGGGCTTCTTGATGATTGACCATGGAATTGACTTCTTCCCCTGTCTTGAATTGCATAACCTCTTCTGCCTCTGCCTCCTTTCCCTTGGTCTTCTTCCCCTATCTTGAATTGCATAACCTCCTCTGCCTCTGCCTCCTTTCCCTTGGTCTCCTTTCCCTTCTTGATCTCCTTTCCCTTTAGCTTTCTCCCCCTTTATGTCAGCATCAAGGGTTCGAATATCTGCAGATAGCCTGTTAACCCCTTGGACAAGCTCGTTGAGTTGACTTTGAGTTTGAGCAATGTCCTCCTTATTCTCCTTGATCTGTTGGTCAGCTCTAGCTTCTTTCTTCTGGAGGACTGTAAGAATCGTATCATTATCCTTCTCCTGATTTGCATACGATTTCTGGAAGTCGTACACAGAAGCTTTTAAGTTGAGAATATTGTCCAGCATAACCTGATGTTAACGATCTTGATTTTTCTGTATTTCAAGCATAGCTTCTTTTTGTTTGGCAGCAACCTGGAAGTGGATCTCATCTCTGTCTGATATGCTCTTTAGAATTTCTTTGATAATTTTCCTTAGCTTCGTAGTGAGCTCAGTATTCATTATACCAGGAAATTTGTTAGCAGCTTGTATCATTTGATTCAGACGTATGTTGAGGAGATCAGAGTGAGATTCCAGGCTTGCTTCAATGGACTTGATCATTTGCTCAGAGGTTTCTTTTAGATCGTCTTTAGTGGGCAGGCTAGGGAAGGTATTATCTGGTTGAGGATTGTCTACTGGAGGGGTTCTTGGTTGATCTTGCAGATTGTACAGAGCAAGATCAAGACTGAAATGGTCATTCGATGAGGAAGATGGTACATCAGTTAGGGGTGCTTGGGTTTGGACATGTTGGATAGGTGACTCTTCGATTTCTATGGTTGACTCTACGATTTGGCTTGAGTCTGAAATCGTAGAGTTGGTTAGTTGAGGGAGCAGGGTGATGGTGATTTCTTCTGGTTCTTCAGTTACAGAATTTTGGGATTCTGCAACTGAAAACTGGTTTACAGGATTCAGAATCACTTTTAGCCATTTAGGGAATTCATAGAATTGGCTAAATAATGATGATGACAAGTGATTTACTCTAAAGTTTGTAGGGATAGTCAATACCTCAGGTTTAGTATGTGATGAGACGTGGTTGGTAATCAGCTTTTTGGCAAAGTTGACTTCCCTTGGATATCCATGAGCTAGCACTGAAATTGCTGGATATTCCTTGAAGCTCCAGAACATGTGATCCCATGATTTCTGGATCAGAGCTTGATGATATGCCATCATGGGTAGGTAGGAGAACATCTGGTTGTATAGATAGCTTCTGTATCCATCTTTCCCTACACTTGTGATCATAAGCTCATCATCACTGTCATCTTCTTCTTCTCCAATCTCTTCATTTGAGGATTCCATGATTTCAATGGCCTCTGGAATGTTTGACTTTGTTGCAACGTTGTCTTGGACAGGAACCTCTTCTTCTGTCATTGGTACATCTTGAGGCTCCCCCTCATTATCTTCTTGGAGGTTTAAAAACTCCCCCTCAGCTTGTACATCCTCTTCTAAGTTCAGACAGTCCTTTTCAGCTTGACCATCTTCTTGAGCTGAGGACTTCTCCCCCTCAGCTGGTGTATACTCAATCATGAGTATTTCAGGGTTCTCCCCCTCAGCTTGAGCCTTTTCCTCTTCGGTTGTTTGGGACAGTTCTACTATTTCTGTCGTGCTCTTGGCTTCCTTCTTCAGTATTTTCGTATTCTCAAGAATGTACTTCTTGACCAGCCTTTTCTTTGGTTTGCTGGCTTTAGTCACCACTTGATTAGCCACTTGCCTTGAAGCAACTTCCTCCATCTCTGCCACACTTGGTCTGTCTTCAGAGAATAGCAGGGTCTCTACGATCGAAGACACTGTTGGTCTTTTGGACTTATGGCCAATCTTGTTTGTAAGACCCCAACTTTTATAAATAAAGATGAATTTTCTATAAATATCATTTTCGAATATTATGGAGTTAATTTGATATAATGTTATAGTAGTGCAAAGTTGAATTGTTGACTGGTATGATCATGACCATTGAATTTATAATTGAATATCTTTAGCTTAAGTGCAAAGGTGAATTGTTCAACATGGTTATAATTATTGTTTATATAAATTCTGAAATGATTATATATTTCTTTGAGATATTAATATATTTGGCCTATAGTGCAAATATGAACTGTTGATGAATATATTTGGCCTGTAGTGCAAATATGAACTGTTGTTGAATATCTTTGGCCTGTAGTGCAAAGATGAACTGGTGATGAATATCTTTGGCTCATAGTGCAAAGATGACCCGTGGTTGAATATCTTTGGCCAGTAGTGCAAAGATGAATTGTTGATGAATATCTTTGTTGAGATGAACATGACCAACTGGTGATACAAATGAATATCTTTGGCCGTAGTGCAAAGATGAAGTAATTAATATGATTATGAACATGAACTGTAATTTGGTGTAACCATGATCTTTGATGTTTCAGGTAAAGATAGGTGATGAAAATTATCTTCGTCCTGGATGAGAAGAAAAATTTAGAATCACAATTATGATTATGAGTTATTCATATGATTGTGGAAAGGAACTGTTGAGTGATGTTACAGGGATAAAACATTGTTGGTGGATTTTTAACATGGAGAAGATAATAGACTTTATGGTCTATTTGACTCTTCTAATGGATTGCTCGTTCCGCTGCAACTATGGTTGAAATTTTTATCATCTACCATATGTTCTAAATCTCTGATTTAATTCTGTTGAAGGCTATTGATAACTTATTTATCCTTAGTCATGATATTCTTTACTGGGCTAGTTGTGCTCACCCTTCTGTTTCACAATTCCTTTCAGGTAATAAGAGTGTAGCTGGGTCGAGCGGGGGTAACAGGGGAATAGAACGGTGGTCATCATTTAGTAGTTATATTTGGTAAATCATCTAGGGTGAAGCGAACCCAACGTTGGAAGGGTGTTTTGCCACTATCATACAAGATGTCTAATGACATACAACCTCGTGTCATCATAAGACAGTATTGTGCTTATCCACTTGCTGAGTATATTTACGAGCACTATCTATATAATCTTGGTGTTTGTTTGAAGTATAATTCTCAATTAGAGACAGTGGAGATAATGATAAGTCAAGAGAAGACTCACCATTGGGAAGAATATGATAGTAATCTTCTCGTTTTTCTTTGGGGTATATTGGGTCAACCAAGGATAATTCTGTGGCCATATGATATCTATCACAACCTAGAAGCATGGCCTCCCATGTACGAAGGTTTCCTTGAGCACTTCCCAAATATTCTAATTTCTAAAACAGTTTTTGACTATACCTTTATGTAAGGTATCATTGTGAGGTGCTGTCCACGATTGGGACATGAGTCACATTTGGTATATATTTGTATCCAAACTCACAGCATATGTGTTGTTGTATTTTGCACGACAATTGTTGTAATAAAGTTGTAGTTGTTTTCTGTACCATGTATTTGGCGACTCAGAATAGGTTGGATGGAATGAACCTATTTTGGAGTTGTCACATTTGATGTGGGGTATTTACAAACTTTGGGCTCTCCAACCTTACTAGTTAGCTTTTAAGGTATGACTCTCCCATAGTTTGTAACATTTACCGACTGCCGCCATGACCACTTTCAGATCTAAATATTTAATGTGCTCTTGGTGTTTGAATTATTTAGCCAAAACCCAAATCCTCCGCCCCTTCACAATATATGTTGAATCAGAATTGATTAGATGATGTAAACCTGTTATGTTTTCTCAGTTTGAATTTAAGTTTTTATTATTTTATTAATAATAATATTATTTTTTTATTAAATGATATAAATCTATTATGTTTTTTATTTTGAATATTAGAGTTTTTCTTTTTAGTTTATATTTTATTTTATTATTAATTTGTATTAATATTTTGTTTTATTTTTTGCTATATTGAGTGAAATCTAAATATATTTCATATTCCCCTTAATTTTAATAAGCATATTTTTGGATTTTGTATTTTATAAATGGCTTAATTATAAATAAAATTTAATTTGATATTAATTACAAAAATAATTAAATATTTTTTAATTTATTTGCTTGTTTTTTGGCACACTTTTTAAATTTATATTATACTTTAAAATATTTTTTTCATAAAAATTTTTCTCCAAATTCACATAATCACTGTCACGTCACACAAGGACGTCACATCAGCTTTTTAATGGACAACTCAGCTGCTTAGCTGTCTTTTTTCGTTAAAGTCAAAGCATTTAACGGTTTTTTTAACTTTGTGTTAGAAAAGTCGAGTACAGAGAGTTGACTGTAAAAAAAATATTCAGTGACCTATTTGTAAGTTAACGTAAAGTACATCAACTTAAAAAATATTTAACCCTATGTTCATGTCATCACCACTTAATTGACGGCTAATTAATTACCTTTAAGGCAAAATATGAAACAAATATATATACTTTACTTCACAAAGATTATTATTATTGTTATTATTATTATTATAGATTTATTTGTTTTTGTTGAAACAGATGGATGGAGTAAGGAGAGTCTAATAGCTAAAGAAGCCGTTCACAAATTTACATTTTATGGTTTTTTTTTTTTTTTTATAATTTGTATAATTATATATGCATTAAATATTCGATACTTACCATTTCTTTATGAATAACTATTGAACTCTCCACTTTATACGAATAATGTAAAGTTTTGTCTCATATGAATTATTGAACTCTCCACTCTATATGAATAATGTAAAGTTTTGTCTCTTATGATTCCAATTTATTAGTAATTATTTGAGTTGGATTGTTATATGGGCTATTGGCATCATGCGCTTCTACTTTATTTTTCTGTCTTGTAGTTTTGACTATCATGTAAAGCTAGTCCCATACGCTTCTACTTTATTTTTCTGTCTTGTAGTTTTGACTACCATTATTATTATTACACGAAAAAAAGAAAATTGAAAAAAGGAAATTTAAGGCATTATCTTAGTCAACAACATAATTTTGTATAAAATTTATAATTTTTTTTAAATATAAAACTTATAATTAAAATAAAAATTTAACCCTAAAAGACGTTGCTTTAATTAAACTTAACCAATACTATCTCCATTTCTAAAAGATTGTCGTTTAAAATTTTGGCACATGGATTAAGAAAGTATCATTTACCAAGTAAAATTTGTTTAAAATTCTATCACTACCTTTTTATGAAAAGTTAAAAATTATTAATACAAACTAGTGAATTTTTTGAGACAATGAGAAAAAATTGAGGTAATATAGAAAAATAAATAATTTATTTTTTTAAAAAATTATAAATTATAAATATTTTAGAATAATTTTTTTTTAAAAAAGATAATCTTTTAGAAAAATATAATATATGAGCTTGTGTAACATACAAAACAACATACATATGCATCTTCCCCGAAAAAGAGGATAACATAAGCATCTTACACGAGGGAGATAAAGAGAGCAGCAGCAGCAGCTGCGTATAACTAACAAACAAACAAACAAACAAACCAACACTACATAATAATCATCTTATTACACAATAATTGAACATACCCAGAGAGATGGCAGGTGACAGCAATGGCAATGGAATCTCAGAGTCTTTCATCAAGATTCCCCAAATTAAGTTCACCAAGCTGTTCATCAATGGACAATTCGTTGATTCTGTTTCAGGTTCTTCTTAATTCCCCTGCCTGCCCACTTCTTTATTTCTCTTTTCCTTACCTCTTTTTAACAATAATATTAAGGATAATTGTCTGCTCCATATATTCCCTAAATAATAATTACTAGTTGTTAATTTAGTATTGCGGTATAATAATAAAGTTATCCCGATTAATTTAAAAATATTCATACTATTATCACTAAAGATTACTCCTCCGTCCGTCCTAAAAAGAATGAGTTAAGCTAAGTACACTTTTTAGGAGGGAGGAGGGAGGAGGGAGGAGGGAGTAATTGAACTCTTTTTGTGAAAAAAATGGGCAAATGAGAGAAGAGCAGGAGTATGTATGTATATATATATATATATATATATATATATATATATATATATATATATATATCCTCCATTTTAAGCAAAACTAGAAAATTCTGGCAGTGAACAAGCTTCAACAAATTGAAAAATGGAACAGGACTACAGGAGAATTAATACACCATATTAGTAATCTCTATGTTCATCAACACATATATAATTTGCATAACATACCTACGGTGAAGACCCGCAATTTCTGAGATTGTGGAAGCGTTTTTAATTCCAAAGTAATATCCCCAAAAGCACTTCCCGTACAAATGATCCTTTATGAATGATATGAATATGGTGGTGATGAGAGAGAGAGAGTGTATTATTTTATTTATGGGGGAAGAGAGAGAAGCAAGTGTGGGCTCTTAGATTTGATCTAGGGACTAGGAAGAAGGATTCTTTGTAGAAGGAGGGAGATGGTAATGGTGTTGGAATACATCTGATATATATTGAAATTATCTCTCCAGATCTAACGCAATCTGGGTTCAAAATTTTCAGTTGAGCAAAGATTTGGATTAAGATTTTGGTTTGTTTATGGTGGGTTTGCTTAAATAGTATTATTTTTATTAGTTTCTTTAATTAGTTTATTTTAGTTGTTTGTTGTATGATATGTTTAGTTAATTTAATTTATATTTTGCTTAGTTGTTTGTTATAGAAATAGTGCCACATAGAGTAACTTTTAAAATTTTAACAGAGTTCGATTTTTTAATTTTTTTTTTATAAAAAAAAAGTGTAGTTCAATAAGTTAATTGGAAAAAAGTCAATTTAATAATGTATATGTAAATTGGGTTCAGTTCATGAAGGAAAAAGTGATTTACCCTCTAAAAATTTCATTAGTTGATCAGAATTATCTTGAATGATTTGTCACAAAAAGAATGTTGTCCTATAGTATTTTTGTTGGTGGGGTCAAAAACAAGGGAGTTAGGCCGGCCTATCTTGGCAAGTACGAAGGCTCGGGTCAGGTTCGAACTTAATAATTTGAGTTGGCCATTTTAAATATTGTGAGTTTGTGACTAACTTTGTGAATATAATTTAGTAAAACACTTATTAAGTTTGACAATAATTTATTAGCTTTCAATCTAACTATATATCAACCTAAATTTGAAGCAACTAAATGCAAGACATTCTGTACTTTTCCAACATAAACATGCATACTTTGGATCCATTAGTTTCAAGAAACACTTTTTAGAAATACATACATATATACATACATATATATATATATATATATATATGTATTATATTGATTTATTGCATTTTTGGATGTTTGGTATGGTACTGAACAAGTGATCCAGCTTAAGGTTGTTGGTGTTAGACAACAATTTGTTTTAAGTAGAAAATTCCGTATGTATCGTTTGCTCAGCTTACCATGTAGAAGGTAGAAATAGAAATAAGAAGTCAAAAAATGGGTATGATATAATTTTAATGTGTGCTACATTTTACTAATTTGTGCTTCATGTGACTGTAAAATAATAATAATAATAATAGGAAGAACGTTCGAGACAATAGATCCAAGAACAGAAGAAGTGATAGCAAGAATTGCGGAAGGAGACAAGGAAGATATTGATTTGGCTGTCAAGGCTGCTCGTGATGCATTTGATCATGGCCCGTGGCCCCGTTTACCTGGCAATGTAAGATTTATTTCATAATTACTCATATATTTATACATGTATCATTAATCAGTCTCATCCATTAGATTACTATTACTAAGGGATTACATTTTGTGATCCTGGTAACTAATCAGTTTCTTTATGATTTTTTTTTTGTCACAAGTATTAGTAAATCCAATCCATAACCTCATATAATATGTTTGATTTAATTCTGTAGACCATTGCTTAGTGTAGCTAAACCCATCCCACTTGTTTTCGTGCCATTAATGTTGATCAGGAAAGGAGAAGGATAATGATGAAATTTGCAGACTTAATTAATGAAAATGTAGAAGAGTTAGCTGCCTTGGATACAATTGATGCTGGGAAGTTATTCGTTTTAGGAAAGGCAGTGGAGATTCCTCTTGCAGCAGAAACTCTTCGTTACTATGCTGGTGCAGCAGATAAAATTCATGGAACAACATTGAAAATGTCGAGTGAACTTCAAGGGTACACGTTGCGCGAGCCAATTGGTGTTGCTGGAATTATCATCCCCTGGAACTCCCCGAGCATCATGTTTTTCTTCAAAATCAGCCCGGCACTAGCTGCCGGATGCACTACGATTGTTAAGCCTGCTGAGCAGACGCCGCTTTCTGCCCTCTACTATGCTCATTTGGCTAAGCTGGTAAAGTTGGCCAACCCGGTTATGTATGATAAAGTATGAGTTTATATGGTTGGTGTTGATTATTTTAAAATTTTACATCCTTAATAAGTCAAACAAATGGTTTCAAATAGTCTAATTGCCTGAACTCAATAATAATGTAGAAACTGAGTGCCTGAGGATTTAGGATCTTTTGAATTATCATATCCTTGAGTCAATTCACTCATTTCCTTATGAGACTCATCATCTGATGGATTTTTTTTCCTACTTTGATCAGGCTGGTATCCCTGATGGAGTAATCAATGTTGTAACAGGATATGGACCAACAGCTGGTGCTGCCATTAGCTCACACATGGACATTGACAAAGTAATCATATAAATATACTTGGCATAAAAAGTCGTCTTCTTTCTGTTGTTTTCGCTGGCTTTCTATAGCATTAATCTGTTTGGCCGTTTTAGGTTGATTTTACGGGCTCAACTGAAGTAGGGCAGCTAGTAATGCAGGCTGCAGCCACAAGCAATTTGAAACCCGTCTCTCTTGAACTGGGAGGGAAGTCCCCTCTCATAATTTTTGATGATGCAGATGTTGATACAGCTGTGGACTTGGCTCTCTTTGGTGGTTTATCTAATAAGGTAACATGAATTACTTTAATTTTTATTTTAACTTTTGCCTTGTAGGAAAGGTAACTTTATAAGCTCAAGAAAATATTTATGAAAACTTTTCTTGTGTAATTCCTTTTCTTAGGGGGAAATTTGTGTGGCAAGTTCTCGAGTTTTTATTCAAGAAGGAATTCACGAGGCATTCGTCAAGAAGTTGGCAGAGAAGGCGAAAACATGGGTCATTGGGGATCCTTTTGATCCTTCTACTCATTACGGACCCCAAGTAAAACTTCTATTTTTTCATTGAAGTAACTATTGAATTTGGGGCTGCTCCTCCGTTTGACCTGTGGATTTTGTGAAAGGGAAGAAAATTGAAAAAAAAAAAAAAGAACTCATATTTTTTGTATGTATGAACAAGTTATTTCTGAGAAGTTGTCAGAAAGAATAGGAAATTAAGTCTGGAAAAATAAAATACTTTTAACTTTCTCTTCTATTATCTTTTCCTTCCATGTTCCTTTGTAACCAAACAAATGAATATGAATTACTTTGCAATTTATAGACCGCATAAAGGGAATGCGCTCTTTTAAAAAGTGAACCTTTGACATTGAGCAGGTAGACAAGAACCAGTATGACAAAATACTTTCATATATTGAGCATGGAAAGAGACAAGGTGCTACATTGTTAACTGGTGGTAAGACTCACGGAGAGAAAGGATACTATGTTGAGCCAACAGTATTCACTGATGTTGCGGTAAACTCCTTTTATACCTCAAACTACATGTGGCTGAATGTTATAATCGATATACATTACTGGGCTTGCCTTATGATTTCTTGTCTCACTGTTCTTGCTGGCTTGCTAGGATGACATGCTTATTGCAAAGGATGAAATTTTTGGGCCAGTCCTGTCACTGGTGAAGTTCAAGTAAGTTCAATCATATTAAAGTTGAAGACTTGAGAACATTTTCCTAAGCTTATATTTTTTGTTGCAATTTCAGAAGCATTGAGGAGGCAATCAAGAGAGCTAATGGCACGCGATATGGGCTAGCAGCTGGAATCGTGACCAAGGACTTGAACGTGGCCAACACCGTTTCAAGATCAATCCGAGCTGGTGTCATCTGGATAAATTGTTACCTGGCGTTTAGTCCGGATTGTCCTTATGGAGGATATAAAATGAGTGGATTTGGAAGAGACCTTGGCATGGAAGCTATAGATAAGTATCTTCAAGTTAAAGCTGTTATAACTCCCATATATAACTCTCCTTGGCTATGAATAAATTCTATACGAACTTGGAATATCTAATAAGCCATTGCTAAGGGCTTGGCCATGAAACCTTACGACAGCTTTAATTAGAAAGACTTGATGTTTCAAATTCGAATGAGCTTACTCCATAATTTTATTCTACTAGTTAGCTGATGATCTATCCACCAGATCACTACTATATATATATATATACACACACACACACAATAAGGATCTATAGCTTATATGCAAAAACACATTCCTATGTATATGAAGATTATAGATATGAACATATGGAGCTATATACAGTCCATGTGTTGTTGGTTTCTTTTAACAATATGGAATGCTCTAATTTGGCTTCGGCTGCAGCTGTAGTATGCTTTGATTAATTAAGGATGTTCACTACCCATGAGCTAAGCTGGACTTTTTTGACTAACAAAACAAGAGCGACTAATTTTTTGAATACAAGATGAACATATATATACTGCAAGGCTTTTTAAGCACGACCCTACCAAAAAAAAATAATATTATTATTATTAAAAAGGGTACTTTTTCTCCTATTAGAGGGAATAATATTCTTTATAACTTGTAGTATTCTCTTGCTCTCTTACACGAGTGATTTACCTTACAAGTATATTCTTCGTTCACCATGGTTATGGGACTAAAACTCAATGCATAGCTATGATAACTTTAAATGACTCAGATGGGAAAGTGAACTTGGTGTAATTTTAGGCTGAACAACGTAAAATCAACACTACGACATTCCTCAAACAATTCCACACCATTATAACTTATTTTGTTCAACATTGAAAACAAAAGCTTTATGAATATTGACAACAAATACAGCATAATGTTATATTAGGTGCGACTCCTTCTGCCACCCATGTGTAATATAGTTTTGGTAATGGAAGAAGAACATTTTCACTATGGGGTCAGACTTCAGAGTTCGAACCACGCAAAAAGAAGGGGAAAAAAGGGCAAATATCTCATCTTTCCTGTTGACATCCAACATATTGGATTTCAAATACCTCATGGAGAATATATATTATTCTACAAAGGTGAGGCAAGACTAGGAATGCCGCTGAAATCTTACTGACCAAATTGCAAGCTCCTGTATAAGTTTTCTCCATGAAGGCGACCAAGTCACGATACTATACTCCAGTTTTCTACATTATTGTCACTGGAGGGCAGCACTTGTATTTCTTCAAGATGGTAGTCAAACCTGTCCACATATCAAACTCTTAACCGGTGTCGAATAAAGAACAAACAAAAGAAAAATAATTATTTGTCAAAGTTTCACATATATAATTAAACATAATTCAGGTTCATCAATACGAGAGTTGCGCTGTCACAATTACTAGGTCTATTATTCCCCAATTGTCCCCCTAAGCTCCTGCACCAACTGTTGTCTTCAATTATGAGCCCCATTTAATTAACACCCAAAGTAAATATTCTCGCATAATCCAAGATATCAAAAACAGTCTTTTCTTACAATTGCTAAATATCAGCTCTTAATGCAATGTTCCAAAACACTAATTTGAGGTCTTAACATACCCGCAAGTTGAAGTTCCTTTGCCCAATCCAAGACTTCAAGATACTGTCCGCCCGTAACAAATTGTTGCAATGTACAAATTTCTTGTCCATTTATCCTGCCAAATACACAAGCAGTTATTACTTCCTACACCAAGACACATGCCAACACCAAAAGATCAAGGCTATGAATATAAAATGCTTTCGAGAATATACAGTCGTTTTTTGGACTGCAAAATAGATACCTACACAAAATTGAAAATGCTTCCACTGTGTTTTAATAGAAATCAATTTCTAGCTCGAGAAGTTTCTAGAAATCTTGATTCCTTGAGGCAGAAAACTACCCATAAAATTTTGCTTTTGATAGCAAGTATCTGTGCTTAAATGAAAATGTGTACTACTTAAAACATTTTACAGTCAAAAACTAGCCGTAAAATTCACGAAAATGACATTTCACTTCCAAGTCGGTAAGTCATTTTCCAAAACGGCAGCTCTTCTCTCTTCGGCTCTCAACTCTCCAACCCTCCCTCTCTTAAAACGATAAGATACTTTTCTAGCTTTCCATCTTGTATCATTTGATTCATTTCTTATCTCCTTATCTTTTAATCCAATTTGCATTTTTTCAAACACAAAAATAAAAATAAAAATGGAAGAGAAAGGATTGTGCTGTTGCAACTTCATGCGTGATAAATTCTTAATTATATTCATTCATAGCACCTAGTGAACAAAGGATACGCAAGGGAAAATACAAGGCATTTAGTGTTCTAACCAAAAGTATAGCATGTTTCAAGTGCAGGACATGAGTGGCATGTGGTAATGTTACTTAAATTCCAAAGAACACTTGATAATTTTTTCCCAGAAGTCCTGGTCATACCTTTAATTTCCATTCTTAGCAACAAATATCAAACCATTTGTAACATATTAAAACTTTATGTATTAACAAAGTTTAAATATTTCTTTTATTTTTTAGTTTCTAATTGTTATTCTATACCTCATGATTTTGGGGATTGGAGATGGGGGTTGGGGGTGGACTCGATCTACTACTCTGACAGTAACTGGAAAATTTAGTATGAGAGCATAAATTGTTGTAGTATTTATCTTCCATATAAGAAAAAGTTCAAATGCAGGACAAAAACAAAAAGTACCTTAACATGGGTGCTGGGGAAAGCAGATGTTCGCAAAGTTTCTTGCGTCACATCTTGTGATCTCTTCTTGGATGAACTTAGTATAAACGCAGCTTGATCTGTAGTTGCAGCAGCTGAGGTAATTCGATATCCATTCTCCCACCTTCTATGAATCCCTTCACTAGGATAGAGAAAATCAAGTTCAACAACCTGCAATAAGTGAAAAATTATAAGCTCTGCAAGTGCAGATTTCAGCATGGACAATAACTAAAATGAAAAAATGAAATACCTGATTAGAATAACCTGCATCACGTGACATGACAATTCCCCATCTGCTACCTGCAGTGGTCATGGAGGTAACCAAGAAGCCTTCTTTCCACTTCTTATTGATCCATTTAAAAGGAAATACATCACTAACTTTGTATGATTGTTGAGTATAGGTTGTCCCTTCATTAGCAAGAATAAGGAAAAATAGGTAATTTAGTCACGTTAACAATCAATTGACCAAGATAGTGGATGAATTTTTTTTCTTCAAATCTCAACTACAGGCATTAAAATACAATGAGCTGATATTAAAAATAAAAAAATAAAAAAAGAAAGAAAAGAAAAGAAAAAAAATCTGATCAATCCAAAGGATGCATCTTACTCCCTCTGTTCCAAATTAGATGTCCTCATATGGCTTTCACGCAAATTTAAGATAATAACGAGAAAGTTGTTTAGTAACTATATTTATCTATAATCCCTAGATGAGTAAAGTTTTAGTCCAGATCTTTGATATTAAATATAATTCCTCTAGAATGTGTTACGTAGCAAAATATCATACTCAGTGATTCTTAACGTCAACTCAGAATTTAGAAGTAAACAAGAGCAACTAATTTTATCACTTTCTAAATAAGGCAAATACAGGTAGGCAGGCGTCTTGTCTAAACAAGTGCCCAACAGTCTAGATGAACCAAATCTACTGACATGTAACCAAAGTTTGGGCCTGAGAAGAAACCAGCTATGGTTGAATGCTAAAGAAATCATACAATATGAGCACCAAATATAACTTCTACTAGATGTATAGAATATCATAACAAAATTTGGCAAGATTTTGAAGCCACATTTTGTTTCACTCACCCTTGGACATTATTACCAAGGCACTGCCATTGGACGCACCAGCAAGAGAAGTGATGTAATAATTCTTGTCCCACTGCTCCATTATCCATTCCTGAAGAAAACTTGATAATTAAGCAAAACACTTGGTGATAAATAATCGGACTTCATACCAAGCAATTTTGTCACTACAACCTTGTGCAAGAAAACAGGTGAGATTTCATAAACCTGGGACGAGAACCCCGTCCCTGCATCCATAACAACGGCCCATAAATTTGATGAAGAAGCTACCGAGCTAATGTGCAAACCATCTTCCTTCGCTTTCTCTACATGCTGATTAAGCCTGGAATCCGTGACATTATAGTGATATCTGCAGTTGATAGTTGACATCATTTGACCAGAAAAATAAGTCCAGCAAAAATATTGAAATCTCAGAATAAGTGATATGATGTCCTTGCCTTGGCCGTGGCAGGGTCATTACAGACACCATAACTTCAAGGCCCTCTTCCCCCTAAACCTAGCTAAATGATTATTTTAATCTTGAAAGGAGTAGGGCACATGACATTAGTTAACAAAGATTTTCGATAAGACACAAGTGAATCACAAACTTAATGTGTATTATTAAAATATATATTTACCAATGGGGCCAAATTTCACGTGTCTTAGGTTTTTCCATTTGAAAGGTATTTATGACAGTTTCAGACTGTATTTTCAGAGGTAAATACTCAGACAAACATTAATATCTACATGGATTTTGACTTTTGAGGTATTTTTGGTGAATCATGTTCTTTCTTTGTTATAGTCACTGCTGCTTTGTCATGTGTGATTTATCTTTGACTTGGTCCACGATTAGATAAGAAAATTGGACAAAAGAAATTTCTACATGTTCTGTCAAATGATATTTCAAACTTGAGTAGTTACTGAAGGGCCGAAAGCCAATCCCTAAAACACACACTATGGAAGGCTCACATAAATGACATTGTTATTAACTCGCAATGCCATTCAGTAGGTCAGAATATGAGTGCTCTACATTCAAATAGGATGAAAGCAGTAAAACTAATAACCTAGAAATGCTCTACATGCTTTATTCCTATGTCAATTTACTTGGAAAATTTTCTGACAGGAACAAAGCAAGTAAAACACTTGCTTTAATTGTACTAGAGTTGAGTGATAATTATTTTGTCTATAGTGGGTGAGGGAGCAAGGAAGAAAAACTTTTACATCCAAATTGCTTATTCTTCATATTTACCTCTGCTTCATTGGTTGCCTGGAACTATAAACTGAGATCCACTGTGTAGCTGGAGTACCTAGTCTAACTTTCTTTCTAGGATGTGCACCATCTTCCAATTCAAAATGCGATCTTCCCCTCTTCTGACCCACCTATAAGAATACACAGCAGCTTTAAAAACAGAAAGTAGAAACATTCAGCTAAATTTTAAAATCACTAAATTGATTTGAAATCAAGCACAGACCTTCAAGGCACCATCTATTTTAATTGGTCTCAATGATGCAGTGGAAATTATGCTGTTTTCAAAAAGGGAGATGAGCTTCGAGTAGTTGGGTTCTTCATCAAATTTCATATCAGTCACCATTTCAAGAAATTGTTGAAAAGGGGGAGGGCATAAGCAACAAAGCATCTCTGGAGAAGTTCCCATCTTCTTTCTACACACAAGGAATCCTTTATTCTCTCCCTGAAATGCAAGATATAGTCAAAGCATCGTACACAAATATACATAATTACAAACAAAGAGAAAATCAATCAATATTCACGTACAAACCATGAATCCTAGATGATGGTAGATATAGAGATGAACTCACCATGAAACCTTGCCAAGGAAGCTTTCCTTTAAGGAGGAATATTAAAGTATAAGCTAATGACTCAAGGTCATCTCTTCTGCTTCCTGTCCTTCCCAAATGAGCATGCACACTGGCATAACGTACCGTTCCCCTGTCAATAATATCACAAACATACAGCAAATTCAACATCACATGTCCAGTATCAAAAACCAAAAAACAAAAAACAAAAAACAAAACAAAAATCATAAATCAGGAAATGTGTTTATGTTCAGTGGAACATGTACCGTCACAACAGTAATGAACTAAACAAACAACATGGTACTAATTAGCTAATAAGCCAGGAGAAGAGCACAACCATAATAATTCTAGAGAATAACTTTCCATCATAACATAAACACAAGAGAAAAGGGGAAACAATTCCCACTTCAGACAATAAATTATTAAACCTAACCACTAAAAAGTGTGTCACGTTTCTATGGACTATAAGTGTTTCAATCACAAGGGTGGAGTAATAACTCTGGAACAATTATGAGATAGAGTTTTCTGCGTTCAAAGAAAGAACTTGATTACTGTCATAGTTACCTGAAAACATCAGGCTTTTGGTCATAATCCACATGACGACCAGAAGATGCATCCCTCCATTTAGAAGCTGAGGTAAATTATATAAACGTAGTAGCGCAGTTATTAAATTTATCTCAATTTATCAAAACATATATTTACCAAAAGCTTGTTTGCATTATGGTACAAAACATGTTTGCAGGAGAAAAGAATTTACCCAAACCAAGATCAACTAAGTACAACTTTTTCTCATTTGGTGTTCCAGGCTGACCAAGTAAAAAGTTTTCAGGCTTTACATCTCCATGCACAAAACTGCAAAAGACACCAAATAATAAAAATATTTATGTGTCCATATGTATATACGAGCGAGAGACTTGCAATAAAGTACAAGAGAGAAAGTAGAAGTTCAAGTTTAATGGAAAAGGGAGCTACCCAGTCATGCATCTAAGTAATCTACCTATAGGGTTAAAAAGTCCATCAATAGGGTTTTGTTTCTTCTTTTTCTTTTGAAAAATTCTAACCTTACGGATGCAAGACCATGCAAAAATATAGATATGTACATGAAATTTTCATGTGATTTGGTGATATATGTGTAACTTTATAATAATGAAAAAAATTCAAACAAATCTAAACTGTCAGGAAAAAAAATACTTATCATGGTTGTAATAATAATGCTTCACAATCTCAATTCAAACGAAATTTTACATACTCTAATACTTTTGCATGCTCTTTTTATCTATCCATAAGGTTGGCTTTTCTTAAAGGGTTTAGATGGAAGAATCTTTTGAAGGTCCATCTAATAGATACTGACTAGATAGCTCCCTAGAATCAAGTTTTAAATTACCCTCTAAGATGAAGTTGCTCTAGTATTGATATTGCCTCCACTGCTATACAAGAAACCATCTCTTCGGACAGCCTGAAATGAATAAAAATGATGGGAAACAACGAAACCAATAAAAGAAACAAATCAACAGAAAGGTCAGCATTTTCATACATCTGGTTACTGGAGTTCCAAACATCCCATAAACTTGGACCTAGCATGTCCATGACCTGACGTTATGAAGCATAATGAGCATAACAAACTCGAGAGGAAAATTACAAGTTCACAACTAAAAAAGATTATCAGCAACCCTATCAATGTGCAGAGATATTCTTGAAATGCAAAAATTTGGGAAACTTACAAGGATATAATAGTCTCCTTGGCGACCCTTATAATGGACCAAGGGAAGTCCATAGCAACCATTAAGAGTGCTTCATGTAGAGACCAACAAGATAAATAGAATCAAATTCCATTTGTTATATCATAAATTATAATGCAAACAAAAATGAAATCCTTTACCATAAGAATAAATTTCATCTACCTGTAAACTTGCCATTCATAAGGAGGACCATAACTACACCCCTTACCATTTCGATGTTCAAACTTCATAGCAACCTAACACCGCCAGGCCATGATATAGCAACACAAAAAGAAGGGGAAAAACGGAATCCAACTATTAGCAATATAATACTCAACAGATACCTATTGCAGCTGCTCAAGATTAATAACAGTACCTCAAGTGCGTCAGCGCCTGTATTTCCTAAGCCACCTGTCACTCTTCTTCCAACAAAAACTTGCCCGAACCCCCCTTTACCCAGCTTTCTGTCTAATTTGTACATAGGGGAATTGCCGAGCTGCACCTGAGATTGAAACGAATACCAAAGAATTATATAGCCAACCCTATGGGAATTGGGTAGTAAAACAAAAAAAAAAATCCTTTTTTCTTTTTTGATAACTCACCTAAAATACCATTTTGATATTTATTCTATTTGTTTAGTTAAAGCTTTTCGACAATAACACCATCGCTTCATGTTTAAAGGATCACTTTTTGTTTCATAAAGGAATTAATATGCAGTTCAATACCTGTAGCACTTTCTTCTTTAGTATAACATAAAGAGTAGATTGTCATAGCACTTTTTGCAGAGAATCTATCAAGTCCCTTTTAACAAATACTTCTTTCGTTCCAAAATATAAGATCAAGTTTGACAACTCAAAATTGGGTAATTTATTTAAAATATATAGATTTACTTTTTAGATAATTTACAATATTAATAATTATATTGATTAAAAATTGAATAAATTCGTATTAATTCTGAATTGAAAAAAAAATGTGTCAAATGACTATAGAAAGTCGATTTGATCTTAGAATTTAAAAAGGAGGGAGTACGTATGACGAGCAAAAGGCTTTATTGACTTTTACATGAACGTAATGAGCAACATGGTGAAGTAAAACACTCACCTGATGCATAAGCATTTCATCATCTACAGTGAAATGTGTGTAAATCAGATTTTCATTTATAAGTAAATTAAGATTTTTAGTTTTAATATATAATAGGATAATTCTAAAGAAACCAATTATTTCATTAGGTGACCAATTATTAATCATAAGGTTAACAGTCCTATGGAACTTATCAGATTCAGCTCATCTTTCCCAAAAAAAATAATGAAGAATATCAAGAAGAAAAAGTATTAATATATAAATATCAATGAATTTGTTGGGAATAGACAACAATATGTATGGATCGCCCCAACTGTAAATGTGACATGTCAATCGATCACCATCATATACTTGGTGAAACTTCACCTACTTGACAATGTTGGTCAATCATGTTCATAGAGATCTCACTGAACTCCTTTAATTATCTACTTGTGATCTCCAAGATCTCTATCGGCACAGCTCAAACATTATATTTGTGTCAGAATTTGTTTATGGATCTGTTCTGTATGATTTGTTATCAAGAATCATAGAAAGCAATAAATATGTAGTAAAAGCAATTAACAAGTTCAGATGATAGCAAGATGTCCAAGGAAAAGTGATACCCTTTCAGGAATTGGACTCGTACTTCCTTCTTCCTCAACAACAGCCAACTTTTCTGCACTTTTCTCTGCTGCAAAATCAGGAATAGCAACCATATCTTTTACTCTTATGTCCAAACCTGGGCGACCCCGGCCACCAACCCCTGCACCAAAAATCTCAGCATTCTTGTCTTGATTCAGTTGATTCATTTGTCTACCCCCTCCTCTACCTCTACCAGCGGGTCTTGACATTGGATAGAGAATTCCTGGGTTCACCGGATTATGCGAAGGTGATTTCAACACTGGAGCTTTGTAGTTATTACCTCTTCTGGTGCCACGTCGGGGAGTTGGAACTAAAACAACAGGATTCTCCTCAACATTTTTCACCCTCTTCGATTGACGAACTCCACTTCTCAAATCTGGCATCCTTTTTCCATGCAAGAAGATATCTTCTCCGATTTGTTTCCTCCAACCTCAACGAGCTTCAAATACCTTAAACCTAGATGTTTCAATCGAAACAACAAATAATGAGTACTAACAAAAACAAACTATATATCTCAAGGAAACCATTTATTTTCCAAACTGTCACAGATATTGAACAAATAAAAGCTCGATTTGATTCACTGGGAAATAATGTAAAACTACAAATAAATATATGTATATATACTCAATGACGAGATTATATTGAAAGTGTTTCTTAGTTCACATCTCTGAATTGTTTGGAAAGAAGTGGTAAGATTCAGGAAGTCAACATCCTATATTTTGGTCTGGATGTTATTTTCCACTATAAATGGAATACTCCTCTTCTAATGGGACTCTCTCAATCTCTGGTTGTCACTAATCTCCTAATTTTAAGTTCAGTCAAAGTGACCAGTGAGATAAAAGTTAACAGTCAACAAAACTGTCAAAACCACACTTTTTGCTGCACAAGAAAATCTAAAATCAAAAATGAGAATTATCATTTCAAAAAACAGACTAATTATAAATCAAGTAATGTAGCTCAATGTAAAAATCCAACAAAGAGATAACCTACTCCTGAAACTTTAAAAGATTAATCTACGATGATATGCTTCCTCATTGTCATTCTTTGAATCTTAAATGACCAAAGTTTCAGACTAAGAACTTTATACGGTATGACACAGATAAAATTCAGTGCATCAAATATTACACAAATTTTTGTCTGTGCTATATTTGTTAATATGGATAAGACCTTAAAAAGGTGATCGTAAATTATTTTGATTTGTCTAAATACTTTGATTATAAATATAAATAAAAAAAAAAAAAAGAGGTGAACTATTTTGTTTTGAGTAATCAATTTTGTAACTGCTAGATATATCAGGTTTAGATTAAGCTTTCAGTTAGGGTTTGAAAATTAGTAGCTGTCAAGTTTATCTGAATTTAAAGCTTAGTTTCTTTTTCCAGCTGAATTGTACAGGAAATTAATTAATGTTCCAATGGAGCTACAACATTCCATTGAAGTAAAAAAACAAAAGGAAAGTTGTAACTCCATTGCTACAACAGGATCATAAAACGAGTGATGATGTTCAGTTTATAAATAATAGCAAAGAGCTTTTAGGTATGTGTATGTGGAGTAACGTGATGGTGATTACTTGCACCATAGTGTTAGGTTTTTACCATTTATGTACAGATCTTAATCATTGGCACTCAACTTACATTGAAATTTAAGAAGAAAATGTATTGTCAATTAGATATGCAACTAGCTAACTTCAAAATTTATGAATACTTGCCATATTTATGACTTATGAGCTATATGTATATGTTACATAGACACTTCACTTTGCCCTGAAGTACCCGTGTCCTACAGGGCCTACACTCGACAAGGGTGTTGGTGTTGAAACTTCATTGTAGTGTAAAAAAATAGTAAATTCCGACTGGATGATCCATTCAAGTCCATGTAAATTCGCTTATGAGCTCCTTAATTAATTTCCTACCTTACCTTTAGAGTTACTGAATATGACATAAATTATTTCCTTAATAGTTAGATGATATATAATGGGACGATTAATGTCAATTTTCTATTAATTTTTAAGTGAGACGTGATTAAATTAAGATAAAATCCCCTACATAAAAGACTTTATGTTAACCATCTAATACTTTGGTGCAAATTAACCATCACCATCGTGTTACTACATACTATGTTCATTTAAATATATATATAGACACCACATATACACACATAACACTGACTTTCCTCCCTTCTTTACATTTTTAGTGGCAAGGCAGGTAAGTTAATTTTGCACTGCCATCCTCTCCCCACCCCTCATGGACTTCTTATTTCTCTCTCATTATGCTTCTACTTTTTTCCAATTCTTGCCATTCAAAAAAAAAGCATGATAATATGATCTACAATATTATATCAAACTAAGAATAAAAAACTATTTTTCTTAGTAAAACCAATTAACGGAGGCATAATTAGGGGGGGTGGCTTCTTTTGAGGTTTAAATGACTTACTCAAAAAGTTGTCAAAATATTCACTTCATGAATCTTTAAAGAATAGATATAATTATGCATAGTATGTACTTGGATTGTTCTGATGACCAGACACAATCTTCTTCAAAGGAATTAATATAATTCCATTCCAATGGATATGGAAGTAACAGTATCGTAGCAAAGCTTGTATGGAAAATTTTGATTCGGATTAATGAATTGTTGGAAGAAGTGAAGAATGTCAGTTTTTGAGATCTTATTTGATGAACTGGAAGATCAGAAATCCATATGATGTTTTTTTCATACAGGGATTGTATACCGTGTAATGACTTATAACTACTAGCCATGCAATATATAACCAGAAACACAATAATCTTATTAGTTTGATTTGTATTAAGGTTTTATCAGAAAATTCAATCTTGGAATTATTGCTTATTTCCCTCGGCTAATATTTTCCAAAGAAAAATCAATAAAAAGAATCCAAAGAAAAGATGCGAAGAAGAAAGAAGTAGTTATGCTAGTTGTTTCACTTTTTCCTACCATATAGGGATACTAGGTCTTTGTTGCATGTTGGATTATAGGCCTACTTTCACAGACTCAAACTGTCTGTTTAATGATGATAAACACAAAGTCAAAAAAAATTATTTAAGAGCTTTGTTATCTCAACCTCCATTGTTCTCTATCTTGATCAAAAGTCTGTGAAGCCACTTAAGTCCCCTTCCTAGGAATTCATGTTTATCTTATTCAATGTCGTTCTTCATTTCTTTATTCAATTCTATGAAACCTAATGCTAACAGTTATCGAGCAGAATGTGTATAACTACGCGTGCCATTTTGGCGCTTTTAGTGGATTTATTTAATTACCAAAATCTCAAAAGCCGTTCCTCTAAGCCTCATGTGGAATGCATCGAGAGAGAGGATGAGGATGGCTTTTGATGGTAAAAGTAGTCATTTGTAAAGCTAAAGCCAGGAATGTGTGAGATGTCAACTTTTTGGGAAACAAAGTCCTTTCCAGATTATACACTCGCTATTGTTAGTTCTTTTCGAGGAGATGAATAAGCATTTTGTAAGATGGCAGTGTGTAACTCTAACATACATGGGCTAGTCTTTTAGAATAGACAACATTAGATGTAGCCAATGTCTGACATTTTATATGTCATATGATTTTTTCTCGTCTGACATTGACAGACGACTACTACAAAATACCGTCCGTTGCGTCCGACATATATTTAATGTGGGACATTGGCTATCACCTAAATGTGGCTGTGTATTATACATATATATATAGAGAGAGAGAGAGCGAGAAGGGGTAGAAGAGATTTATTTATCAACAATCCCAACCAAAAACTATTGCCGATATGACGCTTAAAAGTAGGATATATCACGTACCTTCTCTTGCAAACCAGTAAGAACTCATCAATCCAAACATACACATACATTATTGATTCAGAACACAAAAAGTATAGCAACATTATGAAGCCATTATATAATAAGTCAAATACGGTCACATTATGGAACAATATACTAACAGATTCACTCCTTGCAGTTGTAAGTAGGTGCCATACATACAAGACCTTAACAAACCATAAAAGCCTTTAAGTCACATATAGAGTCCAAATGCAGCTTAAAATCAAGACTTCATCTACAATTTTAATCATGCATTACGAATTAAACCATCACTGATCTTCAATCTGTCAACAACTGATCTCCGATGCATTCAAAGACATCAGAAATTAAAGAAAATCCAAATGAAGAAGAAAACGAGGCAATTTTCAATCCATATTAATCAAAAATCCAAAAGCTTATTCCTTTCTCATCTTTCTTATCCCCAGTAATCATAAACTTCATATCACTTTCCCTTCATGAAAAATAAAGATTGCAATACCTAAACTTCCGAAATCACTTCTAAAACATAATCCGAAACTAAGCTAAATGAAACCCACATCGATCGGGCAATCCATCAATGAGATGACCGTCCATAAAAAAATGCAATTCATGCAATAGGAAAATACTCCATACCCATTTGCAGATTCAATTCAAACAAAAACATAAAAAAAAAAATACAAACACAGGTATATACGGATACCGATTGACAAGTACAGAAAGATAATTTTAAATAACTCATAAAAATCATACCTTGACCCCAGAAATTACAGAAAAGAGAATTGATCACGATTACATATGAAGAAGGTGGTTTAAAAAAAAACAGATTATGCAAATGGGTATTTTATCTATGGATGAGAGAGTGTATAAGCGAAACGACGGTAGGGTGACTTGATACATGAGTTGGCTGTGGGCGTGACAAGATGGTGTATCCAGTGCGTACGTGCGTACGATAGCATCGCTTGCAGCAATGCACCAGTTTGTTCGGTGTGGACATGACAAGTCTACCGTTCAAGCCCAATGGGCCACATTAATATACTCGGTTGGTTGTAAATTAGTTGTCCGATATACCATGTCATCTTAATCTTAATTTATTAGTAAAACTATTAAGATTGCTCTTTTATTTTTACCCTTTGAGATTAAAATAGTAATTATGATGGGAAGTGGGAACCAAAAAATTTACTCCCCCTCTATCTCTATTATTGGTTTTCATAATTTGTCTGAAATGTGTATTTAAAAAATTATAACTTTTTTTTTATGAGATCGGAGGGAGTACTAGTTTTGAAACTGTCTTCATAATATGTTTGTAAATCTTGACAAAAAATTATTTTTTATATAATTTGCAAGTTTAATAAGAAAAATTAAATTAGGATAAAGAGAATAATGTTGACATATTATTTGTCCAATTTAAACTAAAAATTGTTTTCATTTACAATTGTGTTAGATTTTCTCGGATGTATATAGGAGGAAATTTACAAAATTGTAACTTCGAATGTAAACTTGGAAAAAAGTTATTTATCATCAATGCGGCAAATTTTAGTATATGTGAATAAATTTGTGATCTTGAACATTAATTATGTTACTGTCAGTATATCTGTAACCATTTTACCTCAAATTAAATTTTCATTTGGGAACAAGTGTAGTGATATTAATGTAATAAGCGATAATATCAATGCTCTCATATGGTTCTAAGGTCTTTCATTTTTACTTAATCTTTCAGAGCAATAGGAGTACTATTATACGAGAGTGATTAATATAAAATTAATTTTGATTAATTAGTAAATAAAATGTCGACATACATATTGGGAGGTTTTTTCTCTCTCTGTATGTCAATGCTATATTGATCAATTTAACAACTTAACATGAAATTAACTTTATAATAACCGGATACTTATTATACTATACTTCTGTTATTCAGTTTCGTCTTTATTCCATTATCTAATCAGCACACCAATATTAATTACAACAATGTTACTATCACATAAAAAAGGTTTACATAATATTCACATACACACACATGCATATTGTGAACCTCCGCCTGACATGTGGAGCCCATAAATATGCATGTGTGTGTATGTGAGCCTTTTTTATGTGATAATAGTATTATTTAATTATGAAAGACTCCGCCTCATTGCTTTTGCCTTGGAAAGACAATTCATTTATCCTTCTAGACTTTCATTTTCTCAAAATATGTTTTGAATTTAAAAAATAAGAAAATAAATATAAATGAAAAACAACAAAAAAAAATTATCTATATTTCTACAATTAAGAAGAAAAAAACATAAACCCAATAATTTATATTTAAAAAAAATATTGAGCACAATGTTAAAATGTAGTCCATGGATTGTTAAATATGTTTCAATAATATTTCAGATATTATGTTCCTTTTTTCTTCTTTTCTTTTACCTTAATACTACATTTAAATTGAAGGAACGAAATGAAGAGTGAAATGATTCATTTTATTACAGTTGAAATGAGTTATTCTATATGTTCTCCCTTCACCAAAAAACCAAACACAATTTTTTTTCATTCCAATCACAATTGAACACAATTTTTTTCATTTCATTACTCCGATTCAAACGTAACATAAATATTTGAAGTTATAAACGTAGTTAGAGGAATTGGAACCCAAATGGAATGGTTCATTTTGATGAAATGTAATGGTTAATTTATTCTGGCTAAATTAATATATTTTTTTAATATATAAGAGAAGTTGTGGAACAGTCCATTTGACCATAAATGAAATGAAACGTTGAAGCTCTCATAAGTCATAACTACTGAATTGAAACGATAATAATATTTACTTTAATGCTCAAACTATTCTTATAGGGATTGGGGAGGTATTTTTAAGTTTTGTTACACTTATAAAAAATTATTATAAAAATAACTTATAAAATAACATGTCAAAATATAATTAATATATGATTCATCATACACACCTATTGTTTCATTTTCATGACTCTTATTTGGATCAAGGTTTCATTGATGCTTTACTTGTGTTTATGTACAAAAAAATTGTGATGGATGTAATGGTTCTAACTAATTACAACTATATACATCATTTTGTATTTCTTTTTTGTAAATTGCATGAGACTGCGTTCTAGTTCAGAAATTTTAACCAGATTCTTTTTCCAAATTTGTATAAAACTTACTATTTTGATCGATTTTTTCCTTATCACGTAGGAGTGTTCATTGGTAAAAAACTGTATCAAACCAGTTTAAACAGTACCATACTGGTTAGCAAATGTTTGAAAAAATGAGTATCGAAATACAAATATTCCGAACTTATATATGTCAGTTCGGTATAGGGATAGTATCAATAATGTAAGACCCCAACTTTTATAAATAAAGATGAATTTTCTATAAATATCATTTTTGAATATTATGGAGTTAATTTGATATAATGTTATAGTTGTGGGTAATATTTATAAATTTTGCAAAGTAAGCAAGTTGTTATAAAATATTCGTTTGGTCGGAGAATATTCTTTTTATCGGGGAATATTCGTACGACGGCACAATCATTGGTGGACCCCACAACGGAATTATTGTCGGATTGAGAAAACGACAGAATTATCTTTCTATAAAAATAACAGCTGAGGTGTTACCGTTAAAACCGTTAAAACTGTTGAACTACTCGGTAGTAAAAGTACAGTAATACGCGTGGTTGCATAGTAGCACACGGTATTGATTATTGATGCTTACGTGAGAAGTCACTCAGCTATACTCAATTATTGCTACAGTAATTGCTGCATCATATCTCTTAAATTATTGTCATAGTATCATCTGTATAATATGTTATATTATTGAGACGTTGTGGTAAGTTTGGTTATTTTATGGGGGCCATATGTCATCATATAAGAGTCTCTTCGTCAATAGTAATTACCGTCATCAATAGTAATTACCGTCGTCAATAGTAATTACCGTCGTCAATAGTATTTACCTTGGTCAATAGTATTTACCTTGGTCAATAGTAATTACCTTCGTCAATAGTATTTACCTTGGTCAATAGTAATTACCTTCGTCAATAGTATTTACCTTGGTCAATAGTAATTACTTTCGTCAATAGTAGTTGTCCCTTCAATATTACCAAGAGTCATTTGACCCTTCGTTAAGACCAAGAGTCATTTGACCCTTCGTTAAGACCAAGAGCCACCCTCAGTTTTTCTATAAATAGAGGCCTAGGGCTTCATTATTTTTCACGAATTCATTCAAGCTATAGAGAGAGAAAGTATAGAGAGAATAAGAGAGAGAGAGAATAAAAGTATTCTGTTACATCACTTTTCCAATATCCAGTTCTTTTAAGGTAGGGAATATTATTTCTTTTATATTCATGAAGAGAACTTCTGTTATTCCATTTGTTATTATTCTGTTGGAATAACCAGTATACGCGGTCTACCCTATACTTGGTGACATTCTTCTATTATTCTGTTGGAACATCCTGTCTGTGTGTTTTACACCGGACCTGGTTCCGTTTATTATTCTGTTGGAACATCCTGTCTGTGTGTTTTACACCGGACCTGGTTCCGTTTTATTATTATTCTGTTGGAATATCCTGTCTGTGTGTTTTACACCGGACCTGGTTCCATTATTTATTATTCTGTCGGAATATCCTGTCTGTGCGTTTACGCCGGACCTGGTTCCATTATTTATTATTCTATTGGAATAACCTGTCTGTGCGGTCTATCGCATGCATGGTGATTTCTTTTGTTATTCCATTCTTTATTGTACTCAGTTGGTTAAGTTTTGACTTCTACACTCCATGAAATTTGTGGAATATCCTTGATAGTTGCGTTTCATCCAGTATCTTTCAAGAAAATATTCTTCTAAGCATTCTTAAATTTTACTCCACAATGCAGTATCATGTTGACAATTTGGACGTTGTTAATTCCTGGATAAATTAATTCTTGAACTTGTTTTATTGAATTCTTATATCATTGTCATCATCCTCATGTTTATAAAATGTTGAAAGTCATCTGTGGCCTGTATTGCATAGATGGACTTGGTATGATTATGACCAGGGATTATTCGGTATAATCATGACCGTAATGTTACAAATGATGTGGTAAAGGTCCTCATTGGCCCGTAGTGCATTGATGGACAGTTGTTGGCATGATCATGACCATTAATGAATATACGAATATCCTTGGCCGTGGTGCAGGGGTGATTCGATGATGTGGATTATTTTATTAAGCTGAGTCTCAGCGATCACAGTGTTGAAAAACTTTTTAAATCATAAAAGATAGTAGAGTTTATTTTCTACTTGACTCTTTTAATGGATTGCTTGTTCCGCTACAGTTAAACTTGATGTCTATTATATTTTATCAGTTTAACATTGTTGAAGGCTAATGATAATTTATTCTGCACTATCTTAGTCATTATATTTCTTACTGGGCTAGTTGAGCTCACCCTTTCTTTCACTGTTCTCTTCAGGAAATGAGAACGTAGCTGGGACAAGTCGGGGTACGGAGTGATGGTCCGAATGATAGTATTAGTTAGTAGTCCTCACTATTCTATGAAATGGTGTGTTAATAAATGTAATGAGGACTCCTTTTGAGTATGAATACTCTCTAGAAGATAATATTTGTATTCAAACTCACAGTTTATGTTTTGTCGTATTGTACACGACAGATGTATTAATCAGTTGTATTTGTATTCTGTACTATGTATCTGACGACCCAAGATGGGTGATGTATACCTAATTTTGGGGGCGTCACAGTTGGTATCAGAGCTTAGGGATATGATCCATGGCTAAGATGTGAGAATAGAACTAGGAGGGGAGAGACGGGGAATTCCTTCGCTAGTATGGCATACCTAAGTTTATTTGCATGGTATTTAATTGGTCGGTCATAATATAAGGATAATATATGACATATCAATTAATTTTTATTTTGTGGCAGTATCTGAAAATGGCATCTGAGAATGTTGAGAATAGCAATGGAGCACAGACGACTGTTGATTCACCACATATCAATAATCAGGATAATGTGCATCAGGAAGGTGTCAATCCTCATGCAAACAACAACACTGACCAAATGATGAATGATCAAATGTTCAGAGGCTTTATGCAATTCATGCAACAACAGGTGAAAGCGGCTCCTGTCCACAACGTAGGTGGAAATACTGGAAACTCTCAGGCGGTCACCGCTAAACAGTTTAAGGAGCTGGGACCACCGGAGTTTAAGGGAGAACCCAAACCACTTGTAGCTGAAACATGGATAAAGCAGATCACCAAGATATTTGATGTCTTGGGTTGCTCCGAGGAGCAAAAGGTTCCCTTTGCCGCCTTTATGTTGCGAGGAGAGGCAGATTACTGGTGGGAATCGATAAAGCGTACTCAACCTGCCGCACTGAAGATGTCTTGGGAGAAGTTCCAAGATCTGTTTAACGACAAATACTTTTCCGAGAGTATTCGTCACATGAAGGAGGTGGAGTTCATCAAATTGGAGCAGAATAATATGACCGTGTCGCAGTACGAGGCAAAATTTGCGGAGTTATCCCGGTTTGCGTCCCACCTGGTGGATAATGAAGAAAGAATGACGCGGATGTTTTTAAGAGGTTTGAAGCCGGAGATACGTCAACATCTTGTTTCTCATAAACTGTGTTTGTATTCAGATGTTGTAAATAGGGCTCAGTTGGTGGAGCGCGATAACGAGATAACGCAACCAAAAGAGAGCAGCCGGCAAAATGATAATACCAGTGAGAGCAGTCATCGAAGCGGTGACAACAAGCGTGGAGGGAATCAACAGGCCAGAAATGGTAACCACTTCGGTGGTAATCAGGGCCAAAATAATAAGAATGGACATTTTAAGAAGAGGAGATTCAACAATGATGGAAAGATGTCAGCACCAGCACCTGTCGTTAAGGAAGGAGAACGACCACCTATCATATGTTTCAAATGCGGAGGGGAGGGGCACATCAGTCCAAACTGCGCGATGCCGTCCAAAGCATGTTATAATTGTGGAAGAGAAGGTCATTTAGCCCGATTTTGTCGTTTACCGAAGACAAATTCAGCTAGGATGGAGGCACCAAAGGCCGTCCCAGAAAAGTCAAAACCGGTTGTGCAAGGGAGAGCGTTTGTTGTGACCTCCCAGAACGCAAGGAACCCGAATGAGGTCATCACGGGTAAGCTTATCATAAACTCTAACGAAGTCTATACTTTATTTGATACCGGTTCAACCCATTCTTTTATTTCTCCTACTTGCGCTCATCGATTAAATTTGATTCCGGAGAAATTAGACTTTGACTTAGCAGTTGAAACTCCATTGGGAGAAACCTTCATTACATCCACGGTTTATAAGTCTTGTTTGGTTCAAGTTGGTACCCACACATTACCTGTCGATCTTATTTCATTAAAAATACTTGCATTTGACGTGATTCTAGGGATTGATTGGTTAACTACTCATCATGCAAAAATTGATTGTTTTCGTAAGGTTGTTAGCTTTCATATTCCTAATCGACCTATTATGCGAATTCAAGCAACCAAACCATTAAAATCAATCGCTGTCATCTCAAGCCATAAAGCTATTCGTTTATTGAAAAACGGATGTCAAGCTTTCTTAGCTCATGTCACAGATCTAAACAAAAATACGTCAGCTTTGAATGATATTTCTGTTGTTAATAAATTTCCTGACGTATTTCCCGAAGAACTTCCTGGCCTACCCCCAGAGCGTGAAATTGAATTTTGTATCGACCTTGAACCTGGTACAAAACCCATTTCCAAAGCCCCATATCGAATGGCTCCTATTGAACTTCAGGAGTTAAAGACCCAACTGCAGGAATTGTTAGACATTGGTTTTATTCGTCCTAGTACTTCTCCTTGGGGTGCTCCTGTTCTGTTCGTGAAGAAGAAAGATGGGAGTATGCGACTTTGTATTGATTATCGGGAGTTGAATCATGTCACCATCAAAAATAAGTACCCATTGCCACGTATTGATGACCTGTTTGACCAGTTGCAAGGAGCACAATTCTTTTCAAAGATCGATCTTCGTTCTGGATATCATCAGCTGAAGGTTAGAACTGAGGATATTCCAAAGACGGCTTTTAGAACTCGGTACGGGCATTATGAATTCTTAGTTATGTCTTTTGGATTGACTAATGCTCCTGCTGCCTTCATGGATATGATGAACAGGGTATTTAAGGAATATTTGGATCACTTTGTGGTCGTCTTTATCGATGATATCCTTGTTTATTCCAAAAGCCGTGAAGATCATGAGCAACACTTGAGGCTGGTACTCCAAAAGCTTCGTGAATACAAGCTTTATGCCAAGTTGAAGAAATGCGAGTTTTGGCTGGAAGAGGTAGCATTCCTTGGGCACGTAGTATCAAGTCGTGGAATATCTGTTGACCCGGCAAAGATTGAAGCTATTCAAAGCTGGGAGCAACCTAAATCAGTGACCGAGGTACGTAGCTTTCTTGGTTTAGCTGGTTATTATCGAAGATTCGTGGAAGGATTTTCTCGAATCGCTACTCCATTAACTCAGCTGACTCGGAAAGATACAAAGTTTGGTTGGAGCGAAGAATGTGAGCAGAGTTTTCAAGAACTCAAGAGGAGACTCATTTCAGCACCTGTTCTAACAATACCATCTGGCTCGGAGGGATTTGTCATCTACAGTGATGCTTCGAGCAAAGGGTTGGGATGCGTTCTCATGCAACATGGAAAAGTCATAGCCTATGCATCAAGACAACTCAAGGAATATGAGAGGAATTATCCTACTCATGATCTAGAGTTGGCAGCTGTTGTCTTTGCACTTAAAATTTGGAGGCATTACTTGTATGGGGAGAAAGTGGAGATCTTTACGGATCATAAAAGTCTCAAATATTTCTTCACTCAAAAGGAACTCAACATGCGACAACGACGTTGGCTTGAACTGTTGAAAGATTATGATCATACCATTCAATACCATCCTGGAAAAGCGAACGTGGTAGCTGACGCATTGAGTAGAAGATCATATGCGGGTACAAGTGCAATATTAACAACGCAAAGGCCCATTTTGTGTGACTTGCAAAGGATGGAGATAGAGTTGAAGACTCCGGGACCCATGTGATGATGGCGAATATACGAGTAGAACCGACTTTAATCGATAAAGTTAAAGCTGCTCAAGCTACAGACCTGGAGCTGATGCGTATGAGGAAGAAAGTGCAAGAAGGTTCTATGCCGGAAGCAAGAATCGATGAAGAAGGAATACTTCGAGTCAACTCCAGACTTTGTGTTCCTAACAACCCTGATTTAAAGTATGAAATCATGATGGAGGCGCACAACACACCGTTTGCAATCCATCCTGGAAGTACCAAAATGTATCATGATCTTCGTCATACATTTTGGTGGAGCAATATGAAGAGAGAGATAGCGTTGTTTATCTCAAGGTGTCTAACTTGTCAACGAGTCAAAGCGGAGCATCAAGTACCAAAAGGTCCATTGCAACCACTTGAAATTCCAGAATGGAAGTGGGAGCACATTACCATGGATTTCGTTACCGGTCTTCCTAGGGTTTCTCAAGGTATTGATGCGATTTGGGTCATTGTTGATAGATTGACCAAGTCTGCTCATTTCTTACCGATACGAGAAACTTATACACTTGAACGTCTTGCTCGTATGTACATAAACGAGATTGTAAGACTGCATGGTATGCCAGTATCCATAGTTTCTGATCGAGACCCAAGATTCACTTCACGATTTTGGGTTAGTTTACAAAAGGCTATGGGCACGGAGTTACGATTTAGTTCAGCATATCATCCTCAGACGGACGGACAATCAGAGAGGACTATTCAAACTCTTGAAGATCTATTAAGACTCTGTGTCTTTGACTTCAAAGGAAGTTGGGACAAGTTCTTACCATTGGTGGAGTTTTCCTACAACAACAGTTATCAAGCAAGTATTGGCATGGCTCCATTCGAAGCATTGTATGGAAGAAAATGTCGTTCTCCAGTATGCTGGGATGAGGTGGGCGAAGCAACGTTGTTGGGACCGGAGTTGGTACGTATGACTACAGAAAAGATTCAAACGATCCGACAACGTATAAAAACCTCACAAGATCGACAAAAGAGTTATGCTGATCTTCATCGAAAGGACGTGGAATTTGATGTAGGAGATCATGTGTTCTTACGTGTTGCTCCATGGAAAGGAGTTACGAGATTTGGAAAGAGAGGAAAGCTAAATCCTCGATTCATCGGTCCATTTTTAATCCTCGATCGAGTAGGAACTGTGGCTTATAGACTCGCTTTACCGCCAAGTATGTCTCGTGTTCATAACGTTTTCCACATATCCATGTTACGCAAATATGTGGAAGACCCGAACCACATTATTGAGTTAGAACCGGACGAAATAGCGGAGGATTTGACGTATGAAGAAGTTCCTGTTCAAATCTTGGATAAGAAGGAACATATTCTACGCTCCAAGGTTATACCTCAAGTCAAAGTTTTGTGGAGAAACCACGATGTTGAGGAAATGACTTGGGAGTTAGAATCAGAAATGAAATCAAGGTATCCTTACCTCTTCGACATACCAGGTACGTACCCTAATTTCGAGGGCGAAATTTCATAAGAAGGGGAGTTTGTAAGACCCCAACTTTTATAAATAAAGATGAATTTTCTATAAATATCATTTTTGAATATTATGGAGTTAATTTGATATAATGTTATAGTTGTGGATAATATTTATAAATTTTACAAAGTAAGCAAGTTGTTATAAAATATTCGTTTGGTCGGAGAATATTCTTTTTGTCGGGGAATATTCGTACGACGGCACAATCATTGGTGGACCCCACAACGGAATTATTGTCGGATTGAGAAAACGACAGAATTATCTTTCTATAAAAATAACGGCTGAGGTGTTACCGTTAAAACTGTTGAACTACTCGGTAGTAAAAGTACAGTAATACGCGTGGTTGCATAGTAGCACACGGTATTGATTATTGATGCTTACGTGAGAAGTCACTCAGCTATACTCAATTATTGCTACAGTAATTGCTGCATCATATCTCTTAAATTATTGTCATAGTATCATCTGTATAATATGTTATATTATTGAGACGTTGTGGTAAGTTTGGTTATTTTATGGGGGGCCATATGTCATCATATAAGAGTCTCTTCGTCAATAGTAATTACCGTCATCAATAGTAATTACCGTCGTCAATAGTAATTACCGTCGTCAATAGTATTTACCTTGGTCAATAGTATTTACCTTGGTCAATAGTAATTACCTTCGTCAATAGTATTTACCTTGGTCAATAGTAATTACCTTCGTCAATAGTATTTACCTTGGTCAATAGTAATTACTTTCGTCAATAGTAGTTGTCCCTTCAATATTACCAAGAGTCATTTGACCCTTCGTTAAGACCAAGAGTCATTTGACCCTTCGTTAAGACCAAGAGCCACCCTCAGTTTTTCTATAAATAAAGGCCTAGGGCTTCATTATTTTTCACGAATTCATTCAAGCTATAGAGAGAGAAAGTATAGAGAGAATAAGAGAGAGAGAGAGAATAAAAGTATTCTGTTACATCACTTTTCCAATATCCAGTTCTTTTAAGGTAGGGAATATTATTTCTTTTATATTCATGAAGAGAACTTCTGTTATTCCATTTGTTATTATTCTGTTGGAATAACCAGTATACGCGGTCTACCCTATACTTGGTGACATTCTTCTATTATTCTGTTGGAACATCCTGTCTGTGTGTTTTACACCGGACCTGGTTCCGTTTATTATTCTGTTGGAACATCCTGTCTGTGTGTTTTACACCGGACCTGGTTCCGTTTTATTATTATTCTGTTGGAATATCCTGTCTGTGTGTTTTACACCGGACCTGGTTCCATTATTTATTATTCTGTCGGAATATCCTGTCTGTGCGTTTACGCCGGACCTGGTTCCATTATTTATTATTCTATTGGAATAACCTGTCTGTGCGGTCTATCGCATGCATGGTGATTTCTTTTGTTATTCCATTCTTTATTGTACTCAGTTGGTTAAGTTTTGACTTCTATACTCCATGAAATTTGTGGAATATCCTTGATAGTTGCGTTTCATCCAGTATCTTTCAAGAAAATATTCTTCTAAGCATTCTTGAATTTTACTCCACAATGCAGTATCATGTTGACAATTTGGACGTTGTTAATTCCTGGATAAATTAATTCTTGAACTTGTTTTATTGAATTCTTATATCATTGTCATCATCCTCATGTTTATAAAATGTTGAAAGTCATCTGTGGCCTGTATTGCATAGATGGACTTGGTATGATTATGACCAGGGATTATTCGGTATAATCATGACCGTAATGTTACAAATGATGTGGTAAAGGTCCTCATTGGCCCGTAGTGCATTGATGGACAGTTGTTGGCATGATCATGACCATTAATGAATATACGAATATCCTTGGCCGTGGTGCAGGGGTGATTCGATGATGTGAATTATTTTATTAAGCTGAGTCTCAGCGATCACAGTGTTGAAAAACTTTTTAAATCATAAAAGATAGTAGAGTTTATTTTCTACTTGACTCTTTTAATGGATTGCTTGTTCCGCTACAGTTAAACTTGATGTCTATTATATTTTATCAGTTTAACATTGTTGAAGGCTAATGATAATTTATTCTGCACTATCTTAGTCATAATATTTCTTACTGGGCTAGTTGAGCTCACCCTTTCTTTCACTGTTCTCTTCAGGAAATGAGAACGTAGCTGGGACAAGTCGGGGTACGGAGTGATGGTCCGAATGATAGTATTAGTTAGTAGTCCTCACTATTCTATGAAATGGTGTGTTAATAAATGTAATGAGGACTCCTTTTGAGTATGAATACTCTCTAGAAGATAATATTTGTATTCAAACTCACAGTTTATGTTTTGTCGTATTGTACACGACAGATGTATTAATCAGTTGTATTTGTATTCTGTACTATGTATCTGACGACCCAAGATGGGTGATGTATACCTAATTTTGGGGGCGTCACAAATAATACCGGTTACATACCAATTTTATTTTATTTAAAAAATACTTTTAATAATTTTATTGTGATTATGTTGCCATAACTATGATTCACTATGAGATATAATGGTCGGGCCGGGCCAAAACAGCTCAAATTTTGGCAGGCTGAAAAAGTGAAGTCTGAAACTTGTGTTTTGAAGGGCGGATCGGCCCGGCCCAGCCCGGCCCGCGGACTTGGGCTTTTACCAAGTCTAAGAACCAGTAAGTTTTTTTTTTCATAATCAGAAAGCACCATTGCAGTAGTAAGCTTTTATGGTGGCATTGTATAAAAAATAAAATCCCCTCTTTATGTTAGTGGTATTGATATTAGAATTTTTTTGCACAATTTTTAAATTTCACCATAATAAATATAAATATCGATATGATATAATATAACCGATATATACTGGTCCGGTATGATATATACAGTTTGAAAAAATAGATATCGACACCAATATCGATTAGCTAGTAATACCGATTTTCTATATCGTTATCGGACCGATTTAAATTTTATCGAATCGCTCATACCGAACTAATTGATATTGATAAAAAAACGATTGTGTCGATTATTTTAAACACCCCTAATTTCACGTGGTAGTGACATGATACTAATCTGATTTAAGTATATGTATTTAGTAACAACATGTATGATACGAGTTTCTTCAGGTTGCATAAATTTAAGTTACTCCATTATGAAGATTATTTATATATATAAATATTAGTGTAGGAGTTTTAACATGCATATTAGTAAAGAAAAACTCTAAGCGGATATAAAAATTGGATATGAATGTTTTATAATTTTATTTATTTATATTTTAATCTAAATAGAGATAAAAATACAGATAAATAAAATTATAAAATATTTATATCTAATTACCATGTCTGCGCAGAAGAAATCGCAAAACGAGGACATAAGATTTGATTTCCCAAAGCAATCATATGGGTTGGACAGTGAACGGGAGCTGGTTCTTTATCCATTACTCCAGCCTCTTATCTATCACATATCTCCCTTTTATGTAATTTTGTATTTTAAACTATTGCACATGCTTCGATTCCAATTGTTGACAACTCTTGGTGATGAATAAAAATAAAAATATTGACAATGAGATAACAAGTTCAATCTCCCGTTTGATGTATCTATTCTCACTAATTGGCTACTTTTACTGCTATCGTAATCGACTTCGATCATGAATTTTAATAGGAGAATACTATTTTAAATGACTTGCATCGTTCAATCATGAATTTTATTAGGAAATACTATACGTCAGAATGTAGTTAATTAAAGTAACTAAATTTATGATATATAATATAAATTTATTTACAATAATCGTAGGGATGAATCCAAATGGGTAAGTATCTCCTAGCTAACAGAAGAAATACATAAAGAATTTGGTCGAATAAATAAAAAATGGAAACAATTAATGGACTAGGTAAGTAATGGCAAGAGCTAGAAGCAAAAGGACATAAGCAACGCCTTGATCAATTGCTGAGCCGTCACTGATCGGACCATTTGGTGCAGGTACTGGAGCTCCGAATCCCTGAGCCTGGCTTAGTCCCAGAAGTATCCCCATAAACATGAATCGGATGATCGGAAGAGCCAACAATCTTGTAGAGTTCATCTTCAAAAATCTCAAATTAATAGAAAGAGGAGAGAGAAAATAGTTGTAGAAGAATTGAATTGAAGGGGGCTGGACTGGAGGAATTCAGAGAAAGAGTGATGGGCTGATGAATGAGCTGCTCTCTCTCTCTCTCTATATATATATATGTTTTCTGAGATGTGTGTGTGTGAATAGAATAGAAAGATAGAAAGGTAACGCGAATTTTCTAGGAATGTACGCCTCGTCAACACGAGTTTTTTTTTACTCGTATGTATGTATATTTATTTATTTGACCGGCTTAGGCGGCTTTATTGCAAATTTGTAACAAAATACGGCTTTATTTTTTAAAGAGTTTTAAATTTTATAATTTAAAATATATATCAGATAATGTGATATTAAAAAATATATATTTATTTATAACATAAACAATTACCATAAATAAATATACTAAATCAATCACTTATGAAAGGGGACATTGACGATGAGAAGAACTAAAAGGGGAAATATAATTTACCTTTTAAGTTTTGTTTCTTATTTGGTGGTGGAAAATTTTAGCTCTAAAATACTCTTATTTTTTTGTTATAAAAAAATTAGTATATATATATATATATATATATATATATATATATATATATATATATATATTTCTAATTTTAAACGTGTTATAAAATTGATAATATATTATGTAAATATATGAAGAGTTTTACTATGTATTGTGATAAATTTAATAAATATAAAGTTTATCAATAAATGTGATTAATAACCTCACTTAATATTTATCAACATAACGTAAATGATAATTAAAAAATTAATATAAATATTCGCAATGTATATACTGGTATCATTTTTCAAATAAATACAAATAAGGCCAAAAATAGAGAGACCCCTCACCCATCTTTTGCTGGGCGATGAATAGTCGTTATGAATGAGAATTTCTAGAAGTCAATAGTCAGCGTAAGCTACTTTCATTGACCAACAAAAAAATTTTCCAATCCTCTTTCGTGTTCTGGTTTCTTCTCCGGACTCTCATTCTTTGGGATTGTGAGAAATGGGTGTACAAAAAGCATATGATCAGTCCAATCTTGACTTTAGATCCAACTTTTACAGCTTCAGGCCAGACTTGTAACCAGCTCAATTCAGACCCTTTCAGGTCCAAAGTAGATTGGACTCGGACCTCGGGCTTCTGTTCATGCCGACACCACCCAAGCATCCTAGCTAGCAATAGCATCCATAAAAAGATGTAAAATTTGGTCAAGAATTAATCATACTAGGAACAACATCACCCCCCTTTGTCCCTGGCCCCTCCCCGTCCTCCCCTTTTCATAATAAGCCTAACTAACGTCCTAACCTACAAAAATAATTCTCCTAAAATAATTCAGTTTTTCGTTTAATAGACATGAATAAAACAATTAATGATAAATTTGAAAATATTGTCTCATTTTATACTATCATAGTCAATTTTGATATGAGACTCCTTTTAAAGGACTGTTATTATGATAATACTATTTATCAGTAATTTGTAAAAACTAAATTCCCCATTTTACTCAATAAAAAAGTGCAAAAGCACATACAATAAAATCAAATAAGAAAAGGAAAAACAAAACTCTCAGAAGGGAATTGGTGCTCTTTGCCGCTCAGTGATAAGGACAGGACCCCCAGCTGAAAATTTAGATGGCAGGAGCACCATATAATGTAAAAAGATGTTCCTGGGGATCATGGTGGACCACCACATAATGACCATATCAGGCCATGGTTTAGACAACTGATCGAGGTGTGGCTGACTCAGTTTCTCAGACGACAAGTTTCATCAGCTTAACCAATTTTTAAACTAACATCTCATATATACTTGTTTTTTAATTTTGACAAGTTGGCAAGTATTTCATACCTTTAAAAATCATGCAACCCTTTTGTGGAATCTGATCTTTAAGCTGATCTTTATACCCAACTTTACTTGGCCGCCTTTCCTTCCTTTCTTCCTAACTATTAAATGCCTTAACTTCCAGCCAGATTCTTTTGCTTCCAATACAAGCCTTCTTTTTTGTTGAAAGCACGGGAGGAAGAAGAAATTGACATAAGAAAAATGTGCCATCCAGGTTCCCCTTTGGTCAGTGAAAGGGACTCGGTGATACGACAGCAGAGGTATGTTTTATTACAGTCACCGGATGTAGCTGAGAATAGGAGACGGCGCATACCAAGAACTATGGTTGCAGTGGCAGCCAGCGGTGGTGGAGGAATATTATTGACGTTGAAGCAGTGCATTTGTTCACCGACAAGGCATCCGGGGTCATTTCGCTGCAGGTACCATCATGGTGAGTATGTTTGGGGATGTCGCATGCAGTGAGTTGTTACCTTAATTACCATTAATAATACATAGATATACTCAAATAACCATGCAAGGACGGACGAGGTCTTTGTTTCATTATTAGTGTCAACATCTTTCTTTCAAGCTAGGTTTCTTTCAAATGTATGAATCATATGGCCGGTAGGAATAGGATTCCATCAATTACATGCATGTATATATATGCGCTAAGTTAAGTGTTTGCAAGAGACCAATATATATATGATTCCATCAAATACATGTCTATGCCAAGTCATGTTTGCAAGAAAACAAGTTGTCGTTGTTGCTCTCGCTCTCTCTCTCTCTCCCTCTCTCCCTCTTAAGCAAGCTGTTGCTTCATTGCTAATGGTTTCGAGGATCAAAATGTTTGCCACATGAGACCCAAAATCAAACTGGATCCATTAAAATATATCTAATATGAATGACGATTGTATCTTAAGCAAGCAAGAACCAAAAGAATTGTATCTAATATTCCAAAATATAATGAGCTGTATTGCACATATAGATAAAACACGAAAACAGAGAGATTTCACTGCTGTTTAATAACGAAGTATATCAAACTCATCAACAATCCCATCTTCACAATTCGAGGACAACATGTATCAACCTATAAGCAAGTCATATTCCATGTTAAGAACAATCAAGTGTATTGTAGCAACAACCCGCGGAATGAAGAAGTCGTTTTAATTTCACAAATTAATAGATTCATATAAGTAAGTAATTTAATTAGAATTTAAAAGTCAAAATATATTTTGAAATGCATGGACATAAGAAATTTTTTTAATGACCTATAAAATATTTATTTCATTATTACACTATAAAATAATCACAAAAAATAATACTCCCTCCGTTCCCGTATTACGAAATTAAAAATCACTATCGTCGACTGTCACTAAATATATGGCCCCATATCAGTGGAGTACACTCAATACACAGCCAGCCAGGGAGGGTTTCAATCTTACGAGTATATATAATTTGATACCCTCAATATAGTGGAATACGTTATCTGTAAAAAGAGATTCACGTATCTTTGTTTTTCATTCCAAAAGTCTAGTAGTATTTTTTTATAATCACTTTGACAATTAATCACAAAAGATTCGCATGCCAATGTGATTGTTACAAAAAAAATTGACTTTTTGTGATGGCTTAAATTCATCACATAAATTTAAAAAATTGTCACGAAAGATTTTTGTGATGCCATTAACCATCAGAAATGTGAAATATTTTTATGACGATTAATACAATCATATTAATATGCAATTCTTTTGTGATGGTTAAAGTAATTACATTAGCACATAATTTCTTATGATTGTCATATCACAAAAAAAATACAAGACTTTTGGGAATATCTTTTTACGGATTATTTATTCCACTATATTAACTGTATTGTCTGTATCAAATGAGACTTCAATGATTTGAACCTTCCCATATTTACAAATTAAATAAGGAGTATTACCGCTACACTAAAGGTTATATCATAATTATAAAATTTTAAAAATATATAAAAGAAAACACATTTGAGTTGACTTACTAAACAAAATTAGTCCACATAAGATTTGGTGATTTCAATGACAATCACAAATACTCTATAATGATGGTAAAATTAATAATCATTGAGTCATCATATATATTATTATTTTGTGATGGCTTGAAAATTTCCATTACAAAATACATTCTTTTGTAATTATAAATAAAAATCGTCACAAAAATATGTCTTTTTTAATGATTGTCATGGTCATATATCCCAAAATATATTATTTTTTTTATGATTAGAATATTGGTGATAGATTTAATGCAATATATCACGAAAAGAGTATATCAATAAGTGATGACTTAGTATGTCACAGAAAGAAAATTTTATTTGGCGTTAAAATTTTGGTAATTGACATGACCATCATAATTATAATACATTGATGGAAAAATTAATTATCAGTAAGAGCCATCATATATACTATTATTTTGTGATTGCTCAAAAAATACATCACAAATTACTACTTTTTGTGATTATTTTTAAAAACCGTCATAAAGTTTCATCACGTATTCTTGTTTTTTACTCCCTCCGTCTGATGATAAAAGTCGTTATTACTATTTTGGGTAGTTTCATGTTAAATGTCCATTTTCTTTTAATAACCAAATTTTTATATTTTCCTATTATACCCGTAACATTAAATATCTCATACTTTTCTTATTATAATTCTCTCTCCATATTTAATGATATTATTATGGACAATTTTGTCATTTCATTCATCTTCTTAATATGCGTAAAAAGTCCACCAGAACTTTTATCCTAAGACAGATAGAGTAGTAAAATTAATCATCACGAAAGTATTTTACGTTTGCGTGATTGTCAAAATCATTATGAAATGCTTTTATGACGAGGGCGTACAAGACAGTCTCCGATCCATGATAACTAATGTCATAACAAAAATCCTTCGTGATGAATTTTTGAATCTATGTGATAAATTTGAGCCATCACAAAAAACTATATTTTTGTAGTGATATAATATTTGGCTATATGAGCAAGTTTATTTAGAAGCGAATGCTAAATATACACATAATTTTAGTTGAAATAATAAGTAATCTGATAATTAATAAGGGAGCGGTTTGAGATATATATGATGATAATCAAGAATAGGTCGGGCCGGGGTACTTCTTTGTATCATCACAAAGATTCTTAGATTTGCTTGTCATACACAGCCATGGAGTTATTCGTCGACTGTCACTACCTATGGCCCCATATCAGACTTTCATGTTCCGGCTTGTAGAAAAGTAGAAAAATTACCAACCTTTTATTAATGTGACCTTTCAAGTTTTTATAAAATTTAATTGTTTTAATGTGAACCTTGATTTTCCATTAAAATTTTCTAATGATGGTAGATTTTGTCCCAGCCAAATTGATCAAAAGTACATAAATTAGAATAAATAACAAGTCAATTAACCTTTTCTTTTTTCGATACTTTATCTGACTGGACAGAAAAATAAATAAAAAGAATTTCATCGGAAGACCAAGGCCAATATTGAAACATTTGAAACGTTTGGGTTAAAATTGAGATTTTGTGAAAACTTGAACAGCACAAAATAAATTATGTTTTTAATACTTAATAATATCACTGTCACATCTTAGACCATTCCTAACTCATCACAACAAGATCGAAAAAAATAAATAATATCAAAAAGGTTAAAAATTCAAGCACAAGGACTATAGTATAGGCCATGGGTGAGAACTAAAGAAAGTATAGAAGCTAGCAGCTAACATTTGAACCAGCGTAATATAAACTTTATATAACATTTGAATTTAGATTGTATATTTTATGAGGTAACTTTTTTGTTTTTGAGATAACATTTTTCTCCACCTTGACTAATATTTCTTACTGGTCACTTTATATTGTCAGAGAAAAAATAATTGTATTATTAAAGAAATATATATAATGAAAACTAATCAAATTATAACATTATAATAGATATTTACTGGGTGTCAAGAAAATTTAAATAATTCATTATTAACTATTAAAAATTATCGTGATTAAATGTTTATATATTAATTACTCCATATTTTTTTTGTTTATATCTCTCTATAAACATGCCCTTTCATTCCTTGATGTTGCTTCATGTAATTAGGATTTGCCATTTGGTCTTTAAACAGAGAAAGAGAGAGAAGGAGAGGGAGTATAAATGCATTTATATACATGAAACACAAACAAAAAAGAAAGATTGAAGAAGCATCAATATTTAATGATATCATGTGATCATGTCCAAGATAAAGAGAGAATAAGACTATTAAGTGTATGATTTCATAATTAAGGTTGTCACGGCCCACACATAAAAGAGAGAGATTACACATATACATCTCTCTGTTTCATTTTTCACAAATCAAAGCCAAATTAAAGAAGTACTCAACATATATATATATATATATATATATATATATATATATATATATATATATATATAACATGTAATGAACTTGATATACTCCATTTACATGCTCTTTTTTTGATATTTATGTAGACTCGACAGATTTGGGAGAAATGGCAGTTACGTTTCTTGCCGGCGGCATGGACTTGGATCTCTTAAACCATGCAACTCCGTCCGACGACCGGTGAAACTTACACCGGAAAGATCCTTGATGTGTTGTTGGGGAGCACAAACACTGCCCTTTTGGTGAACTTACAGGTGCTGATGATGACCCCCCACCTTCTTTAGGAGATGAAGATGCTGTAACACTGATTTTACCATGAGAAGAGGCCATATATATATATACTTGTATATTTTTATTATAATATAATATTCCCTCTCCAAAAACTCAAAACTAGCTAGAGAGAGAGAGAGAGAGAGAGTTGATCAGTTTTTGTGTAGTGATGAAGAAGGCTAGCTCTAAATGGAAAAAGTTCTGTAATATATATATATATATATATATATATATATATATATATATATATATATATATATGAAGACAATAATAAATTGATTCTTATCTCTAAAGAAGTGGTGAGTTTTTTTTTTGTTTTTTTGGCTAGTGTGCATCTATATTTGTATGTACTATATGTATATATATTATCCAAAGAAAAGAATTGCATCTCCCTATCTTTCCCTTGGGATGGGGAAATACACAGAAAGAACAACTTCACCATATACAGGTCCAGCATTATTGTCTCTTTGCACTTTATTCATTATTAATGTAAATCACTTTAGTTGAAAATTATTCCAAAATTATTGTTTATATGGACTCCAAATCTTCTACCACAATTATTATCCCACTCTGTGTGTGTATATATATTATTGCAGAGTGTTATTTATTTTCTTACTTACAGATAGACTTACAGTAATAAATTTTATAAATGAATAAAGATAACACAACAATAATATTAATACACGACCATAAATTTGATGTTGTCAAATAAATAAGACTTAACAATGCATGATTGTAAACTGTACAACACAACACCCATTTCTTGAATTCAGTTTGATTCAAAAAGTTAAAGCTAAAAAGTTGACCTATTAATATTTAAAAATCTTGAGTTCATATATATATATATATATATATATATAGAGAGAGAGAGAGAGAATCAAATGTATATTGTTTTATTTAACATATTTTGTATATCACTTTTAACGACAAAATTAGAAAAGTATTATTTGAACTTTTAACAATGGACCGGACTAAAATTCTGTCCTGGCCTATATATATTTCACCCTTTCTATCTCATTTTTTACTCTTAACATTATTGTACGAGTAGATTAGGATTTGAATGAGTTACAATAATTTAAGCCAAGAATTAATGTGCTCCAGAGTCAACATATGCTATCTGCTACATAGTATAGTATTGTAGAAAAAGGTTTTCCATGTTATAATTAAAGTACTTGAAAATCTTAATTTAAGCTTTTGTCAGGTTCAATCATATCATACCAGAACCAGATCGATCTCTACCCACATCTTGTATATAAAAAATTAATGGGTCACAACTGCATGGGGATGAACCGACCCACCCACCCAAGTTTGTGAGAAAAATCCAAGAGCACATGTCATGACCTGATCGATCAGATCAGATCAGTTTCTGCCAGATGAGATTTTCATGTGTGGGTTTCCGTCCTTTATGTGACTCAATATACACGTATTAGATTCCTTTTTCTTATTCAATAAGTATTAATACTACGCTAGATTGAGAGAATAAAATAAAAAAAGAATTAAAATATCATAGTCCACCCCTATTAGGAATCCAGATTTATTTCCATCGTCTCATGTTCGTTCAGATATTATTCTCATCTTTTATTTATTTATTTATAAATAGATATATATTACTTAATCCGTTTGAAATGATAAAATTAATTAATATTGACTCTTAAAATTTTAATTTAAAATTGATATGATTCATTTAAGTTATGAAAACAATAAATCTTATAACTAATAGTAATTTTTACGTAATAATTTATGATATTCATAATTATATTGAATAAACTAAATAAATTCATATTAGTTTTGAGTTTAAAAATATTTAAAATTAACTTTTAAAAAATTAATATTAATTTTATATTTCGAACTGAAAGGAATATCTTCTATCAATACATGAGATGATCACATATTATTATGACTATAGGAGATTTGATTTCTCCGAATTGAATCCTCTCCATATATAGTCCATTATACTTGTTCACCAACTTTCTTTATACACTACCTATAAACTCGCGCGTTACGGTTGGATTATTCATTTTGTTAATAATAAATTTATACGTGTAATTAATAAATTAAAATATAATAAGAAGATGGTATGTATTTATAGGGAGAAATTAGGTTAAATAACGAAGAGTAATGATAATAGCTCAATTTCGGCTGAATGACACTTATGTCCCTTCAAGTTGCTACCCACTTTTAAAGTCGTCCATAAAGTTTAATTTTCGTCAGTTAGGCCCTTAAATGACATTTTGTTGGCGTTTCCGTTCTTTCAGCTCAATTTGACCTCAATCCGACCCATTTTGACCAATTTTAACCTCAACCCGATCTATTTTGACCAATTTTAACTTTTAAATATATATATTTAATATTTTAAAATAAATATTTTTAAAAAATAATTATTATTATATTTATGATTTTAAAATAATATTTATTTTTTATATATAAAATAAAATATTATTTTAAAAAAGTTATAAAGATAATTATTATTATAAGAAAAAAATATTAGAAACTTTTATTTTTTTCAAAAAATGAGTAAAGTTTCATAAAATATAGATTTAAAAAAATTACATAAGAAAATTAAATATAATTATTGTTTTAAACTTATTTTAAAAATAATTTATATTTTAAAATATTAAAATTTTGGGTTGGGTCGAACTGGGTCGGGTTGGCTCAAAATTGGTCAAAATAGGTCTGGTTGAGGTTAAATTGGGTTGAAGGATCGGAAACGCCAACAAAATGTCACTTTAAGGACCTAACTAACAATAATTGAACTTTAGGGACGACTTTGAAAATGGGTGACAACTTAGAGGGACATGAGTGTCATTCAGTCATACTGATAATATCATAAAGTAGTGATTTTAGGAGATAATAATTAAATTAAAAAAAATATCAGAATAGTTATAAATAAATTTTGTAACGAATTTTGTAAGACCCCAATTTTTATAAATAAAGATGAATTTTCTATAAATATTATTTTTGAATATTATGGAGTTAATTTGATATAATGTTATAGTTATGGGTAATATTTATAAATTTTACAAAGTACGCAAGTTGTTATATAATATTCGATTGGTCGGGAAATATTCGTTTTAACAGGGAATATTCGTACAACGGCACAATCATTGGTGGACCCCACAACAAAAATATTGTCGGATTGAGAAAACGGCAAAAATATTTTATTAAAAATAACGGCGGAAGTTTTACCATTGTTACTGTTGAACTACTCGGTAGTAAAAGTACAGTAATACGTGTGGTTGCATAGTAGCACACGGTATTGATTATTAATGCTTATGTGAGAAATCATTCAGTTTGATTCAATTATTGTCAGTTAATAATATGAATTATTTAGCGATAATGGCGTTTTGTTTTATTCGTATTATTAACGTAATAAAACAGAAACATCTTTTTATATAAAATAAAATACTTTATTAAAGTTATTCTATAAATAGAATATATTATATTTTATTTAAAAGATTTTTCTTTAAATATGGACCGTCAGATTAAAGTAATCAATCTGGACCGTTCATGGATTAGTTACTATGCATTCTATTTTTCTATAAATAGCAGCTCATTCCTTCATTATTTCTTACGAATTCACTGAACTCTAGAGAGAGAAACTATAGAGAGAAACTATAGAGAGAGAAGAAGAAGAGTATTCTACTACTTAACTACTTCCTTATTTCAGCACTTCTTTAAAACGTTAAGGGTGTTATTCTTTCTTATTCATGAAGAGAACTGTTGTTATTCCATTTCTTATTATTCTGTTGGAATAACCTGTATACGCAGTCTACCCTATACCTGGTGACATTCTTCTATTATTCTGTTGGAACATTCTGTCTGTGTGTTTTACACCGGACCTGGTTCCGTTTTTATTATTATTCTGTTGGAACATCCTGTCTATGTGTTTTACACCAGACCTGGTTCCGTTTTTATTATTATTCTGTTGGAACATCCTGTCTGTGTGTTTTACACCAGACCTGGTTCCATTATTTATTATTCTGTCGGAATATCTTGTCTGTGCATTTACGCCGGACCTGGTTCCATTATTTATTATTCTGTTGGAATTGTGACGCCCCCAAAATTAGGTATACATCACCCATCTTGGGTCGTCAGATACATAGTACAGAATACAAATACATCTTACTAATACAACTGTCGTGTACAATACGATAAAACATAAACTGTGAGTTTGAATACAAATATTATGTTCTAGAGAGTATTCATACTCAAAATTAGGAGTCCTCATTACATTTATTAACACACTATTACATAGAATAGTGAGGACTACTAACTAATACTATCATTCGGACCATCACTCCATTCCCCGACTTGCCCCAGCTACGTTCTTATTTCCTGAAGAGAACAGTGAAAGAAAGGGTGAACTCAACTAGCCCAGTAAGAAATATTATGACTAAGATAATGCAGAATAAATTATCATTAGCCTTCAACAATGTTAAACTGATAAAATATAATAGACATCAAGTTTAACTGCAGCGGAATAAGCAATCCATTAAAAGAGTCAAGTAGAAAATAAACTCTACTATCTTTTATGATTTAAAAGGTTTTTCAACATTGTGATCGCTGGGACTCAGCTTAATAAAATAATCCACATCATCGAATCACCCCTGCACTACGGCCAAGGATATTGGTGTATTCATTAATGGTCATGATCATGCCAACAACTGTCCATCAATGCACTACGGGCCAATGAGGACTTTTACCACATCATTTATAACATTACGGTCATGATTATACCGAATAATCCCTGGTCATAATCATACCAAGTCCATCTATGCACTACAGGCCACAAATGACTTTCAACATTTTATAAATATGAGGATGATGACAATGATATAAGAATTCAATAAAAACAAGTTCAAGAATTAATTTATCCAAGAATTAACAACGTCCAAATTGTCAACATGATACTGCTTTGTGGAGTAAAATTCAAGAATGCTTAGAAGAATATTTTCATGAAAAGATACTGGATGAAACGCAATTATCAAGGATATTCCACAAATTTCATGGAGTATAGAAGTCAAAACTTAACCAACTGAGTATAATAAAGAATGGAATAACAAAAGAAATCACCATGCATGCGATAGACCGCACAGACAGGTTATTCCAACAGAATAATAAATAATGGAACCAGGTCCGGCGTAAACGCACAGACAGGATATTCCGACAGAATAATAAATAATGGAACCAGGTCCGGTGTAAAATACATAGACATGATGTTTCAACAGAATAATAACAAGACGAAACCAGGTCCGGTGTAAAACACACAGACAGGATGTTCCAACAGAATAATAATAAAAATGAAACCAAGTCCGGTGTAAAACACACAGACAGGATGTTCCAACAGAATAATAGAAGAATGTCACCAAGTATAGGGTAGACCGCGTATACAGGTTATTCCAACAGAATAATAAGAAATGGAATAACAACAGTTCTCTTCATGAATAAGAAAGAATAACACCCCTTACCGTTTTAAAGAAGAGCTGAAATAAGGAAGTAGTTAAGTAGTAGAATACTCTTCTTCTCTCTCTCTATAGTTTCTCTCTATAGTTTCTCTCTCTAGAGTTCAGTGAATTCGTAAGAAATAATGAAGGAATGAGCTTCTATTTATAGGAGAATTGAAGGATACTATTAGACTGTACAGTAGGAATTCAGACAAAATCAGTTGCTGATTCACAGCTCCACTGATCCAACGCATCAGTAATCTTTGTCAAAGAGTTAGCCAATGAAAAAAATGAACACATGCAACATTAAAAGCCTTGACCAATTAAAATGCTCCATAATTTACGAGTTGCCAAATCTGCTGTATGATTGAAAAAAAATTTGACCAATAATATTCAAGCTTGGAAAAATCAATCCGAATCCTGCCAATTCTTTCTTCTTCTTTTCTTTCCAATCAACATCTCACTATCATATAAATATATATAAAATAATAATGCTTCTCTCCACCACAACCCACTAACATAAAATATATATATATATAACAATCACACACCTGCCAATAATATACTCCTCAAACCACAACTATAACATTATATCAATTTCACTCTATAATATTTAAAAATAATATTTATAGAAAATTCATCTTTATTCAAAAAGTTGGGGTTTTACAATCTCCCCTTCTTAAGAAATTTCGCCCTCGAAATTAGGGTACGTACCTGGTATGTCGAAGAGGTAAGGATACCATGATTTCAATTCAGATTCTAATTCCCAAGTCATTTCCTCAATATCGTGGTTTCTCTACAAAACTTTGACTTGAGGTATAACCTTGGAGCGTAGAATATGTTCATTCTTATCCAAGATTTGAACAGGAACCTCTTCATACGTTAAGTCTTCCGCTATTTTGTCCGGTTCTAACTCAATAATGTGGTTCGGGTCTTTCACATATTTACGTAACATGGATACGTGAAAAACGTTATGAACACGAGACATACTTGGCGGTAAAGCGAGTCTATAGGCTACAGTTCCTACTCGATCGAGGATTAAAAATGGGCCGATGAATCGAGGATTAAGCTTTTCTCTCTTTTCAAATCTCGTAACTCCTTTCCATAGAGCAACTCGTAATAACACATGATCTCCTATTTCAAATTCCACGTCCTTTCGATGAAGATCAGCATAACTCTTTTGTCGATCTTGTGAGGTTTTTATACGTTGCCGGATCGTTTGAATCTTTTCCGTAGTCATACGTACCAACTCCGGTCCCAACAACGTTGCTTCACCTACCTCATTCCAGCATACTGGAGAACGACACTTTCTTCCATACAACGCCTCAAATGGAGCCATGTCAATACTTGCTTGATAACTGTTGTTGTAGGAAAACTCCACCAATGGTAAGAACTTGTCCCAACTTTCCTTGAAATAAAGGACACAGAGTCTTAATAGATCTTCAAGAGTTTGAATAGTCCTCTCCGACTGTCCATCCGTCTGAGGAAGATATGCCGAGCTAAATTGTAAATCTGTGCCCATAGCTTCCTGCAAACTAACCCAAAATCGTGAAGTGAATCTTGGGTCTCGATCAGAAACTATGGATACTGGCATACCATACAGTCATACAATCTCGTTTATATGCATACGAGCAAGACGTTTAAGTGTATAAGTTTCTCGTATCGATAAGAAATGAACAGACTTGGTCAATCTATCAACAATGACCCAAATCGCATCTATACCTTGAGAAACCTTAGGAAAACCGGTAACGAAATCCATGGTAATGTGCTCCCACTTCCATTCTGAAATTTCAAGTGGTTGCAATGGACCTTTTGGTACTTGATGCTCTGCCTTGACTTGTTGACAAGTTAGACATCTTGAGATAAACAGCGCTTTCTCTCTTTTCATATTGCTCCACCAAAATATATGACGAAGATCACGATACATTTCGGTACTCTCAGGATGGATTACAAACGGTGTATTGTGCGCTTCCATCATAATTTTATACTTTAACTCAGGATCGTTAGGAACACAAAGTCTGGAGTTGACTCGAAGTATTCCTTCATCATCGATTCTTGCTTCTAGAATAACGCCCTCTTGAACCTTCTTCATTCATCTGCTCTGAGTATGTAGCTTGAGCGACTTTAACTTTATCGATTAAAGTCGATTCTACTCGTATATTCGTTATCTTCACGTGAGTTCGTATATTCGCACTTGTAAACGCATACGATCTTCTACTTAACGCGTCAGCTACCACGTTCGCTTTTCCACGATGATATTAAATGGTACGATCGTAATCTTTAACAGCTTGAGCCAACGTCTTTGGCGCATGATACGTTCGTTTTAAGTAAAGAAATATTTGAGGGTTTAAGAAATGGGTTTTGTACTAGGGTCAATACAAAATTCGATTTCACGCTCTAGGGGTAGGCTAGGAAGTCTTCAAGAATACGTCAGAAAATTTATTAACAATAGAAATATCATTCAAAACTGTGACTCTCATCCCAGACTTGGATAACACGTCACATTGATACCTATCAACTTGTCATCGTCATTTACAACGTCTCCTACGGAAAGTCTGGCTTCGGTGCATTCCACACCAGAAAGTCAACAACGAAAGGAACGGAGATCTTTACTTATGGCTTGATATGACAATGATTGACTTTAGTGGTTTGGTTGCTTGAATTCGCATAACAGGTTGGTTAGGAGTATGAAAGTTAACAACCTTACGAAAAATATGATGAGTAGTTAACCAATCGTTTTCAAAAATCACATATCGACAGGTAACGTGAAAGTGTCGATTTGAATCAAACAAAATTTATAAATAGTGGAGTTAACGAAGGTTTCTCCTAGCAGAGTTTCAACAGATAAGTCAAAGTCTAATAAATTTTTATTATTTTTTTTTTAAGAGCCAAGTTTAAACGTTGAACACAACTAGGTGAAATACAAGAGTGGATAGAACCAGTATCGAATAAGGTACAAACTTCGCAAGGGTTTATGATTAGCTTACCCGCGATAACTTTATTTGGGTTCCTCACTTGTTGGGAAGTCATGACAACCGCTCTCCCTTGAACTACCCGACTTTGACTTGTCTGGGGTAGCATTTGGTGTCATCACTATCGTTGGAATTGACTTTAATATAGGGCATATTCCACCCTCAACTGCTTCATCGTACTCCTGCTTCATGATCTGAATCATCAATCTTCGATCCATATCGAGTTCAGATTGACCGCTCTGTACAGGGTAATTCAAAACTCGATGTTGGGTTCTCCCAATTGCTGTCCAAAAAGAGAAATGTATATCATCTATTTTAGCCTTTTTGGATCGGACGTCTCTTTCTACAATATCAACACGTCGTGCGACTTTTACCCACGCATCCTTCATTCTCACTCGTTCAGTTGTTTCTTCTTTCAGCTGATCCTTGATATTTGAATTCTCAGATTCCAACTTTAATATCTTACACTCTGCCAAAGCGTGATTTTGTTCGAGCATCACATACCGGGTAACACAATTTTGAATCGTTACATCTCTTTGCTCTACGACCGCCTGCCGTTCTTCAGCCTGCTCTTCTAACTCATGAACACGATTTTGTAATTCTAAGTTTTGATCATAAATTTCTTCTAACCAATTCTCCTCAAGTTCCTCTTCTACCTCTTCTTCCTCACTCTCAGCTGCTACCTCTGCCACTAGCTCGGGTGCAACTATTAGTTCTTCACTTACCACGTAGATATCTCTAATTTCTTCTTCGCCTGATATTACATTATCCTGGTTGGTGATTAGAGGTGCCACGATCTCATTCACTCCATTGTTGACATTTTCAACTGCCATTTTCAAATACTGCCACAAAACAAGGGTTAATTAACATGTCACATATTATCAATATACTCTGACCAACTAATTAAATAACAAATAAACTTAGGTAGGTCATACTAGTGAAAGAATTTCCAGTCTCTCCCCTCCTAGTTCTTGTCTCACACCTTAGCCAGTGATCATATCCCTAAGCTCTGATACCAACTGTGACGCCCCTAAAATTAGGTATACATCACCCATCTTGGGTTGTCAGATACATAGTACAGAATACAAATACATCTTACTAATACAACTGTCGTGTACAATACGACAAAACATAAACTGTGAGTTTGAATACAAATATTATCTTCTAGAGAGTATTCATACTCAAAAGGAGTCCTCATTACATTTATTAACACACTATTACATAGAATAGTGAGGACTACTAACTAATACTATCATTCGGACCATCACTCCGTTCCCCGACTTGCCCCAGCTACGTTCTCATTTCTGGAAGAGAACAGTGAAAGAAAGGGTGAGCTTGTGACGCCCCTAAAATAGGTCCAATCCATCTAACCCATTCTGAGTCGCTAAATACATGGTACAGAAAATAACTACAACTTTATTATTACAATTGTCGTGCAAAATACGACAACACATATACTGTGAGTTTAAATACAAATATTGTCATCTAGATAGTATTCATACTCAATTAAGTCCCCATTATACTTATTGATACACTATTTTACAAAATAGTGAGGACTACTAAAACAACTGTCTTGAACCATCATTCCACACCCCGACTAGTACTCGCTACATTCTCGCCTCCTGAGAAGAAAAATGGAACAACAAGGAAAAGGGTGAGCTCAACTAGCCCAGTAAAGAATATTATGACTAAGATAATATACAACAAATTATCATTAGTCTTCAACAGGGAAAAATTTAATAGAATACAATAGACAACAAGTTTTAAATCAATATTCGCAGCGGAAAATAATAATTCATAGAAGAGTTACGTAGAGAATGAAATCTACGATTATCTATGAATTTAAAAGCCCATCATCAACATTTTATCCATGTAACATCAATCAATAAATATCTTGAATCAAATAGTCATCTTTGCACTACATGCCAAAGATATTCATCAGTTGGTCATGTTCATCTCAACACCTGTTCATCTTTGCACTACGGGCCAAAGATATTCATCAGAAATCATTCATCTTTGCACTACAGGCCAAAGATATTCAGTTATATCATCATTTAAGACTGAGGATGATGAAAAATATTTTAAAGAAAACGAATCCAGTGAAACAAAAGAATAAATATTAAGGATTCGTATTTCAGCTATTCCATGTCCAAAAATACCTCATAAATAATCATAGTGGAGTAAAATTCAAGAATGATCAAAACATGGATACAATCAAAGCTAGTATCCAGAATAGATATTTTGGACGAAAAGAAGAAAATTTTATTTTTCGGTGAATAGTAACTCGTGAATAGAAACTCATGAATAGTAACCCCGACATGAAAAGTTCCAAATTTGATAAAAAGTTCAGATCAATACTTCGGCATAATGATATTGAAAAAAATAATATCATTTAAGAAGAAATAACATCCCTTACCTCGGAAAGACGGTACTTCTGACTGGAGTACTAGATATAGTGCTGAAGGAAACTTGCACCGTATAGCAACACTCAAAGTATCAAATACTCACAAGAATACGCTCGATATATAGAGAGAAATAGAGAGAAACTTGTGTTTCTAGTGTGATTTTCAATTCTAACCTAAGCACCCTATTTATAGGAAAATGCTTAGAACACCAAAGCAGAAAATTTAATATAATAATAATATATTTATCAAATTTTCCTTAGCCCACCTCTAGACATCTGATCTCAGCCCATTTATATCACATGTTAGCCCACTTAAATGCCAAAAAACGTTTTTCTTCAAAATAATAATTAAAACTTCCAAAAATCAATTATTTCGGAACTTCAGAACTTCAATAATTCATAATAAATAGCCATTTTTATCAGAAAATTCAAATCACGCGAGTTTTTATAGGAAATTCAATTTTCTACAACTTTACAGAAGAAAGTTTTTTCAAATTCCAAACAGAAATTGACCGAAATCCACAAGCGGGCGATTTTACAATCAATAATAAATTTTCGGTCAAGAATTGTGTCCACCAACACACAAAACATGTGTTAATCATTTAATACCACAAAAATACTCTTCCTCCTCATATACTCATATATCCCACATTCATTGTAAAAATGTCACCATCAATATATTATTAAAATAATATATTTAAATGAATTATTTTATCAGAAAAAGATAAAATATTAATTTTCAATAATTGTCACATTAAAAATTTTCTCCATCTATATCCACATAAAATTAATATTTTTCTCATCATATAAATCAATAATTAATTATACACAAATAATATTACAGAATCACAGTACTGGCAACCAGGCCGTTCCCAGGAAAGATGGGGCTTTCCAATAAGGATTTCTCCTTACTGGCGCGCAATTAGATGACCAAACCTCTCCTTAGACAGAACTTTCTAGACATTGCCAATAATGTTATCTAATAATATTATTCAGATAATATGAATTATTGCTCCGATAATGAAAAATACTGCGTAGTGACAATTATAAAATATCAACGTAGCAATTATTTAATCAATAAAATAAAATATTGAACAGTAATTACTGTAACCATTATTGAGTAGTGCCTTCTTACGTAAGAATCAATGATTGGTGCAATACTGTGTGCTACTGTGCAACAACGCGTATTACCGTGCTTTAACCACCGGGTATTCCAACAATATTAACGGTAACAACTACGCCGTTATTTATAAATAACTTATTTTTGTCATTTTCTTCATCCAATCGCTTTCCGTTATGGGGCCCACAAAAGACTGCGCCGTCGTACGAATATTCTCAGACAGTAAGAATATTCCACGACCAAGCGAATATTCCCCGACAGCAATGAATATTTTATAACCACTTGCTTATTTAAAATATTTGCGCATTTTACCCATAACTAACCACATTAATCAAATCAACCCTTATTATTTCAGAATAATAAATAGAGGAAATTAAATTTCATTTATTAATAATTTGGGGTCTTACAGAGCTCAACAAGCCCAGTAAGAAATATTATGACTAAGATAATGCAGAATAAATTATCATTAGCCTTCAACAATGTTAAACTGATAAAATATAATAGACATCAAGTTTAACTGCAGCGGAATAAGCAATCCATTAAAAGAGTCAAGTAGAAAATAAACTCTACTATCTTTTATGATTTAAAAGGTTTTTCAACATTGTGATCGCTGGGACTCAGCTTAATAAAATAATTCACATCATCGAATCACCCCTGCACTACGGCCAAGGATATTGGTGTATTCATTAATGGTCATGATCATGCCAACAACTGTCCATCAATGCACTACGGGCCAATGAGAACTTTTACCACATCATTTATAACATTACGGTCATGATTATACCGAATAATCCCTGGTCATAATCATACCAAGTCCATCTATGCACTACAAGCCACAGATGACTTTCAACATTTTATAAACATGAGGATGATGACAATGATATAAGAATTCAATAAAACAAGTTCAAGAATTAATTTATCCAAGAATTAACAACGTCCAAATTGTCAACATGATACTGCTTTGTGGAGTAAAATTCAAGAATACTTAGAAGATTATTTTCATGAAAAGATACTGGATGAAACGCAATTATCAAGGATATTCCACAAATTTCATGGAGTATAGAAGTCAAAACTTAACCAACTGAGTATAATAAAGAATGGAATAACAAAAGAAATCACCATGCATGCGATAGACCGCACAGACAGGTTATTCCAACAGAATAATAAATAATGAAACCAGGTCCGGCGTAAACGCACAGACAGGATATTCCGACAGAATAATAAATAATGGAACCAGGTCTGGTGTAAAACACACAGACAGGATGTTCCAACAGAATAATAACAAGACAGAACCAGGTCCGGTGTAAAACACACAGACAGGATGTGTAAGACCCCAACTTTTATAAATAAAGATGAATTTTCTATAAATATTATTTTTGAATATTATGGAGTTAATTTGATATAATGTTATAGTTGTGGGTAATATTTATAAATTTTGCAAAATACGCAAGTTGTTATATAATATTCGATTGGTCGGGAAATATTCATTTTAACAGGAAATATTCGTACAACGACACAATCATTGGTGGACCCCACAATAAAATTATTGTCGGATTGAAAAAACGACAAAAATATTTTATTAAAAATAACGGCGGAAGTTTTACCATTGTTACTGTTGAACTACTCGGTAGTAAAAGTACAGTAATACGTGTGGTTGCATAGTAGTACACGGTATTGAGTATTAATGCTTATGTGAGAAGTCACTCAGTTTGATTCAATTATTGTCAGTTAATAATATGAATTATTTAGCGATAATGACGTTTTGTTTTATTCGTATTATTAACGTAATAAATCAGATACATCTTTTTATATAAAACAGAATACTTTATTAAAGTTATTCTATAAATAAAATATATTATATTTTATTTAAAAGATTTTTCTTTAAATATGGACCGTCAGATTAAAGTAATCAATCTGGACCGTTCATAGATTAGTTACTATGCATTCTATTTTTCTATAAATAGCAGCTCATTCCTTCATTATTTCTTACGAATTCACTGAACTCTAGAGAGAGAAACTATAGAGAGAAACTATAGAGAGAGAGAAGAAGAGTATTCTGCTACTTAACTACTTCCTTATTTCAGCTCTTCTTTAAAACGGTAAGGGGTGTTATTCTTTCTTATTCATGAAGAGAACTGTTGTTATTCCATTTCTTATTATTCTGTTGGAATAACCTGTATAAGCGGTCTACTCTATACTTGGTGACATTCTTCTATTATTCTGTTGGAACATCCTGTCTGTGTATTTTACACCGGACCTGGTTCCGTTTTTATTATTATTCTGTTGGAACATCCTGTCTGTGTATTTTTGTGACGCCCCCAGAATAGGTATACAACACCCATTCTGAGTCGCCAAATACATGGTACAGAAAGTAAACTACAACTTCAATAATACAATTGTCGTGCAAAATACGACAACACATACTGTGAGTTTAAATACAAATATTGTCTTCTAGACAATATCCACACTCAAATAAATCCTCATTACAATTATTCAAACACTATTTTACAGAAATAATGAGGACTGCTAATACATCTTTCTAGAACCATTACTCCATACCCCGACTAGATCCTGCTATGTTCTCACCTCCTGAGAAGAAAAATGGAACAAAAAGGAAAAGGGTGAGCTCAACTAGCCCAGTAAAGAATATTATGACTAAGATAATATACAACAAATTATCGTTAGTCTTCAACAGGGAAAAATCTGATAAAATATAATCGACAACAAGTTTTAGATCAACAACTGCAGCGGAAACAACAAACCATTAGAAGAGTCAAGTAGAGAAAGAATTCTACTATCTTCTAAGATTTAAAAGTCCATCATCAATATTTTATCCCTGTAACATCAATTAATAATCATCTTTAACCAAATATTCATCTTTGCACTACAGGCCAAAGATATTCATTTGTATCATCAGTCGGTCATGTTCATCTCAACACCTGTTCATCTTTGCACTACAGGCCAAAGATATTCATCAAGTAATTATACATCTTTGCACTACAGGCCAAAGATATTCAGTAATATCATCATTTAGGACTGAGGATGATGAAAAATATCTTAAAGAGAACGAATCCAATGAGACAGAAGGACAAATAGTAGGGATTCGTATAACAGTTTATCCAAGATCAATAATACTTCATAATAATCAATTGTGAAGCAGAATTCAAAAATAAAGATCAAAACATGGATACAATCAAAGATAGTAACCATAATAGACATCTTGGACAAAAAGGAAAAATTTTATTTTTCGGTGAATAGTGCCGTATTCGTGAATAGTACCGTATACATGAATAGTGCCGTATACGTGAATAGTAACTCCGACACAAAAAGTTCCAAATTTGATAAAAACTCATATCAATATTTCAGCATAATGATATTGAAGAAAATAATATCATTTAAGAAGAAAATAATATCCCTTACCTCAAAATATCAGTACTTCTGGTCGGAATACCGGTATAAGGCTGAAAGAAACTTGCTCTGATGAATAGAAACTCTCAAAGTATCTAAATACTCACAAAATACACTCAATAATCTAGAGAGAGAAAGAGAGAAAACTTGTTTCTGGTGTGATTTTCAATTCTAACTTAGCCCTCTATTTATAGGAAAATTTTGGTAGGTTTGACCTGCAACCTGATGGCTTTACCTGCTACTATTCCCACCCACCACATTTGAAATATAATTCAGCATATTTCTTTACCAACCACAAGTGGGGCCCACCAATTCTAGAATTTTCCATCAAAATGATAAATTCCGAAAATTCAACAATTTCTGAACCAGTCATCTCGTAAAATTCATAATAAATCATACGTTCATTTTTAACGGTTCAAAATTTGTGGACATATACTCAACTTATATATGTATAACATATCCAAAAATTACCACGATCCAACGGTCGGATTAAAAATTATAACCCCCGCAAACTATCTCAAAAACCCTGATTTTTAATACCTCCATTCCGACAAAAATACTGACAAAAACCTCAACAGTAACTCCTTCATTTTTAACCACAAAAATATATCCCTCATTTATATCCACATAAAATAAATATTTCCTTATCATATGAATCAATAATTAATTATTCACAAATAATATTACAGAATCACATTTATGACAACCAGGCCGTTCCTAGGAAAGAGGGGGCTTTCCAATAAGGATTTCTCCTTACTGGCGCGCAATTAGATGACCAAACCTCTCCTTAGACAGAACTTTCTAGACATTGCCAATAATGTTATCTAATAATATTATTCAAATAATATGAATTATTGATCTGATAAATGAAAATACTGCACAGCAACAATTATTGAAACAACAATAATATAAAATATCAACGCAGCAATTATTGAATCAATAAAATAAAATATTGAATAATAACTACTGTAACAATTATTGAGTAGTGCCTTCTTACGTAAGAATCAATAATTGGTGCAATACCGTGTGCTACTGTATTTTAACCACCGGGTATTCCAACAGTATTAACGGTAACAACTACGCCATTATTTATAAACAACTTATACTTGTCGTTTTCTTCATCCAATCGCTTTCCGTTATGGGGCCCACACAAGGCTGCGTCGTCGTACGAATATTCCCCGACAGCAAGAATATTCCACGACCAACCGAATATTCACCGACCAAAAATAAATATTTTATAACCACTTGCTTATTTTACAAAATTTGCACATTTCACCCATAACCAAAGTATTATATCAAATTAACCCCTTATTATTCACAATAATATTTAGAGAAAATTTGATTTTATTCATTAATAAGTTGGGGTCTTACAACCTCCCCTCCTTATGAAATTTCGTCCTCGAAATTGACGTACGTACCTGATGTTTCAAAAAGGTGAGGATACCTCGCTTTCATTTCTGATTCCAACTCCCAGGTCATTTCTTCAATAGCATGGTTTCTCCACAAAACCTTAACTTGTGGTATAACCTTCGTGCGTAGGACATGCTCTTTCCTATCCAAGATCTTAACAGGTACCTCCTCGTACGTTAAATCTTCAGCTATCTCGTCTGGTTCTAACTCAATAATGTGGTTCGGGTCTTTAACATATTTACGAAGCATAGATATGTGAAAAACATTATGAACACGAGACATGCTTGGAGGTAATGCGAGTCTATATGCCACATTTCTATTCGCTTAAGAATCTCAAATGGACCAACAAATCTTGGATTGAGCTTTCCTCTCTTCCCAAATCTTGTAACTCCCTTCCATGGTGCAACACGTAACAATACATGATCCCCAATATTAAATTTCACGTCCTTCCGATGAAGATCCGCATAACTCTTTTGTCGATCCTGTGCCGTTTGTATACGTTGTCGAATCGTTTGGATCTTCTCTGTAGTAATGCGTACCAATTCTGGTCCCAACAATGTTGCTTCACCCACCTCGTCCCAGCATACTGGAGAACGACATTTTCTTCCATACAACGCCTCAAATGGAGCCATACCTATGCTCGCCTGATAACTGTTGTTGTAGGAGAATTCCACCAATGGTAGGTACTTATCCCAACTCCCTTTGAGATCTAAGACACAAAGTCTTAATAGATCTTCAAGAGTTTGAATAGTCCTCTCTGATTGTCCGTCCGTTTGAGGATGGTATGCTGAACTGAATCGTAAATCCGTGCCCATAGCTTTCTGCAAGCTAACCCAAAATCGTGAAGTGAATCTTGGGTCACGATCCGAAACTATGGATACTGGCATGCCATGCAATCTCACAATCTCGTTCACGTACATACTAGCAAGACGTTCAAGGGAATAAGTCTCACGTATCGGCAAGAAATGAGCGGACTTGGTTAATCTATCAACAATAACCCAAATCGCATCTATGCCTTGAGAAACCTTGGGAAGACCCGTAACAAAATCCATAGTAATGTGTTCCCACTTCCATTTCGGGATCTCAAGTGGTTGCAATGGACCCTTTGGCACTTGATGCTCCGCCTTTACACGTTGACAAGTTAAACACCTCGAGATAAACTCCGCGATCTCTCTTTTCATATTGCTCCACCAAAATGTATGTCGAAGATCGTGATACATTTTGGTACTCCCAGGATGGATTGCAAACGGTGTGTTGTGTGCCTCCATCATTATTCTATGCTTCAAGTCAAAATCGTTAGGAACACAAAGTCTGGAGTTGACTCGAAGTATTCCTTCTTCATCGATTCTTGCTTCTGGAATAGCACCTTCTTGCACTTTCTTCTTCATACGCATCAGCTCTATATCCGTAGCTTGAGCAGCTTTAACTTTATCGATTAAAGTCGGTTCTACTCGTATATTTGATATCATCATGTGGGTACTTGGAGCCTTCATCTCTATCTCCATCCTTTGCAAGTCATACAAAATGGGCCTTTGTGTTAAAAACATTGCACTCGTACCCGCATATGATCTTCTACTCAATGCGTCAGCTACTACGTTTGCTTTTCCAGGATGGTATTGGATGGTATGATCGTAATCTTTCAACAGCTCAAGCCAACGTCGTTGCCGCATGTTGAGTTCCTTTTGGGTGAAGAAATATTTGAGGCTTTTATGATCTGTATAGATCTCCACTTTCTCCCCATACAGGTAGTGTCTCCAGATCTTCAACGCAAAAACGACTGCTGCCAACTCCAAATCATGAGTAGGATAATTCCTCTCATATTCTTTGAGTTGTCGTGAGGCATAGGCTATGACTTTCCCATGTTGCATGAGAACACATCCTAACCCTTTGCCTGAAGCATCGCTGTAGATAACAAATCCATCCGAACCAGATGGTATTGTCAAAACAGGTGCCGAAATGAGTCTCCTCTTGAGTTCTTGGAAACTCTTCTCGCATTCCTCACTCCATACGAATTTTGTATCTTTCCGAGTCAGCTGAGTTAACGGAGTAGCGATTCGAGAAAATCCTTCCACAAATCTCCGATAATAACCAGCTAAGCCCAGAAAGCTACGTACTTCGGTTACCGACTTCGGTTGCTCCCAACTTTGTATGGCTTCAATCTTCGCCGGGTCGACAGATACTCCATGTTTTGACACCACGTGCCCAAGGAATGCTACTTCCTCAAGCCAGAACTCGCATTTCTTCAGTTTGGCATATAGCTTGTTTTCACGAAGCCTTTGCAGTACCAGCTTCAAATGGCGCTCATGATCTTCACGGCTTTTGGAATAGATGAGGATGTCATCAATAAAGACAACAACGAACTGATCCAAATATTCTTTGAATACACGGTTCATCATATCCATGAAGGCAGCAGGAGCATTAGTCAATCCAAAAGACATTACTAAGAATTCATAATGCCCGTACCGAGTTCTGAAGGCAGTCTTTGGAATATCCTCAGTTTTAATCTTCAGCTGATGATATCCAGAACGAAGATCGATCTTTGAAAAGAATTGTGCTCCTTGCAACTGGTCAAACAGGTCATCAATGCGAGGTAGCGGATACCTATTCTTGATGGTGACATGGTTCAATTCTCGATAGTCAATACAAAGTCGCATACTCCCGTCTTTCTTCTTTACGAATAAAACAGGAGCACCCCAAGGAGACGTACTAGGACGAATAAAACCGATGTCCAACAACTCCTGTAGTTGGACTTTTAACTCCTGAAGTTCAATAGGAGCCATTCGATATGGGGTTTTAGAAATGGGCTTTGTACCGGGTTCAAGGTCAATAAAGAATTCAATTTCTCGTTCCGGGGGTAGACCGGGAAGTTCTTCAGGAAATACATCGGAAAATTCTCTAACAATAGAAATATTATTCAAATCTGACTTGTCTTTGTTCAAATCCATAACATGGGCTAAGAAAGCTTGACATCCGTTTTTCAATAAACGAATAGCTTTGTGGCTTGATATGACAGTGACTGATTTTAGTGGTTTAGTAGTTTGAATTCGTATGACAGGTTGGTTAGGAATATGAAAACTAACAACCTTACGAAAACAATCAATTTTAGCATGATGAGTGGTTAACCAATCAATTCCTAAAATCACATCAAAAGCAAGTATCTTTAAAGAGATAAGATCAACAGGTAATGTGATAGTGCCAACTTGGATCATGCAAGATTTATAAACTGTAGATGTAACGAAGGTTTCACCCAACGGAGTTTCAACAGATAAGTTAAAGTCCAATTTCTCCGGAGTCAAGTTTAAACGTTGAGCACAAGCAGGAGAGATAAAAGAATGGGTAGAACCGGTATCTAGTAAGGTATAAACTTCGCAAGAATTCAAGATTAGCTTACCCGTGATCACCTCGTTCGGGTTTCTCACGTTTTGGCCAGTTACGACAAACGCTCTTCCAGGAACCGCTGATTTCGCCTTATCCGGGACAGCCCTTGGAATCACCACTCCCGCTGAACTTGGTTTCGCTATAGTACAATCTCGAGCGATGTGGCCTTCCTTCCCACAGTTGTAACACACCTTGGATTGTTGTGGACAGTTTGGGCTGATATGTCCCTCTTTCCTGCATTTGTAACATCTAACTGGCGGTCGTTCTCCTCCCCTAAAATTTGTTGTTGGTGCTGGTGCTGGTGCTGATGTCTTCCCGTCATTGTTGAATCTCCTCTTTCTGAAATTTCCACTTGACTCACCTCTCCTATTATCATGGCCACGATGACCACCCGAGTGGTTACCGCCTTTGTTCGTATTTTTCCCTCCTCGTTGGTTATCATCGCTCTGATGATTGCTGTCACCGGTATGACCCTGGTTGTGGTCCCTCGGTTGAGTATACTCATTATCTCTCTCTAATAATTGGGCCCTGTTGACAACGTCTGAATACAGAGAAAATTTATGAGAGATAAGGTATTGACGAATCTCAGGTTTTAAACCTCTCAGAAACATCCGCGTCATACGTTCCTCATTTTCTACCAAATGAGGTGCAAACCTGGATAACTCTGCAAACTTCGCCTCGTACTGGGACACCGTCATGTTGTTTTGTTCCAGTCTGATAAACTCCACCTCCTTCATATGACGAATACTTTCAGGGAAGTACTTGTCATTGAACAGTTTTTGAAATGTTTCCCAGGACATGTTGAGTGCGTCAGGCTGGGTACGCTTCACAGACTCCCACCAGTAGTCTGCCTCACCGCGAAACATAAATGTGGCGAATGGAACCTTCTGTTCCTCCGTGCATCCCAAGACATCAAATATCTTGGTAATTTGCTTGACCCACGTTTCCGCCATGATCGGATCCGGCTTTCCCTTAAATTCTGGTGGTCCCAATTCTTTGAACTGCTTAGCTGTGACAAACCGCGCGTTGTTATCATTTCCACCCGTATTCTGCACACGAGTCTCCCTCGTCTGATTTTGCATGAACTGCAAAAAGCTCCTAAACATTCCATCATTCATCGTTTGCTCGGTAACGTTGTTTACAGGAGGAATATTGCCTTCCTGTTGCACGTTCCCCTGGGTAGTGATCAAAGGTGTCTCCACGGTCTGATTTACTCCATTATTAACGTTCTCAGCTGCCATTCTTAAATACTGCCATAAAACAAGGGTTAATAGTCATGTCATATATTATCCCTATACTCTGACCGACCAAATAAACACCAAATAAACTTAGTCAGGTCATACTAGCGAAGGAATTCCCCGTCTCTCCCCTCCTAGTTCTTGTCTCACATCTCAGCCAGGGATCATATCCCTAAGCTCTGATACCAACTGTGACGCCCCCAGAATAGGTATACAACACCCATTCTGAGTCGCCAAATACATGGTACAGAAAGCAAACTACAACTTCAATAATACAATTGTCGTGCAAAATACGACAACACATACTGTGAGTTTAAATACAAATATTGTCTTCTAGACAATATCCACACTCAAATAAATCCTCATTACAATTATTCAAACACTATTTTACAGAAATAGTGAGGACTGCTAATACATCTTTCTAGAACCATTACTCCATACCCCGACTAGATCCTGCTATGTTCTCACCTCCTGAGAAGAAAAATGGAACAAAAAAGAAAAGGGTGAGCTCAACTAGCCCAGTAAAGAATATTATGACTAAGATAATATACAACAAATTATCGTTAGTCTTCAACAGGGAAAAATCTGATAAAATATAATCGACAACAAGTTTTAGATCAACAACTGCAGCGGAAACAACAAACCATTAGAAGAGTCAAGTAGAGAAAGAATTCTACTATCTTCTAAGATTTAAAAGTCCATCATCAATATTTTATCCCTGTAACATCAATTAATAATCATCTTTAACCAAATATTCATCTTTGCACTACAGGCCAAAGATATTCATTTGTATCATCAGTCGGTCATGTTCATCTCAACACCTGTTCATCTTTGCACTACAGGCCAAAGATATTCATCAAGTAATTATACATCTTTGCACTACAGGCCAAAGATATTCAGTAATATCATCATTTAGGACTGAGGATGATGAAAAATATCTTAAAGAGAACGAATCCAATGAGACAGAAGGACAAATAGTAGGGATTCGTATAACAGTTTATCCAAGATCAATAATACTTCATAATAATCAATTGTGAAGCAGAATTCAAAAATAAAGATCAAAACATGGATACAATCAAAGATAGTAACCATAATAGACATCTTGGACAAAAAGGAAAAATTTTATTTTTCGGTGAATAGTGCCGTATTCGTGAATAGTACCGTATACGTGAATAGTGCCGTATACGTGAATAGTAACTCCGACACAAAAAGTTCCAAATTTGATAAAAACTCATATCAATATTTCAGCATAATGATATTGAAGAAAATAATATCATTTAAGAAGAAAATAATATCCCTTACCTCAAAATATCAGTACTTCTGGTCGGAATACCGGTATAAGGCTGAAAGAAACTTGCTCTGATGAATAGAAACTCTCAAAGTATCTAAATACTCACAAAATACACTCAATAATCTAGAGAGAGAAAGAGAGAAAACTTGTTTCTGGTGTGATTTTCAATTCTAACTTAGCCCTCTATTTATAGGAAAATTTTGGTAGGTTTGACCTGCAACCTGATGGCTTTACCTGCTACTATTCCCACCCACCACATTTGAAATATAATTCAGCACATTTCTTCACCAACCACAAGTGGGGCCCACCAATTCTAGAATTTTCCATCAAAATGATAAACTCCGAAAATTCAACAATTTCTGAACCAGTCATCTTGTAAAATTCGTAATAAATCATACGTTCATTTTTAACGGTTCAAAATTTGTGGACATATACTCAACTTATATATGTATAACATATCCAAAAATTACCACGATCCAACGGTCGGATTAAAAATTATAACCCCCGCAAACTATCTCAAAAACCCTGATTTTTAATACCTCCATTCCGACAAAAATACTGACAAAAACCTCAACAGTAACTCCTTCATTTTTAACCACAAAAATATATCCCTCATTTATATCCACATAAAATAAATATTTCCTTATCATATGAATCAATAATTAATTATTCACAAATAATATTACAGAATCACATTTATGACAACCGGGCCGTTCCCAGGAAAGAGGGGGCTTTCCAATAAGGATTTCTCCTTACTAGCGCGCAATTAGATGACCAAACCTCTCCTTAGACAGAACTTTCTAGACATTGCCAATAATGTTATCTAATAATATTATTCAAATAATATGAATTATTGATCTGATAAATGAAAATACTGCACAGCAACAATTATTGAAACAACAATAATATAAAATATCAACGCAGCAATTATTGAATCAATAAAATAAAATATTGAATAATAACTACTGTAACAATTATTGAGTAGTGCCTTCTTACGTAAGAATCAATAATTGGTGCAATACCGTGTGCTACTGTATTTTAACCACCGGGTATTCCAACAGTATTAACGGTAACAACTACGCCATTATTTATAAACAACTTATACTTGTCGTTTTCTTCATCCAATCGCTTTCCGTTATGGGGCCCACACAAGGCTGCGTCGTCGTACGAATATTCCCCGACAGCAAGAATATTCCACGACCAACCGAATATTCACCGACCAAAAATAAATATTTTATAACCACTTGCTTATTTTGCCAAATTTACACATTTCACCCATAACCAAAGTATTATATCAAATTAACCCCTTATTATTCACAATAATATTTAGAGAAAATTTGATTTTATTCATTAATAAGTTGGGGTCTTACAGTTTTACCCCGGACCTGGTTTCGTCTTGTTATTATTCTGTTGGAACATCATGTCTGTGTGTTTTACACCGGACCTGGTTCTATTATTTATTATTCTGTCGGAATATCCTGTCTGTGTGTTTTACACCTGACCTGGTTTCATTATTTATTATTCTGTCGGAATATCCTGTCTGTGCGTTTACGCCGGACCTGGTTCCATTATTTATTATTCTGTTGGAATAACCTGTCTGTGCGGTCTATCGCATGCATGGTGATTTCTTTTGTTATTCCATTCTTTATTCTACTCAGTTGGTTAAGTTTTAACTTCTATACTCCGTGAAATTAGTGGAATATCCTTGATAATTGCGGTTCATCCAGTATCTTTTCATGAAAATATTATTCTAAGTATTCTTGAATTTTATTCCACAAAGCAGTATCATGTTGACAATTTGGACGTTGTTAATTCTTGGATAAATTAATTCTTGAACTTGTTTTATTGAATTCTTATATCATTGTCATCATCCTCATGTTTATAAAATGTTGAAAGTCATCTGTGGCCTGTAGTGCATAGATGGACTTGGTATGATTATGACCAGGGATTATTCGGTATAATCATGACCGTAATGTTATAAATGATGCGGTAAAAATCCTCATTGGCCCGTAGTGCATTGAAGGACAGTTGTTGGCATGATCATGACCATTAATGAATACACGAATATCCTTGGCCGTAGTGCAGGGGTGATTCGATGATGTGGATTATTTTATTAAGCTGAGTCCCAGCGATAACAGTGTTAAAAAATATTTTAAATCATAAAAGATAGTAGAGTTTATTTTCTACTTGACTCTTTTAATGGATTGCTTGTTCCGCTGCAGTTAAACTTGATGTCTATTATATTTTATCAGTTTAACATTATTGAAGGCTAATGATAATTTGTTCTGCATTATCTTAGTCATAATATTTTTACTGGGCTAGTTGAGCTCACCCTTTCTTTCACTGTTCTCTTCAGGAAATGAGAACGTAGCTGGGGCAAGTCAGGGAACGGAGTGATGGTTCAAATGATAGTATTAGTTAGTAGTCCTCACTATTCTATGTAATAGTGTGTTAATAAATGTAATGAGGACTCCTTTTGAGTATGAATACTCTCTAGAAGATAATATTTGTATTCAAACTCGCAGTTTATGTTTTGTCGTATTGTACACGATAAATGTATTAGTAAGTTGTATTTGTATTCTGTACGTTGTATCTGACGGCCCAAGATGGGTGATGTATACCTAATTTTGGGGGCGTCACAGTTGGTATCAGACCTTAGGGATATGATCCCTGGCTAAGATGTGAGAATAAAACTAGGAGGGGAGAGACGGGGAATTCCTTCGCTAGTATGACCTACCTAAGTTTATTTGCATGGTATTTAATTGGTCGGTCATAATATAAGGATAATATATGACATATCAATTAACTTTTATTTTGTGGCAGTATTTGAAAATGGCATCTGAGAATGTTGAGAATAGCAATGGAGCACAGGCGACTGTTGATTCACTACATATCAATAATCAGGATAATGTGCATCAGGAAGGTGACAATCCTCATGCAAACAACAACACTGACCAGATGATGAATGATGGAATGTTCAGAAACTTTATGCAGTTCATGCAACAGCAGGCGAGAGCGGCTCCTGTCCAAAATATAGGTGGAAACACTGAAAACTCTCGGACGGTCACCGCTAAACAGTTCAAGGAGCTGGGACCACCAGATTTTAAGGGAGAGCCAAAACCACTTATAGCGGAAACATGGATAAAGCAGATTACCAAGATATTTGATGTCTTGGGATGCTCCGAGGAGCAAAAAGTTCCCTTTGCCGCCTTTATGTTGCGAGGAGAGGCAGATTACTGGTGGGAATCGATTAAGCGTACTCAATCTGCCGCACTGAAGATGTCTTGGGAGAAGTTCCAAGAGCTGTTCAACGACAAATACTTTCCTGAAAGTATTCGTCACATGAAGGAGGTGGAATTTATCAAGTTGGAGTAAAATAACATGACCGTGTCGCAGTATGAGGCTAAATTTGCTGAGTTGTCCCGGTTTACGTCCCACTTGGTGGATAATGAAGAGCGAATGACACGAATGTTTTGCGAGGTTTGAAACCTGAGATACGTCAACATCTTATTTCTCATAAACTGTGTTTGTATTCAGATGTTGTGAATATGGCTCAGTTAGTGGAGCGCGATAACGAGTCAACGCAACCAAAAGAGAGCAGTCGACAAAATGATAATACCAGTGAGAGCAGTAATCGAAGCGGTGACAACAAGCATGGAGGGAATCAACAGGCCAGAAATGGTAACCACTTCGGTGGTAATCAGGGCCAAAACAATAAGAATGGTCATTTCAAGAAGAGGAGATTCAACAATAATGGAAAGACGTCATCACCAACACCCGTTGTTAAGGAAGGAGAACGACCACCTATCATATGTTTCAAATGCGGAGGGGATGGGCACATCAATCCAAACTGCACGATGCCGTCTAAAGCATGTTATAATTGTGGAAGAGAAGGTCATTTAGCTCGATTTTGTCGTTTACCAAAAATAAGTTCAGCCAAGATGGAGACACCAAAGGCCGTCCCAGAAAAGTTAAAACCAGTAGTGCAAGGGAGAGCGTTTGTTGTGACCTCCCAGAAAGCAAGGAACCCGAATGAGGTCATCACGGGTAAGCTTATCATAAACTCTAACGAAGTCTATACTTTATTTGATACCGGTTCTACCCATTCTTTTATTTCTCCTACTTGCGCTCATCGATTAAATTTGATTCCGGAGAAATTAGACTTTGACTTATCTGTTGAAACTCCATTGGGAAAAATCTTCATTACATCTACGGTTTATAAGTCTTATTTGGTTCAAGTTGGTACCCACACATTACATGTCGATTTGATTTCATTAAAAATACTTGCATTTGACGTGATTCTAGGGATTGATTGGTTAACTACTCATCATGCAAAAATTGATTGTTTTCGTAAGGTTGTTAGCTTTCATATTCCTAATCGACCTATTATGCGAATTCAAGCAACCAAACCATTAAAATCAATCGCTGTCATCTCAAGCCATAAAGCTATTCGTTTACTGAAAAACGGATGTCAAGCTTTCTTAGCTCATGTCACGGATCTAAACAAAAATACGTCAGTTTTGAATGATATTTCTATTGCTAATAAATTCCCTGACGTATTCCCTGAAGAACTTCCTGGCCTACCCCCAGAGCGTGAAATTAAATTTTGTATCGACCTTGAACCCGGTATAAAACCCATTTCCAAATCTCCATATCGAATGGCTCCTATTGAACTTCAGGAGTTAAAGATCCAACTGCAGGAATTGTTAGACATTGGCTTTATTCGTCCTAGTACTTCTCCTTGGGGTGCTCCTGTGCTATTCGTAAAGAAGAAAGATGGAAGTATGCGACTTTGTATTGATTATCGGGAGTTGAATCATGTCACCATCAAAAATAGGTACCCATTGCCACGTATTGATGACCTGTTTGACCAGTTACAAGGAGCACAATTCTTTTCAAAGATCGATCTTCGTTCTGGATATCATCAGCTGAAGGTTAGAACTGAGGATATTCCAAAGACGGCTTTTAGAACTCGGTACGAGCATTATGAATTCCTAGTCATGTCCTTTGGATTGACTAATGCTCCTGCTGCCTTCATGGATATGATGAACCGGGTATTCAAGGAATATTTGGATCACTTTGTGGTCGTCTTTATTGATGACATCCTTATTTATTCCAAAAGCCGTGAAGAACATGAGCAACACTTGAGGCTGGTACTCCAAAAGTTTCGTGAATACAAGCTTTATGCCAAGTTGAAGAAATACGAGTTCTGGCTGGAGGAGGTAGCATTCCTTGGGCACGTAGTATCAAGTCGTGGAATATCGGTTGACCCGGCAAAGATTGAAGCTATTCAAAGCTGGGAGCAACCTAAATCAGTGACCAAAGTACGTAGCTTTCTTGGTTTAGCTGGTTATTATAGGAGATTTGTGGAAGGATTTTCTCGAATCGCAACCCCATTAACTCAGCTGACTCGGAAAGATATAAAGTTCGGTTGGAGCGAAGAATGTGAGCAGAGTTTTCAAGAACTCAAGAGGAGACTCATTTCAGCACCTGTTCTAACAATACCATCTGGCTCGGAGGGATTTGTCATCTACAGTGATGCTTCGAGCAAAGGGTTGGGATGCGTTCTTATGCAACATGGAAAAGTCATAGCCTATGCATCAAGACAACTCAAGGAATATGAGAGGAATTATCCTACTCATGATCTAGAGTTGGCAGCTGTTGTCTTTGCACTTAAAATTTAGAGGCATTACTTGTATGGGGAGAAGGTGGAGATCTTTACGGATCATAAAAGTCTCAAATATTTCTTCACTCAAAAGGAACTCAACATGCGACAACGTCGTTGGCTTGAACTGTTGAAAGATTATGATCATACCATTCAATACCATCCTGAAAAAGCGAACGTGGTAGCTGACGCATTGAGTAGAAGATCATATGCAAGTACGAGTGCAATATTATCAACACAAAGGCCTATTTTGTGTGACTTGCAAAGGATGGAGATAGAGTTAAAGACTCTAGGGACCCATGTGATGATGGCGAATATACGAGTAGAACCAACTTTAATCGATAAAGTTAAAGCTGCTCAAGCTACAGACCTGGAGCTGATGCGTATGAGGATGAAAGTGCAAGAAGGTGCTATGCCGGAAGTAAGAATCGATGAAGAAGGAATGCTTCGAGTCAACTCTAGACTTTGTGTTCCTAACAATCCTGATTTAAAGTATGAAATCATGATGGAGGCGCACAACACACCGTTTACAATCCATCCTGGAAGTACCAAAATGTATCATGATCTTCGTCATACATTTTGGTGGAGCAATATGAAGAGAGAGATAGCGTTGTTTATCTCAAGGTGTCTAACTTGTCAACGAGTCAAAGCGGAGCATCAAGTACCAAAAGGTCCATTGCAACCACTTGAAATTCCAGAATGGAAGTGGGAGCACATTACCATGGATTTCGTTACCGGTCTTCCTAGGGTTTCTCAAGGTATTGATGTGATTTGGGTCATTGTTGATAGATTGACCAAGTCTACTCATTTCTTACCGATACGAGAAACTTATACACTTGAACGTCTTGCTCGTATGTACATAAACGAGATTGTAAGACTGCATGGTATGCCAGTATCCATAGTTTCTGATCGAGACCCAAGATTCACTTCACGATTTTGGGTTAGTTTACAAAAAGCTATGGGCACAGATTTACGATTTAGTTCAGCATATCATCCTCAGACGGACGGACAATCAGAGAGGACTATTCAAACTTTAGAAGATCTATTAAGACTCTGTGTCTTTGACTTCAAGGGAAGTTGGGATAAGTTCTTACCATTGGTAGAGTTTTCCTACAACAACAGTTATCAAACAAGTATTGGCATGACTCCATTCGCATTGTATGGAAGAAAATGTCGTTCTCCAGTATGCTGGGATGAGGTGGGTGAAGCAACGTTGTTGGGACCAGAGTTGGTACGTATGGCTACAGAAAAGATTCAAACGATCCGACAACATATAAAAACCTCACAAGATCGACAAAAGAGTTATGCTGATCTTCATCGAAAGGACGTGGAATTTGATGTAAGAGATCATGTGTTCTTACGTGTTGCTCCATGGAAAGGAGTTACGAGATTTGGAAAGAGAGGAAAGCTCAATCCTCGATTCATCGGTCCATTTTTAATCCTCGATCGAGTAGGAACTGTGGCTTATAGACTCGCTTTATTGCCAAGTATGTCCCGTGTTCATAACGTTTTTCACATATCCATGTTACGCAAATATGTGGAAGACCCGAACCACATTATTGAGTCAGAACCGGACGAAATAGCGGAGGATTTGACGTATGAAGAAGTTTCTGTTCAAATCTTGGATAAGAAGGAACATATTCTACGCTCCAAGGTTATACCTCAAGTCAAAGTTTTGTGGAGAAACCACGATGTTGAGGAAATGACTTGGGAGTTAGAATCTGAAATGAAATCAAGGTATCCTTACCTCTTCGACATACCAGGTACGTACCCTAATTTCGAGGGCGAAATTTCATAAGAAGGGGAGGTTGTAAGACCCCAACTTTTATAAATAAAGATGAATTTTTTATAAATATCATTTTTGAATATTATGGAGTTAATTTGATATAATGTTATAGTTGTGGGTAATATTTATAAATTTTGCAAAGTACGCAAGTTGTTATATAATATTCGATTGGTAGGGGAATATTCGTTTTAACAGGGAATATTCGTACAACGACACAATCATTGGTGGACCCCACAACAAAATTATTGTCGTATTGAGAAAACGACAAAAATATTTTATTAAAAATAACGGCGAAAATTTTACCATTGTTACTGTTGAACTACTCGGTAGTAAAAGTACAGTAATACGTGTGGTTGCATAGTAGCACAGGGTATTGAGTATTAATGCTTATGTGAGAAATCACTCAGTTTGATTCAATTATTGTCAGTTAATAATATGAATTATTTAGCGATAATGACGTTTTGTTTTATTCGTATTATTAACGTAATAAAACAGAAACATCTTTTTATATAAAACAGAATACTTTATTAAAGTTATTCTATAAATAGAATATATTATATTTTATTTAAAAAAAAAAATTTTAAATATGGACCGTCAGATTAAAGTAATCAATCTGGACCGTTCATGGATTAGTTACTATGCATTCTATTTTTCTATAAATAGCAGCTCATTCCTTCATTATTTCTTACGAATTCACTGAACTTTAGAGAGAGAAACTATAGAGAGAAACTTTAGAGAGAGAGAAGAAGAGTATTCTGCTACTTAACTACTTCCTTATTTCAGCTCTTCTTTAAAACGGTAAGGGGTGTTATTCTTTCTTATTCATGAAGAGAACTGTTGTTATTCTATTTCTTATTATTCTGTTGGAATAACATGTATACGCGGTCTACCCTATACTTGGTGACATTCTTCTATTATTCTGTTGGAACATCCTGTCTGTGTGTTTTACACCGGACCTGGTTCCGTTTTTATTATTATTCTGTTGAAACATCCTGTCTGTGTGTTTTACGCCGGACCTGGTTCCGTCTTGTTATTATTCTGTTGGAACATCCTGTCTGTGTGTTTTACACCAGACTTGGTTCCATTATTTATTATTCTGTCGGAATATCATGTCTGTGTGTTTTACACCGGACCTGGTTCCATTATTTATTATTCTGTCGGAATATTCTGTCTGTGCGTTTACGCCGGACCTGGTTCCATTATTTATTATTCTGTTGGAATAACCTGTCTGTGCGGTCTATCGCATGCATGGTGATTTCTTTTATTATTCCATTCTTTATTCTACTCAGTTGGTTAAGTTTTAACTTCTATACTCCCTGAAATTAGTGAAATATCCTTGATAATTGCGGTTCATCCAGTATCTTTTCATGAAAATATTCTTCTAAGCATTCTTGAATTTTACTCCACAAAGTAGTATCATGTTGACAATTTGGACGTTGTTAATTCTTGGATAAATTAATTCTTAAACTTGTTTTATTAAATTCTTATATCATTGTCATCATCCTCATGTTTATAAAATGTTGAAAGTCATCTGTGACCTGTAATGCATAGATGGACTTGGTATAATTATGAACAGGGATTATTCGGTATAATCATGACCGTAATGTTATAAATGATGTGGTAAAAATCCTCATTGGCCCGTAGTGCATTAATGGACAGTTATTGGCATGATCATGACCATTAATGAATACACGAATATCCTTGGCCGTAGTGCAGGGGTGATTCGATGATGTGGAGTATTTTATTAAGCTAAGTCCCAGCGATAACAGTGTTGAAAAATATTTTAAATCATAAAAGATAGTAGAGTTTATTTTCTACTTGACTCTTTTAATGGATTGCTTGTTCCGCTGCAGTTAAACTTGATGTCTATTATATTTTATCAGTTTAACATTATTGAAGGCTAATGATAATTTATTCTGCATTATCTTAGTCATAATATTTCTTACTGGGCTAGTTGAGCTCACCCTTTCTTTCACTGTTCTCTTCAGGAAATGAGAACGTAGCTGGGGCAAGTCGGGGAACGGAGTGATGGTTCAAATGATAGTATTAGTTAGTAGTCCTCACTATTCTATGTAATAGTGTGTTAATAAATGTAATGAGGACTCCTTTTGAGTATGAATACTCTCTAGAAGATAATATTTGTATTCAAACTCGCAGTTTATGTTTTGTCGTATTGTACACGACAGCTGTATTAGTAAGTTGTATTTGTATTCTGTACGTTGTATCTGACGACCCAAGATGGGTGATGTATACCTAATTTTGGGGGCGTCACAGGATGTTCCAACAGAATAATAATAAAAACGGAACCAGGTCCGGTGTAAAACACACAGACAGGATGTTCCAACAGAATAATAGAAGAATGTCACCAAGTATAGGGTAGACCGCGTATACAGGTTATTCCAACAGAATAATAAGAAATGGAATAACAACAGTTCTCATCATGAATAAGAAAGAATAACACCCCTTACCGTTTTAAAGAAGAGCTGAAATAAGAAAGTAGTTAAGTAGTAGAATACTCTTCTTCTCTCTCTCTATAGTTTCTTTCTCTAGAGTTCAGTGAATTCGTAAGAAATAATGAAGGAATGAGCTTCTATTTATAGGAGAATTGAAGGATACTATTGGACTGTACAGTAGGAATTCAGACGAAATCAGTTGCTGATTCATAGCTCCACTGATCCAACGCATCAGTAATCTTTGTCAAAGAGTTAGCCAATGAAAAAAATGAACACATGCAACATTAAAAGCCTTGACCAATTAAAATGCTCCATAATTTATGAGTTGCCAAATCTGCTGCATGATTGAAAAAAAATTTGGCCAATAATATTCAAGCTTGGAAAAATCAATCTGAATCCTGCCAATTCTTTCTTCTTCTTTTCTTTCCAATCAACATCCCACTATCATATAAATATATATAAAATAATAATGCTTCTCTCCACCACAACCCACTAACATAAAATATATATATAACAATCACACACCTGCCAATAATATACTCCTCCACCCACAACTATAACATTATATCAATTTCACTCTATAATATTTAAAAATAATATTTATAGAAAATTCATCTTTATTCAAAAAGTTGGGGTTTTACAGGAATAACCTGTCTGTGCGGTCTATCGCATACCGGGTGATTTCTTTTGTTATTCCATTCTTTATTATACTCAGTTGGTTAAGTTTTGATTTCTATACTCCATGAAATTAGTGGAATATCCTTGATAATTGCGGTTCATCCAGTATCTTTTCATGAAAATATTCATCTGAGTATTCTTGAATTTTACTCCACAAAGCAGTATCATGTTGACAATTTGGACGTTGTTAATTCTTGGATAAATTAATTCTTGAACTTATTTTATTGAATTCTTATATCATTGTCATCATCCTCATGTTTATAAAATGTTGAAAGTCATCTGTGGCCTGTAGTGCATAGATGGACTTGGTATTATTATGACCAGGGATTATTCGGTATAATCATGACCGTAATGTTATAAATGATGTGGTAAAAGTCCTCATTGGCCCGTAGTGCATTGATGGACAGTTGTTGGCATGATCATGACCATTAATGAATACACGAATATCCTTGGCCGTAGTGCAGGGGTGATTCGATGATGTGGATTATTTTATTAAGCTGAGTCCCAGCGATCATAATGTTAAAAAACCTTTTAAATCATAAAAGATAGTAGAGTTTATTTTCTACTTGACTCTTTTAATGGATTGCTTGTTCCGCTGCAATTAAACTTGATGTTCGTTATCTTAGTCATAATATTTCTTACTGGGCTAGTTGAGCTCACCCTTTCTTTCACTGTTCTCTTTAGGACATGAGAATATAGCTGGGACGAGTCGAAAAACGGAGTGATGTTCCAGAGGATAGCATTAGTAGTCCTCACTATTCTGTGAAATAGTATGATAATAATTGTAATGAGGACTCCTTTTGAGTATGGATACTCTCTAGAAGATAATATTTGTATTCAAACTCACAGATTCTGTTTGGTCGTATTGTACACGACAGTTGTATTATTAAGTTATATTTGTATTCAGTACCATGTATCTGGCGACCCAAGATGGGTGATGTATACCTAATTTTGGGGGCGTCACAGTTTGTGACGACCCCAAAATAGGTCCATTCCATCCAACCTATTCTGAGTCGCCAAATACATGGTACAGAAAACAACTGTAACTTTATTACAACAATTGTCGTGCAAAATACAACAACACATATGCTGTGAGTTTGGATACAAATATATACCAAATGTGACTCATGTTCCAATCGTGGACATCGCCTCACAATGAGACCTTACATAAAGGTATAGTCAAAAACTGTTTTAGAAATTAGAATCTTTGGGAAGTGCTTAAGGAAACCTTCGTACATGGGAGGCCATGCGTCTAGCTTATGATAGATATCATATGGCCACATAATTATCCTTGGTTTACCCAATAGACCCCAAAGAAAAACGAGAAGATTACTATCATATTCTTCCCAATGGTGAGTCTTCTCTTGACATATCATTATCTCTACTGTCTCTAATTGAGAATTATACTTTAAACAAACACCAAGATTATATAGGTAGTGCTCGTATATATACTCAGCAAGTGGATGAGCACATCCCTGTCTTATGATGACACGAGGTTGTATGTCGTTAGACATCTTGTATGATAGTGGCAAACCACCCTTCCAACGTTGGGTACACCTTACCCTATTGGATTCACCAAATATAACTACTAAATGAACTTTTCTATACTGCTTCGGGAGAACATCCACAGCTAGAGACCACCGTTCTATTTCCCCGTTACCCTCGCTCGACCCAGCTACACTCTTATTACCTGAAAGGAATTGTGAAGCAAAAGGGTGAGCACAACTAGCTCAGTAAAGAATATCATGACTAAAGATAATTAAATTATCAATAGCCTTCATCAATAATAAATCAGAGATTTAGAACATATGATAAATGATAAAAATTTCAACCATAGTTGCAGCGGAACGAGCAATCCATTAGAAGAGTCAAATAGACTATAAAGTCTATTATCTTCTCCATGTTAAAAATCCACCAACAATATTTTATCCCTGTAACATCACTCAACAGTTCTGGTCCACAATCATATGAATAACTCATAATCATAATTGTGACTATAAATTTTTCTTCGCACCCAGGACGAAGAATATTTTCATCACCTGTCTTTACCTGAAACATCAAAGATCATGGTTATACCAAATCACAATTTCTGTTTATAATCATACTAACAAATCCATCTTTGCACTACGGGCCAAAGATATTCATCAACAAACCATCTTTGCACTACGGGCCAAAGATATTCAACAACAGTTCATCTTTGCACTACAGGCCAAAGATATTCATCAACAGGCCATCTTTGCACTACATGCCAAAGATATTCATCAACAATTCATATTTGCACTACAGGCCAAATATATTCATATCTCAAAGAAATATATAATCATTTCAGAATTTATATAAACAATAATTATAACCATGTTGATCAATTCACCTTTGCACTTAAGCTTAAGATATTCAATTATAAATTCAATGGTCATGATCATACCAGTCACAATTCAACTTTGCACTACAGGCCAAAGAGAACCCTAGTCATGATCATACCAATAATCTACCCATCTTTACACTCCAGTGAAAGAGAATTTCAACATCAGGGTTATAAAAATGTTATATATGATAATAAAATAAATATAATCAACATATAAATTTAATCTCAAGAGTAATATTCATAAATCAACTATAATTTGATTAGAAAAAGAAACCAATTTTGTCGTGAATAGTAACTCGTGAATAGTAACTCGTGAATAGTAACCCCGACTCAAAAAGATAGAAATTCCACAATAAAATTCATACCAATATTTCGGTATAATGATATTGAAAGAATAACATTACTTAAATTTATAAACAATTTATTTTAATTGTTTACACTTTACTAATTAATGCATTTAATCATCATAAAATGCCAACTCTTACAATTTCATCATCAATAACCAAAACTCTCATAAAAAATCTGCATATACCTCATATAGGATTCTCAAGCCATAAAATCCTATTTTTCAATTTTCTTTCTTCACAAAACATATTTAATTCATTTACTCATAACTAGACCATTTTCATGAAAAATACCAAATCAGTTCCAAAAATATTTCTTTTCTGAGATTTAGCATAATATAGTCCCATAGTGAACATATATTTTTCTCAGAAATTTTAAAAGTCATTTACTATTTTTCATATGGTCAAAACAGCCGAATATTTAGACATTTATCAAAAATTGTACTTTTGTCCAAAAATTCTGAAATTAACAGAGTATACTTCCATCATATACATGTACTCCCAATAAAAATTTCATCAATTTTGGAGTTAACCACAAGAAATTATAAGCAGTTACTTTTAAAATAGTCTTTTCTCATAAAATTCATAACTCTCAATCTATACATCTAAAAATCACCATTTTTGGACACAATCAATAAAACTCATCAAAATATCATTTTAAATTTTTCCAGAATTTTTGAAGTTCAGAAAAATTACGAAACTGAAAAACATAACAACCCTTAAAATCTCTTACTATCCCTTACTATCTCTTACCTCAAAAGAGCAGTACTTCTGATCGGTATAAGGCTGAAAGAAACTTGCACTGATGAATAGAACTCTCAAAGTATCTAAATACTCACAAAATATGCTTCATAATATAGAGAAAAAAAGAGAGAAAGCTTATGTTTTTGGTGTGATTTTCAATTCTAACTTAGCCCTCTATTTATAGGAAAATTTTGGTAGGTTTGACCTGCAACCTGATGGCTTTACCTGCTACTATTCCCACCCACCACATTTGAAATATAATTCAGCACATTTCTTCACCAAGCACAAGTGGGGCCCACCAATTCTAGAATTTTCCACCAAAATGATAAACTCCAAAAATTCAACAATTTCTGAACCAGTCATCTTGTAAAATTCATAATAAATCATACGTTCATTTTTAACGGTTCAAAATTTGTGGGCATATACTCAACTTATATATGTATAACATATCCAAAAATTACCACGATCCAACGGTCGGATTAAAAATTATAACCCCCGCAAAATATCTCAAAAACCCTGATTTTTAATACCTCCATTCCGACAAAAATACGGATAAAAATCTCAACATTAACTTCTTCATTTTTAACCACAAAAATATATCCCTCATTTATATCCACATAAAATAAATATTTCCTTATCATATGAATCAATAATTAATTATTCACAAATAATATTACAGAATCACATTTATGACAACCAGGCCGTTCCCAGGAAAGAGGGGGCTTTCCAATAAGGATTTCTCCTTACTAGCGCGCAATTAGATGACCAAACCTCTCCTTAGACAGAACTTTCTAGTCATTGCCAATAATGCTATCTAATAATATTATTTAAATAATATGAATTATTGATCTGATAATAGAAAATACTGTGCAGCAACAATTATTGAAACAACAATAATATAAAATATCAACGCAGCAATTATTGAATCAATAAAATAAAATATTGAACAGTAATTACTGTAACAATTATTGAGTAGTGCCTTCTTACGTAAGAATCAATAATTTCAAAAATACTATGCAATACCGTGTGCTACTGTGCAATAATGCGTATTACTGTATTTTAACCACCGGGTATTCCAACAGTGTTAACGGTAACAACTACGCCGTTATTTGTAAAAACTCAAATTTGTCGTTTTCTTCACCCGACAGTTATTCGTTATGGGGCCCACAAATAGCTGCGCCGTCGTACGAATATTCTCCGACAGAAAGAATATTCCACGACCAAACGAATATTCCCCGACAACAATGATTATTTTATAACCACTTGCTTATTTTGAAAAAAAAAATTCATATTTCACCCATAACTTTAAACTTTTATCAATTTAACTATTTACTGAATAGTAATTATAAGAAAAATTGCATACTTTTATTTCATAAAATTCGAGGTCTTACAATCTCCCCTCCTTATGAAATTTCGTCCTCGAAATTTACGTACCTGGTATTTCGAAGAGTTGAGAATACCTTGCTTCCATTTCAGATTCTATCTCTCAGATCATCATGATTTCTCCATTGCTCTTCTCCCATGATAACTTCATTTGGGTTCCTCATTTGTTGGGAAGTCATGACAACCGCCATCCCTCGAACTACTCGGCTTTGACTTGTCTGGAGCAGCATTTGGCGTCATCATTACCGTTGGAATATACCTTTCTATAGGACATATTCCTCCCTCAACTGCCTCTTCGTACTCCTCATTCATGATCTGAATCATCAATCTTCGATCCATATCGGATTCAGGTTGACCGCTATGTACAGGGTAATTCAAAACTCGATGTTGGGTTCTCCCAATTACTTTCCAAAAAGAGAAATTCATATCATCTATTTTAGCCTTCTTAGATCGAACATCTCTTTCCACAATATCCACGTGTCGTGCGGCTTTTGCCCATGCATCACTTATTCTCACTCGTTCAGTTTTTTCTTCTCTCAGCTCAGATTCTATTTTTATCATCTTATACTCTGCCAAAGAATGTTTCTGTTCAAGCATCACATATCGGGTAACACAAGCTTGAATTGTTGCATCCTTTTGTTCCACGACCGCCTGTCGTTCTTCTGCCTGCTCTTCTAACTCATGAATACGATTTTGAAATTCTACATTTTGATCATATAATACCTCTAATAAACTCTCCTCTGGTACTTTTTCTTCCTCTTCTTCCTCAGTCTCAGCTGTTACCTCTGCGACTATCTCGGGTGTAACTATCAATTCTTCACTCACCACATAGATATCTCTAATTCCTTCTTCGTCTGACATCACATTATCATGGTTAGTGATTAGAGGTATCCCCACAGTCTCATTCACTCCATTGTTAGCATTCTCAGCTGCCATTCTCAAATACTGCCATAAAATAAGGGTTAATTAAACAAATTAACATATCACATAATATCCCAATATTATGACGAACCAACAAATAAGCTTAGGTAGGACACACTAGCGAAGGATTTACTCATCTCTCCCCTCCTAGTTGTATTCCCCGATCTCCGCCAGAGATCATATCCCTAAGCTCTGATACCACCTGTGACGACCCCAAAATAGGTCCATTCCATCCAACCTATTCTGAGTCGCCAAATACATGGTACAGAAAACAACTGTAACTTTATTACAACAATTGTCGTGCAAAATACAACAACACATATGCTGTGAGTTTGGATACAAATATATACCAAATGTGACTCATGTTCCAATCGTGGACATCGCCTCACAATGACACCTTACATAAAGGTATAGTCAAAAACTGTTTTAGAAATTAGAATCTTTGGGAAGTGCTTAAGGAAACTTTCGTACATGGGAGGCCATGCGTCTAGCTTATGATAGATATCATATGGCCACATAATTATCCTTGGTTTACCCAATAGACCCCAAAGAAAAACGAGAAGATTACTATCATATTCTTCCCAATGGTGAGTCTTCTCTTGACATATCATTATCTCTACTGTCTCTAATTGAGAATTATACTTTAAACAAACACCAAGATTATATAGGTAGTGCTCGTATATATACTCAGCAAGTGGATGAGCACATCCCTGTCTTATGATGACACGAGGTTGTATGTCGTTAGACATCTTGTATGATAGTGGCAAACCACCCTTCCAACGTTGGGTACACCTTACCCTATTGGATTCACCAAATATAACTACTAAATGAACTTTTCTATACTGCTTCGGGAGAACATCCACAGCTAGAGACCACCGTTCTATTTCCCCGTTACCCTCGCTCGACCCAGCTACACTCTTATTACCTGAAAGGAATTGTGAAGCAAAAGGGTGAGCACAACTAGCTCAGTAAAGAATATCATGACTAAAGATAATTAAATTATCAATAGCCTTCATCAATAATAAATCAGAGATTTAGAACATATGATAAATGATAAAAATTTCAACCATAGTTGCAGCGGAACGAGCAATCCATTAGAAGAGTCAAATAGACTATAAAGTCTATTATCTTCTCCATGTTAAAAATCCACCAACAATATTTTATCCCTGTAACATCACTCAACAGTTCTGGTCCACAATCATATGAATAACTCATAATCATAATTGTGACTATAAATTTTTCTTCGCACCCAGGACGAAGAATATTTTCATCACCTGTCTTTACCTGAAACATCAAAGATCATGGTTATACCAAATCACAATTTCTGTTTATAATCATACTAACAAATCCATCTTTGCACTACGGGCCAAAGATATTCATCAACAAACCATCTTTGCACTACGGGCCAAAGATATTCAACAACAGTTCATCTTTGCACTACAGGCCAAAGATATTCATCAACAGGCCATCTTTGCACTACATGCCAAAGATATTCATCAACAATTCATATTTGCACTACAGGCCAAATATATTCATATCTCAAAGAAATATATAATCATTTCAGAATTTATATAAACAATAATTATAACCATGTTGATCAATTCACCTTTGCACTTAAGCTTAAGATATTCAATTATAAATTCAATGGTCATGATCATACCAGTCACAATTCAACTTTGCACTACAGGCCAAAGAGAACCCTAGTCATGATCATACCAATAATCTACCCATCTTTACACTCCAGTGAAAGAGAATTTCAACATCAGGGTTATAAAAATGTTATATATGATAATAAAATAAATATAATCAACATATAAATTTAATCTCAAGAGTAATATTCATAAATCAACTATAATTTGATTAGAAAAAGAAACCAATTTTGTCGTGAATAGTAACTCGTGAATAGTAACTCGTGAATAGTAACCCCGACTCAAAAAGATAGAAATTCCACAATAAAATTCATACCAATATTTCGGTATAATGATATTGAAAGAATAACATTACTTAAATTTATAAACAATTTATTTTAATTGTTTACACTTTACTAATTAATGCATTTAATCATCATAAAATGCCAACTCTTACAATTTCATCATCAATAACCAAAACTCTCATAAAAAATCTGCATATACCTCATATAGGATTCTCAAGCCATAAAATCCTATTTTTCAATTTTCTTTCTTCACAAAACATATTTAATTCATTTACTCATAACTAGACCATTTTCATGAAAAATACCAAATCAGTTCCAAAAATATTTCTTTTCTGAGATTTAGCATAATATAGTCCCATAGTGAACATATATTTTTCTCAGAAATTTTAAAAGTCATTTACTATTTTTCATATGGTCAAAACAGCCGAATATTTAGACATTTATCAAAAATTGTACTTTTGTCCAAAAATTCTGAAATTAACAGAGTATACTTCCATCATATACATGTACTCCCAATAAAAATTTCATCAATTTTGGAGTTAACCACAAGAAATTATAAGCAGTTACTTTTAAAATAGTCTTTTCTCATAAAATTCATAACTCTCAATCTATACATCTAAAAATCACCATTTTTGGACACAATCAATAAAACTCATCAAAATATCATTTTAAATTTTTCCAGAATTTTTGAAGTTCAGAAAAATTACGAAACTGAAAAACATAACAACCCTTAAAATCTCTTACTATCCCTTACTATCTCTTACCTCAAAAGAGCAGTACTTCTGATCGGTATAAGGCTGAAAGAAACTTGCACTGATGAATAGAACTCTCAAAGTATCTAAATACTCACAAAATATGCTTCATAATATAGAGAAAAAAAGAGAGAAAGCTTATGTTTTTGGTGTGATTTTCAATTCTAACTTAGCCCTCTATTTATAGGAAAATTTTGGTAGGTTTGACCTGCAACCTGATGGCTTTACCTGCTACTATTCCCACCCACCACATTTGAAATATAATTCAGCACATTTCTTCACCAAGCACAAGTGGGGCCCACCAATTCTAGAATTTTCCACCAAAATGATAAACTCCAAAAATTCAACAATTTCTGAACCAGTCATCTTGTAAAATTCATAATAAATCATACGTTCATTTTTAACGGTTCAAAATTTGTGGGCATATACTCAACTTATATATGTATAACATATCCAAAAATTACCACGATCCAACGGTCGGATTAAAAATTATAACCCCCGCAAAATATCTCAAAAACCCTAATTTTTAATACCTCCATTCCGACAAAAATACGGATAAAAATCTCAACATTAACTTCTTCATTTTTAACCACAAAAATATATCCCTCATTTATATCCACATAAAATAAATATTTCCTTATCATATGAATCAATAATTAATTATTCACAAATAATATTACAGAATCACATTTATGACAACCAGGCCGTTCCCAGGAAAGAGGGGGCTTTCCAATAAGGATTTCTCCTTACTAGCGCGCAATTAGATGACCAAACCTCTCCTTAGACAGAACTTTCTAGTCATTGCCAATAATGCTATCTAATAATATTATTTAAATAATATGAATTATTGATCTGATAATAGAAAATACTGTGCAGCAACAATTATTGAAACAACAATAATATAAAATATCAACGCAGCAATTATTGAATCAATAAAATAAAATATTGAACAGTAATTACTGTAACAATTATTGAGTAGTGCCTTCTTACGTAAGAATCAATAATTTCAAAAATACTATGCAATACCGTGTGCTACTGTGCAATAACGCGTATTACTGTATTTTAACCACCGGGTATTCCAACAGTGTTAACGGTAACAACTACGCCGTTATTTGTAAAAACTCAAATTTGTCGTTTTCTTCACCCGACAGTTATTCGTTATGGGGCCCACAAATAGCTGCGCCGTCGTACGAATATTCTCCGACAGAAAGAATATTCCACGACCAAACGAATATTCCCCGACAACAATGATTATTTTATAACCACTTGCTTATTTTGAAAAAAAAAATTCATATTTCACCCATAACTTTAAACTTTTATCAATTTAACTATTTACTGAATAGTAATTATAAGAAAAATTGCATACTTTTATTTCATAAAATTCGGGGTCTTACACAGTTGGTATCAAAGCTTAGGGATATGATCCCTGGCTAAGATGTGAGAATAGAACTAGGAGGGGAGAGACGGGGAATTCCTTCGCTAGTATGACCTACCTAAGTTTATTTGCATGGTATTTAATTGGTCGGTCATAATATAAGGATAATATATGACATATCAATTAACTTTTATTTTGTGGCAGTATCTAAAAATGGCATCTTAGAATGTTGAGAATAGCAATGGAGCACAGGCGACTGTTGATTCACCACATATCAATAATCAAGATAATGTGCATCAGGAAGGTGACAATCCTCATGCAAACAACAACAGTGACCAGATGATGAATGATGGAATGTTCAGAAACTTTATGCAGTTCATGCAACAGCAGGCGAGAGCGGCTCCTGTCCAAAATATAGGTGAAAACACTGAAAACTCTCGGACGGTCACCGCTAAACAGTTCAAGGAGCTGGGACCACCAGAGTTTAAGGGAGAGCCAAAACCACTTATAGCGGAAACATGGATAAAGCAGATTACAAAGATATTTGATGTCTTGGGATGCTCCGAGGAGCAAAAGGTTCCCTTTGCCGCCTTTATGTTGCGAGGAGAGACAGATTACTAGTGGAAATCGATTAAGCGTACTCAATCTGCCGCACTGAAGATGTCTTGGGAGAAGTTCCAAGAGCTGTTCAATGACAAATACTTTCCCGAAAGTGTTCGTCACATGAAGGAGGTGGAATTCATCAAATTGGAGCAGAATAATATGACCGTGTCGTAGTATGAGGCTAAATTTGCTGAGTTGTCCCGGTTTGCGTCCCACTTGGTGGATAATGAAGAGCGAATGACGCGAATGTTTTTGCGAGGTTTGAAACCTGAGATACGTCAACATCTTATTTCTCATAAACTGTGTTTGTATTCAGATGTTGTGAATATGGCTCAGTTAGTGGAGCGCGATAACGAGTCAACGCAACCAAAAGAGAGCAGTCGGCAAAATGATAATACCAGTGAGAGCAGTCATCGAAGCGGTGACAACAAGCGTGGAGGGAATCAACATGCCAGAAATGATAACCACTTCAGTGGTAATCAAGGCCAAAACAATAAGAATGGTCATTTTAAGAAGAGGAGATTCAACAATGATGGAAAGACGTCAGCACCAGCACCCGTTGTTAAGAAAGGAGAACGACCACCTATCATATGTTTCAAATGCGGAGGGGGGGCACATCAGTCCAAACTGCGCTATGCCGTCTAAAGCATGTTATAATTGTGGAAGAGAAGGTCATTTAGCTCGATTTTGTCGTTTACCAAAAACAAGTTCAGCCAAGATGGAGACACCAAAGGCCGTCCCAGAAAAGTCAAAACCGGTAGTGCAAGGGATAGCGTTTGTTGTGACCTCCCAGAAAGCAAGGAACCCGAATGAGGTCATCACGGGTAAGCTTATCATAAACTCTAACGAAGTCTATACTTTATTTGATACCGGTTCTACCCATTCTTTTATTTCTCCTACTTGCGCTCATCGATTAAATTTGACTCCGGAGAAATTAGACTTTGATTTATCTGTTGAAACTCCATTGGAAGAAACCTTCATTACATCCACGGTTTATAAGTCTTGTTTGGATCAAGTTGGTACCCACACATTACCTATCGATCTGATTTCATTAAAAATACTTGCATTTGACGTGATTCTAGGGATTGATTGGTTAACTACTCATCATGCAAAAATTGATTGTTTTCGTAAGGTTGTTAGCTTTCATATTCCTAATCGAACTATTATGCGAATTCAAGCAACCAAACCATTAAAATCAATCGCTGTCATCTCAAGCCATAAAGCTATTCTGTCAGGAATAAACATGTGAATGATATTCCTATTTAATATATGATTTGATTATGATATATATATATATATATATATGTATATATATATATATATATATATATATATATATATGAATGAATATGCAAGGATGCTTGCATTAAGAAAAGATGTAAAGTCCTTCGATAGATAATAGAAATATATGTACAAGGACTTAGAATGAATTGATCAAATATGTTAGGTTGATCCTACATAAGCAAAACAGCTTTGTAAATTCCTTAAAAAGAAATGATGTACAAGGACTATAAAGATAGAAAGATCAAGCATGTTAGGTTGATCTTATGTTGTAATAGATGGGCTTGTCTGATCGTCGAGCACTGCACCAGAAGTCGTAGTCTGCCAGGAGAGTCAGAGTTAACTCGGGAGCTATCGAGGCAGAATAGGAGTATGCAAGATAGTGAGATCTCGGAGTTCGTAGACTTCCAGGGGAAACGAAAAAGGATCGTAGTGTGTCGAGAAGAGCTTTCTCGGGATCGTAGTGTGCTGAGGAAGTCACGTTCAGAATCGTAGAAACAGCATGTCTATAAGCCGAACGATCATCTGCCAAAGCCAAGTATGAAATGAAGACTACGACTCGTAGTCGTAGAGTCTAGTGATGCCTAGACAAGGATCGTAGACTATACTCTGAGATCGTAGAGTCCACCGAATGAATGCAGAGATCGTAGTCAGGCAAGATCAGATGAAGACAACAAGCACAAGGCAGAATCATAGAATGCCAAGATCTGATCTCGGGATCGTAGTGTCTGCAAAGCCAAAGCTGAATCGTAGAGTGCAGGACTACATCTCGGGATCGTAGAGTCTGCAAGCTAAAGCTGAATCGTAGAGTGCAGAACTACGACTCCCAACAGAGGTGCTCACAATGCTAAGTCAGAATCATAAAGTAGATACGATTCTCAACATATGAGCACTCCCAGAATATCCAAAGGCACGAAGCCTCTGGTTGGCACTGCAAAGATGCAATCCTCAACAAGGGAACCAGAGAGCACTCAACGAATGGCATGAAGGCTATCAGAAGAACTAAGCATGAACCCAACCAGCATCAAGGTTGAGCTGAAAGGCCATTCGTGATGAAGTCTTCCACAATAAGATCCAAAGAAGACTTCAACAGCTGACCAAGGAAAAGTTAGCTAATGCAGTTGCTGTGAAGAGAACAGAAGACAACGATCTTGGAAGCAACCAAGATCGTAGTGTTTGCCAAACAAAGAAGGAACTGATGGAAGGTGAACCGGATACTGGTCAGCCTCTGAAGAGCAAGGCTAAAGTGATTAAGTACTGGGTCAGATCATTGAGGATAAGTGAACGGGAGATCACAAGGAGAAAGCAAGCTGGACGGACCACTAATCTGAAATGTCTTAATATTCAGAAGGGGACCAGAGCAAGGAATTAGGCCATCAGTATCTGAGAATAGTTCAAGCAAGCAGAAGTATTGAAGCACTGCACAATACAAGGAAGAGGTGTACTAAGGTGACGATCCAATCAACACTCTTCCAGATCGTAGTGTTAACTCTTCTAGTCAACGAGCAACACTCAACAAGACACTACGTTCAGGTCCTTGAAGACATGCATCAGAATCGTAGAGTTAGAATACCTGAAGACTGAAGCAGTGGCAACGGTTCAATCTGAAGGATAATATTCAAACAAGTGCTTATTGAGAGCGTCGATGCAAAAGGACAACCTCTGATCTAGAAATCAGAAGTAATAAAGTCTTCAACCTGCCCAAGACAGTAAAGTGATACATCTGACAGGGTAGGTGAAAAAGTAGACTGCAGCGTCAGATAAAATATGACAAGTCACATCAAGCAGTCTACATCAAGCAACTCGAGATCTGCGAAGACATTTGAATAGCTTCCAACGGCTACTTTCCAACGGAAAGATTGGGAAGGTGTATAAATAGAGAAGAGCTTCAAAGATCAAAGGTTGATAGAGTTGTGAGTTTTTAGAGAGAAGGTGGACTGATCTAACCAAGTGACAGTGAGTCAAGAGGCTCACTCTACGATCCACTAAGAACACTAAGAGTCAGATCAAGCAATGAAGTAGAAGTGTGAGTTCTACTATGTAGATGTGAGAGCTCTACTACATGAAAAGTGTTCTGAACTGCCGAGAGAAAGAAGAGCATCATGCCATCTGGATGTCCATCATGGGAAGACTCTAAGTACATTAGAGAAGAGTCTACAGTCAGCTTAGCAAGTTCATCATGGGAAGGCATTCAGTAGCAAGAAGGGAGATCACAAAAGCCATCTTGGTGTCAAGTATGAGGAAGCTTCTAAGTGCCTTGCAGAAGAGCTTACAGTCATCTTAGAAGCCTCTCATGTGCAGCCATCAAGTACCAAGAAGAAAGATCTTCAAGGCAGTTCAACAAGGGGTCATCCGGAGTAGTTGAGCAACCTGAGAAGCTGAGCATCATGCAACACTCAACTACTCTTCAAGGATGATCAAGCCAAGCCGCTAAGTATAGAAGATGTTCAGAGCATAAAGACATCTTAGCAGCTCAGGAACGACTCCAACAACAAACAAACAAACAACAACAAAGCCAGGGCCTAAGGGTCCTTGTCCAAAGGGGCTAAATGAAGCAGGGCCAAGAGGGTCCTTGTCCGGAGGGACTAAACAAAGCAGGGCCAAAGGGTCCTTGTCCAGAGGGACTAAACGAAGTTCCAAGCCTGCTGGGCTTGAAGAGTTCCTAGGGAACTAGAGGAGTCCCAAGGCTGCTGGCCTTGAAGAGTTCTTAGTGAACTGAAGTCCCAAGGCTGCTGGCCTTGAAGGAATCGTAGAGATTCATGGTGCTGCCCTTCCTTAGTGGAAATCCTGCTAGTTGAAAGCAGAAGAGTGGATTAGGAGCTTGAGTCTCTGAACCACTTAAAACCCCTTGTGTCTTTTACATTATGTCATTTACATTATGTCTATAACTGCTATAACTGCTATGTATGTTTTAACTGCTTACAACTAAACTAAACCAATGAACAATGTATGTATGATTATGAATATATCAATGAAGGGGAATCTTTTACTTATTCCGCTGTGCTTGAAAAGATTCTATGTTTGTTATATACTCTAATATGAACAATACATCATAAACCAGAAAAGTATTTTTGAAAAGAAAAAGGATCTATTCAACCCCCCCTTCTAGATCTATTGTGCCCTCTGGGAACTAACAATTGGTATCAGAGCAGATTCTCATGCTATATTCAAATGCTAATCGTTTTGAGTCTGATCCCAGGCACTAACATTGTTCTAAACTTAGTTTAGTAGTAAGTAACTTGTTATATGCAGAAGAGCTCACTAGTTGGAGATATTGTGTATAGGTAAAAATGTGTATACACCTGAAGCTGCTCAGATTAGTTCATATCCTTGATTGCTATATCAACAAGGCCAATCCTAGCCTGCAGTCAATCTTGTAGTCTGAAGACCAGACGAGAGAAAGAAAGCAAGAGACATCAGTGACAAAGAGTTAAGCATTCTTCAGTCTGAAAGATGAAGAGGTCATGCGTGCTAAGATTTGCTGATCAAGAGGAGAAAGAAGATCTTCTCAAACTTATGAGTGACCAACCAAAAACTGGATGCTGTCTCTGTAAACTCAAAGGTGTCAAAAATCTTAATACCACGATTCTCTTGATCTACATCTTCGAGACCACGACTGATTGATGAAAGGTCAATAAGAGCATTAAGCTGAAAGGAGTAAAAGTATAAGCTATGCACATCAATACCTGAACTTAGTATATCCAAGGTAAATGACTGTTTCGTAACTGACAATAAAAAGGTACGGTTCCTCACCATTATCTATATGTACATCATATTTGCACCATCTTATGAACTATGACAGTATTCTGTCGAGAAGTCATAATCTACCTAAAAAGGTTAAAGAGAGAAAGTAGTCTGAAGATGGCTTTCTCTTTAACCAAGTTTTAGGCTGAAGATGACTTCTTGAAGAAAATCTGAAATAGAGCACAAGAGTATCACAAACCATATGGACTTTATGTGAAGTAATCATTGCTGGTGTGCTAGTACGCATGTACAAGTCTATGTTCTAAGTGTTTGACAACACACAGAGAATGATCAGGTCTACAAGAGGATCTTGTTGATTTGTAGAAACTGATCACATCCATGAATCAACTAGATACTCATAAATCGTAGAGTTGATTCGCACTCTGTGAACACTTAAACACTGTGAACAGAACCCAGTAAATGATGAAACCATCACAGATAGTGTGTTATTAAAATTCCACATCCCACACACTCATCAGCATGCATCTCGAAATATATTGTCTCAAGATAGTTGTATGCATGAATAGGTCTGTTGGTGATAAACATGATGATTATCCAGTTAAGAGGAATAGGGGTTTAGAAAACTAACCTAGCAGGACCCATTCAACAATGGGGACCAAAAGTAGAAATTACTTAAACCTGCAGGTACCTGGTCAATCTGACCACACTAAGGAAAGCTGAAGCCGAAGACTTCATTCAATAGGACTCAACCAGCAGAAGGCTAAGGACTGTTCAAAGATAAGTCTGATAAGATTTATATATGTCCAAGCCTGTCCTTGAAGACCCTCTGAGCTAACCGGAATGGAGCTCACATGGCTACAAATCTGTATATGGGAGCATGCCATGCAGCAGAAGATAAAGAGGATTCTATGTGCCCATATCAAGAGGAATACGCTTTATGGAAAGGATCCTCAAGGAAAGCTCACAAAAGGAGTTTCCTGAGCAATATGAGTTCCTTGCTGAAATAGTTGGAAAATGCATACTATGTAAAAATACTGCACATGACACAGTGATCGACCAGCAGTTGAAAATCATGTCAACAATTGTTCTGAAGAAACAAATCGACTTTGGAGCTATCTTGTTTGACCAGATCTCCAAGTGGGTAGAGAAGGCTGAGAAGAAGCCCCTAACCAAGGTATTACATGGGAGGCTGTTGAGTATCATACTAAAGAAAAAGCTAGGAGGAAAGATCAAGGATGATGAGGGAGAAGCCCTAAATGTGCACAAAGTAATGTCTCCACAGTTATTTGAGAACTGGAAAAAGAACCCCAAGGAGAACAAAAGGATGATAGCTGGGAGCAGCAGTAGAGCCTCTGCAAAGAAGAGGAAGATAATAAAGACAGAGAGCTCTGAGTCAAGTGGGGAAAAGAGCTGGTAATATGAAGAAAGCCCAGGCCCCACCAAGGAAAGTCTCCTCCTTGAACAAGAATGAAGAAGAAAAGGCCCAACCTGCTGAGACCATAAAAAGAAGAAGCAACAGGTTGTTTCAAGGGCCAGTCAGCAAGAAAGCTAAGGTGGAGGACAAACCAGCCTTGGTTTCTCAAACCAATACATCTGCTGAAGAAAGGGACGTAGAGTCAGTAAAAGAAGAAGAAACAGAAGATGTGGTCCAGTCCTCACAGTCAGCATATAGCAATGAGAATGAAGCTGATGTGATAAAAGAAAGTGCAGCAACTGCTGACAATGAAGAAAAGTGCTCAAGCCCCATGGCCAATTCTCAGAGAAGCAACTCTGATGAAGAAAAAGAAATTTTTGATAATCAAAGTGCATCCCCAAATGCAATTGCCCCAACCAGCTCAGTGAATGGGTCAGAAAATGCTACTGAAGGAGAAGAAGAAGAACATATCTCCTCAAACCAAGAAAGCTCTCATGATGGCTCAGAAAGTGATGAGGCCAAGAAAGAAGAGTCTGCCCCTGCCAATGCTGATCTGCAAAGAAGCTTATCTGATGAACAAGTGGAGTCAGAGACTGAAGAAGAAGAAGAATCTGTCTCTCCAATAGTTGAACCTCCTCAAAGAAGGAAAAGCTACAGGCTGCAAGCCCAGTTTGTCTCCAAAAGGAACAACAACCAATCAAATGCCTTCATTGAATTGAGTGATGATGAATCTGTATCCTCAGAAGAAGATACTGAAGAAGAAGCCAGCAGTGAAGAAGAAGATTCGAAGGAAAGACTTGCTGAAGAGTCCGAACATGAAATGCATCAAGAAGATCTCTCTGTTGAAGATGATCTAAATGGTTCTGGTTCTGAGAAGGAAGAAGCAGGAAATGATTCCAACTCTGAAGATCAGGAATCAGAAAACTCAGAACTCCACCCTGTTCTCTTACCTGCTAGATTTATCAGGAGAATAGTAGTAGAAGTTCCAAATGAACCATCAGAGACTCCTCCTGACAGATGGGAAAACCATGGAGGTGAACAGATCAGAATAATAAGAATGACCTCATTCGACTTAGTCAAGAACTGGAACAACATGGAAATGGACTGCACAACCATTCTCTATAACCCTGATGATCTATTGATGAGATGGTTCTTCCAGTGGATGCCATGGCTAAAGGCTCTTACTGAAAAGGATGGAAGCTACTTCAGTTGGTGTTACAAGCAGTTTCCAAGCATGGAACTGGTGGCTCAGAACTTTCCAAGAGTGAAGAAGTTTGCCACCAAGCTGATCACAAACCAGCCTCACTTCAAGGTCTATCGACATGCTGGAAATCTCTACATCCCCTACGATCGTAGAGTAGATTCTGAAGGAAGAAGGGTCATGACCAAGGAGCTAATCGTAGAGTCTGTTCACTCTACGGCTGATGGTGTTCAAGCCCAATCTCAGAAGTCTCCTTATGATCAAGCACTGCTATCAGACACTCCATCATCCTCCACAAGCAATTGGTACTCCACGATTGTTCAGATTATCCACACCTTTGAAAATCTGTCCAAAGATGACAATCGTAGAATCCAATCCATTGCCCATACTGAAGCTGCCAATCAAGAGGATCAAACTGCTTTGGAGCAGGACTTACAGAAAAGCTCTGATGATCTAAGCAAGAAGATATCTATGCCCACTAAAGACTCACAGAAGCAGACAGCAGCAGGAGATGACTCTTACCAGCACAAGCTTCAAGCTATCTTGGCTGATGTATCTCTCAAAATTCAAGAGCGAGATAGCATCTATCAGAAGGCCATCCAAGATCAGAAGGCAGCAGCTCTACAAATTCAAGAGGCCAATGCAAAGCAGATAGAAGCCCTCTCTGACAAGATTGACGATCTGAAGCAGACCTTCTCTGTGCAACTTGAGCTCAGCCAGCAAGAACTAAAGTTTGAAGTTGCAAACTCCTCCTACCTCATGAAGCAGCTTATGTCCAACATGGAGCAGCTCTTTCGAATGATTGATGACAAAAAGGGGGAGAAAAAGAGACAAAGAAAGAAGAGGAGCAAGAGGCATCAAAAGAAGAGCAAAGGGTTAAGGGAGAAGAAGTTAAAGAAGAAGTTAGCAGCAGCAGATAAAGAATCATCATCTGAGGGGGAGCCTAAAGATGATGATCCCATGATAGCAAAATCTAAGGGGGAGCCAGACAAGAAAGATGATGAAGGGGAGCCAAGCAAAGATAGAAGATCATCATCTGAGGGGGAGCAAGAGCAAGAAGCAGAATCAGATGAGTAGCTGATCAACAAGCATCCTGGAAACATGCATGGAGCCAAGGAGGTACATCTCTAACTAATTAGGTATGTTCTGGATCCAGGATGTAGAATGTCTGAATATATAAACTGTCGTATTAATATAAATGACATTCATGATTAACTATTTAGAAATACAGCTGCTCACTGTATCTAAGATTCATTCATAACATGCATATGCACGTATTGTTTTTGTCATAATCAAATAGGGGGAGATTGTCAGGAATAAACATGTGAATGATATTCCTATTTAATATATGATTTGATTATGATATATATATATATATATATATATATATATATATATATATATATATATGTGTGTGTGTGTGTGTGTGTGTGTGTGTGAATGAATATGCAAGGATGCTTGCATTAAGAAAAGCTGTAAAGTCCTTTGATAGATAATAGAAATATGTGTACAAGGACTTAGAATGAATTGATCAAATATGTTAGGTTGATCCTACATAAGCAAAACAGCTTTGTAAAGTCCTTAAAAAGAAATGATGTACAAGGACTATAAAGATAGAAAGATCAAGCATGTTAGGTTGATCTTTTGTTGTAATAGATAGGCTTGTCTGATCGTCGAGCACTGCACCAGAAGTCGTAGTCTGCCAGGAGAGTCAGAGTTAACTCGGGAGCTATCGAGGCAGAATAGGAGTATGCAAGATAGTGAGATCTCGGAGTTCGTAGACTTTCAGGGGAAACGAAGAAGGATCGTAGTGTGTCGAGAAGAGCTTTCTCGGGATCGTAGTGTGCTGAGGAGGTCACGTTCAGAATCGTAGAGACAGCCTGTCTATAAGCCGACCAATCATCTGCCAAAGCCAAGTATGAAATGAAGACTACGACTCAGAGTCGTAGAGTCTAGTGATGCCTAGACAAGGATCGTAGACTATACTCTGAGATCGTAGAGTCCACCGAATGAATGCAGAGATCGTAGTCAGGCAAGATCAGATGAAGACAACAAGCACAAGGCAGAATCGTAGAATGTCAAGATCTGATCTCGGGATCGTAGTGTCTGCAAAGCCAAAGCTGAATCGTAGAGTGCAGGACTACATCTTAGGATCGTAGAGTCTGCAAGCCAAAGCTGAATCGTAGAGTGCAGAACTACGACTCCCAACAGAGGTGCTCACAATGCTAAGTCAGAATCATAAAGTAGATACGATTCTCAACATATGAGCACTCCCAGAATATCCAAAGGCACGAAGCCTCTGGTTGGCACTGCAAAGATGCAATCCTCAACAAGGGAACCAGAGAGCACTCAACGAATGGCATGAAGGCTATCAGAAGAACTAAGCATGAACCCAACCAGCATCAAGGTTGAGCTGAAAGGCCATTCGTGATGAAGTCTTCCACAATAAGATCCAAAGAAGACTTCAACAGCTGACCAAGGAAAAGTCAGCTAATGCAGTTGCTGTGAAGAGAACAGAAGACAACGATCTTGGAAGCAACCAAGATCGTAGTGTTTGCCAAACAAAGAAGGAACTGATGGAAGGTGAACCGGATACTGGTCAGCCTCTGAAGAGTAAGGCTAAAGTGATTAAGTACTGGGTCAGATCATTGAGGATAAGTGAACGGGAGATCACAAGGAGAAAGCAAGCTGGACGGACCACTAATCTGAAATGTCTTAATATTCAGAAGGGGACCAGAGCAAGGAATTAGGCCATCAGTATCTGAGAATAGTTGAAGCAAGCAGAAGTATTGAAGCACTGCACAATACAAGGAAGAGGTGTACTAAGGTGACGATCCAATCAACACTCTTCCAGATCGTAGTGTTAACTCTTCTAGTCAACGAGCAACACTCAATAAGACACTACGTTCAGGTCCTTGAAGACATGCATCAGAATCGTAGAGTTCGAATACCTGAAGACTGAAGCAGTGGCAACGGTTCAATCTGAAGGATAATATTCAAACAAGTGCTTATTGAGAGCGTCGATGCAAAAGGACAACCTCTGATCTAGAAATCAGAAGTAATAATGTCTTCAACCTGCCCAAGACAGTAAAGTGATACATCTGACAGGGTAGGTGAAAAAGTAGACTGCAGCGTCAAATAAAATATGATAAGTCACATCAAGCAGTCTACATCAAGCAACTCGAGATCTGCGAAGACATTTGAATAGCTTCCAACGGCTACTTTTCAACGGAAAGATTGGGAAGGTGTATAAATAGAGAAGAGCTTCAAAGATCAAAGGTTGCTGGAGTTGTGAGTTTTTGGAGAGAAGGTGGACTGATCTAACCAAGTGACAGTGAGTCAAGAGGCTCACTCTACGATCCACCAAGAACACTCAGAGTCAGATCAAGCAATGAAGTAGAAGTGTGAGTTCTACTATGTAGATGTGAGAGCTCTACTACATGAAAAGTGTTCTGAACTGCCGAGAGAAAGAAGAGCATCATGCCATCTGGATGTCCATCATGGGAAGACTCTAAGTACATTAGAGAAGAGTCTACAGTCAGCTTAGCAAGTTCATCATGGGAAGGCATTCAGTAGCAAGAAGGGAGATCACAAAAGCCATCTTGGTGTCAAGTATGAGGAAGCTTCTAAGTGCCTTGCAGAAGAGCTTACAGTCATCTTAGAAGCCTCTCATGTGCAGCCATCAAGTACCAAGAAGAAAGATCTTCAAGGCAGTTCAACAAGGGGTCATCCGGAGTAGTTGAGCAACCTGAGAAGTTGAGCATCATGCAACACTCAACTACTCTTCAAGGATGATCAAGCCAAGCTGCTAAGTATAGAAGATGTTCAGAGCATAAAGACATCTTAGCAGCTCAGCAACGACTCCAACAACAAACAAATAAACAACAACAAAGCCAGGGCCTGAGGGTCCTTGTCCAAAGGGGCTAAATGAAGCAGGGCCAAGAGGGTCCTTGTCCGGAGGGACTAAACAAAGTAGGGCCAAAGGGTCCTTGTCCAGAGGGACTAAACGAAGTTCCAAGCCTGCTGGGCTTGAAGAGTTCCTAGGGAACTAGAGGAGTCCCAAGGCTGCTGGCCTTGAAGAGTTCTTAGTGAACTGAAGTCCCAAGGCTGCTGGCCTTGAAGGAATCATAGAGATTCAGGGTGCTGCCCTTCCTTAGTGGAAATTCTGCTAGTTGAAAGCAGAAGAGTGGATTAGGAGCTTGAGTCTCTGAACCACTTAAAACCCCTTGTGTCTTTTACATTATGTCATTTACATTATGTCTATAACTGCTATAACTGCTTTGTATGTTTTAACTGCTTACAACTAAACTAAACCAATGAACAATGTATGTATGATTATGAATATATCAATAAAGGGGAATCTTTTACTTATTCCGCTGTGCTTGAAAAGATTCTATGTTTGTCATATACTCTAATATGAACAATACATCATAAACCAGAAAAGTATTTTTGAAAAGAAAAAGGATCTATTCAACCCCCCCTTCTAGATCTATTGTGCCCTCTGGGAACTAACATATTCGTTTATTGAAAAACGGATGTCAAGCTTTCTTAGCTCATTTCACGGATCTAAACAAAAATATGTCAGTTTTGAATGATATTTCTATTGTTAATAAATTTCCTGACGTATTTCCTGAAGAACTTCCTGGCCTACCCCAGAGCGTGAAATTGAATTTTGTATCGACCTTGAACCCGGTACAAAACCCATTTTCAAAGCCCAATATCGAATGGCTCCTATTGAACTTCAGGAGTTAAAGATCCAACTGCAGGAATTGTTAGACATTGGCTTTATTCATCCTAGTACTTCTCCTTGGGGTGCTCCTGTGCTATTCGTGAAGAAGAAAGATGGAAGTATGCGACTTTGTATTGATTATCGGGAGTTGAATCATGTCACCATCAAAAACAGGTACCCATTGCCACGTATTGATGACCTGTTTGACCAGTTGCAAGGAGCACAATTCTTTTCAAAGATCGATCTTCGTTCTGGATATCATCAGCTGAAGGTTACAACTGAGGATATTCCAAAGACGGCTTTTAGAACTCGGTACGGGCATTATGAATTCCTAGTCATGTCCTTTGGATTGACTAATTGTAACGCCCCCAAAATAGGTCCATTCCATCCAACCTATTCTGAGTCGCCAAATACATGGTATAGAAAATAACTGTAACTTTATTACAATAATTGTCGTGCAAAATACAACAACACATATGCTGTGAGTTTGGATACAAATATATGCCAAATGTGACTCATGTTCCAATCGTGGACATCACCTCACAATGACACCTTACATAAAGGTATAGTCAAAAACTGTTTTAGAAATTAGAATCTTTGGGAAGTGCTTAAGGAAACCTTCGTACATGGGAGCCCATGCTTCTAGGTTATGATAGATATCATATGGCCACAGAATTATCCTTGGTTGACCCAATAGACTCCAAAGAAAAATGAGAAGGTTACTATTATATTCTTCCCAATGGTAAGTCTTCTCTTGACTTATCATTATCTCCACTGTCTCTAATTGAGAATTATACTTCAAACAAACACCAAGATTATATAGGTAGTGCTCGTAGATATACTCAGCAAGTGGATGAGTACATCTCTGTCTTATGATGACACGAGGTTGTATGTCGTTAGACATCTTGTATGATAGTGGCAAACCACCCTTCTAACGTTGGGTACACCTTACCCTATTGGATTCACCAAATATAACTACTAAATGAACTTTTCTATACTGCTTCGGGAGAACATCCACAGCTAGAGACCACCGTTCTATTTCCCTATTACCCTCGCTCGACCCAGCTACACTCTTATTACCTGAAAGGAATTGTGAAGCAAAAGGGTGAGCACAACTAGCTCAGTAAAGAATATCATGACTAGAGATAATTAAATTATCAATAGCCTTCATCAATAATAAATCAGAGATTAGAACATATGGTAAATGATAAAAATTTTAACCATAGTTGCAGCGGAACGAGCAATCCATTAGAAGAGTCAAATAGACTATAAAGTCTATTATCTTCTCCATGTTAAAAATCCATCAACAATGTTTTATCCCTGTAACATCAATTAACAATTCTGGTCCACAATCATATGAATAACTCATAATCATAACTGTAGTTCTAAATTCCTCTTCTCATCCAGGACGAAGATAATTTTCATCACCTATCTTTACCTGAAACATCAAAGATCATGGTTACACCTAATCACATTTCCTGTTCATAATCATACTAATAACTTCATCTTTGCACTACGGGCCAAAGATATTCATCAACAAGTCATCTTTGCACTACAGGCCAAAGATATTCGTCAACAGTTCATCTTTGCATTACTGGCCAAAGATATTCAACAACAGGTCATCTTTGCACTACGGCCAAAGATATTCATCAACAAACCATCTTTGCACTACAGGCCAAAGATATTCATCTACAATTCATCTTTGCACTACATGCCAAATACATTAATACCTCAAAGAATATATAATCATTTAAGAATTTATATAAACAATAATTATAACCATGTTGATCATTTCACATTTGCACTTAAGCTAAAGATATTCAATTATAAATTCAATGGTCATGATCATACCAGTCAACAATTCAACTTTGCACTACTGGCCAAAGAGAACCCATAGTCATGATCATACCAAAAATCTACCCATCTTTACACTCAAGTCAAAGAGAAATATCATCATTAGGGTTATAAAAATGTTATATATGATAATAAAATCAATATAATCAACATATAGATTTAATCTCAAGAGTAATATTCATAAATCAACTATAATTTGGTTAGAAAAAGAAACTAATTTTGTCGTGAATAGTAACTCGTGAATAGTAACTCATGAATAGTAACTCGTGAATAGTAACTCGTGAATAGTAACCCCGACTCAAAAAGGTAGAAATTTCACAATAAAATTCATACCAATACTTCGATATAATGACATTGAAAGAATAACATTTCTTAAGCTTATAAACAATTTATTTTAATTGTTTACACTTTACTAATTAATGCATTTAATCATCATAAAATGTCAACTCTTAAGATTTCATCATCAATAGCCAAAACCCTCATCAAAAATCTGTATATACCTCATATAGGATTCTTAAGCCATAAAATCCTATTTTCCAATTTTCTTACTTCACATAACACATTTAATTTATTTTCTCATAACTTGTCCATTTTCATGAAAAATACCAAATCAGTTCCAAAAATATTTCTTTTCTGGGATTTACCAGAATATAGCCCCATATTGAACATATATTTTTCTCAGAATTTTTAAAAGTCATTTACTATTTTTCATATGGTCAAAACAGCCGAATATTTAGACATTTATCAAAAATTGTACTTTTGTCCAAAAATTCTGAAATTAACAGAGTATACTTCCATCATATACATGTACTCCCAATAAAAATTTCATCAATTTTGGAGTTAACCACAAGAAATTATAAGCTGTTACTTTTAAAATAGTCTTTTCTCATAAAATTCATAACTCTCAATCTATACATCCAAAAATCACCATTTTTGGACACAATCAAGAAAACTCATCAAAATATCATTTCAAATTTTTCCAAAACTTTTGAAGATCAGAAAAATTACGAAACTGAAAATTATAACAACCCTTAAAATCCCTTAATATCCCTTACTATCCCTTACCTCAAAGAGCAGCACTTCAGATTGGATATCGGATATGACGCTGAAGGAAACTCGCACTGATGAATAGCAACTCACCAAGTATCTAAATACTCACAAAATACACTCAATAATCTAGAGAAAGAAAGAAAGAAAGCTTATGTTTCTGGTGTGATTTTCAATTCTAACTTAGCCCTCTATTTATAGGAAAATTTTTGTAGGTTTGACATGCAACCTGATGGCTTTACCTGCTACTATTCCCACCCACCACATTTGAAATATAATTCAGCACATTTCTTCACCAACCACAAGTGGGGCCCACCAATTCTAGAATTTTCCACCAAAATGATAAACTCCGAAAATTCAACAATTTCTGAACCAGTCATCTCGTAAAATTCATAACAAATCATACGTTCATTTTTAACGGTTCAAAATTTGTGGACATATACTCAACTTATATATGTATAACATATCCAAAAATTACCACGATCCAACGGTCGGATTAAAAATTATAACCCTCGCAAAATATCTCAAAAACCCTGATTTTTAATACCTCCATTCCGACAAAAATACGGATAAAAATTTCAACATTAACTCCTTCATTTTTTAACCACAAAAATATATCCTTCATTTATATCCACATAAAATAAATATTTTCTTATCATATGAATCAATAATTAATTATTCACAAATAATATTACAGAATCACATTTAAGACAACCAGGCCGTTCCCAGGAAAGAGGGGGATTTCCAATAAGGATTTCTCCTTACTGGCGCGCAATTAGATGACCAAACCTCTCCTTAGACAGAACTTTCTAGACATTGTCAATAATGCTATCTAATAATAATATTCAAATAATATGAATTATTGATCTGATAATGGGAAATACTGTGCAGCAACAATTATTGAACAACAATAATACAAAATTTCAACGTAGCAATTATTGAATCAATAAAATAAAATATTGAACAGTAATTACTGTAACAATTATTGAGTAGTGCCTTCTTACGTAAGAATCAATAATTTCAAAAATACTGTGCAATACCGTGTGCTACTGTGCAATAACGCGTATTACTGTATTTTAATCACCGGGTATTCCAACAGTGTTAACGGTAACAACTACGCCGTTATTTGTAAAAACTCAAATTTGTCGTTTTCCTTCACCCCACAGTTATTCGTTATGGGGCCCACAAATAGCTGCGCCGTCGTACGAATATTCTCCGACAGAAAGAATATTCCACGACCAAACGAATATTCCCCGACAACAATGATTATTTTATAACCACTTGCTTATTTTGAAAAAAAAATTCATATTTCACCCATAACTTTAAACTTTTATCAATTTAACTATTTACTGAATAGTAATTATAAGAAAAATTGCATACTTTTATTTCATAAAATTCGAGGTCTTACAATCTCCCCTCCTTATGAAATTTCGTCCCCGAAATTTACGTACCTGGTATTTCGAAGAGTTGAGAATACCTTGCTTCCATTTCAGATTCTATCTCTCAGATCATCATGATTTCTCCATTGCTCTTCTCCCATGATAACTTCATTTGGGTTCCTCATTTGTTGGGAAGTCATGACAACCGCCATCCCTCGAACTACTCGGCTTTGACTTGTCTGGAGCAGCATTTGGCGTCATCATTACCGTTGGAATATACCTTTCTATAGGACATATTCCTCCCTTAACTGCCTCTTCGTACTCCTCATTCATGATCTGAATCATCAATCTTCGATCCATATCGGATTCAGGTTGACCGCTATGTACAGGGTAATTCAAAACTCGATGTTGGGTTCTCCCAATTGCTTTCCAAAAAGAAAAATTCATATCATCTATTTTAGCCTTCTTAGATCGAACATCTCTTTCCACAATATCCACGTGTCGTGCGGCTTTTGCCCATGCATCACTTATTCTCACTCGTTCAATTTTTTCTTCTTTCAGCTCAGATTCCATTTTTATCATCTTATACTCTGCCAAAGAATGCTTCTGTTCAAGCATCACATATCGGGTAACACAAGCTTGAATTGTTGCATCCTTTTGTTCCACGACCGCCTGTCGTTCTTCTGTCTGCTCTTCTAACTCATGAATACGATTTTGAAATTCTACATTTTGAGCATATAATACCTCTAATAAACTCTCCTCTGATACTTCTTCTTCCTCTTCTTCCTCAGTATCAGCTGTTACCTCTGTGACTATCTCGGGTGTAACTATCAATTCTTCACTCACCACATGGATATCTCTAATTCCTTCTTCGTCTGACATCACATTATCACGGTTAGTGATTAGAGGTATCCCCACTGTGACGCCCCCAAAATAGGTATACAACACCCATTCTGAGTCGCCAAAATACATGGTACAGAAACAACTACATCTTTATTATTACAACACAAGAACTGTGAGTTTAAATACAAATATTGTCATTTAGACAATATCCACACTCAAATAAGCCCTCATTACAATTATTGATACATTATTTCACAAAAATAGTGAGGACTACTAAAGTAACTTCTAGAACCATCATTCCATACCCCGACTAGTACTCGCTACATTCTCGCCTCCTGAGAAAAATGGAACAAAAAGGAAAAGGGTGAGCTCAACTAGCCCAGTAAAGAACATTATGACTAAGATAATACAGAACAAATTATCGTTAGTCTTCAACAGGGAAAAATCTAATAGAATACAATAGACAACAAGTTTTAAATCAATAACTGCAGCGGAAACAACAAACCATTAGAAGAGTCAAGTAGAGAATGAGTTCTACTATCTTCTAAGATTTAAAAGTCTATCATCAATATTTTATCCCTGTAACAACAATCAATAACCATCTTTAATCAAATATTCATCTTTGCACTACAGGCCAAAGATATTCATTTGTATCACCAGTCGGTCATGTTCATCTCAACACCTGTTCATCTTTGCACTACGGGCCAAAGATATTCATCAGTTAATCATTCATCTTTGCACTACGGCCAAAGATATTCAGTAATATCATCATTTAGGACTGAGGATGATGAAAAATATATTAAAGAAAACGAATCCAGTGAAACAAAATAACAAATATTAAGGATTCGTATTTCGATTTATTCATGTCCAAAAATACCTTATAATTATTCATAGTGAAGTAGAATTCAAGAATGATCAAAACATGGATACAATCAAAGCTAGTACCCAGAATAGATATTTTGGACGAAAAGAAGAAAATTTTATTTTTCGGTGAATAGTAACTCGTGAATAGTAACTCGTGAATAGTAACTCATGAATAGTAATCCCGACGTGAAAAGTTCCAAATTTGATAAAAATTTCCAACCAATATTTTAGCATAATGATATTGAAGAAATAATATCATTTTTGAATAAAATAACATCCCTTACCTCGTACAGACAGTACTTCTGGTCGGAATACCGGTATAAGGCTGAAAGACACTTGCTCTGATGAATAGAAACTCTCAAAGTATCTAAATACTCACAAAATACACTCAATAATCTAGAGAGAAAAAGAGAGAAAACTTGTTTCTGGTGTGATTTTCAATTCTAACTTAGCCCTCTATTTATAGGAAAATGTTAGCACGCCGAAGCAGACTTAACCTGCAACCTGATGGCTTTACCTGCTACTATTCCCACCCACCACATTTGAATAAAAATCTCAGCACATTTCTTCACCAACCAAGAGTGGGGCCCACCAATTCTAGAATTTTCTACCAAAATGATTAACTCCGAAAATTCAACAATTTCTGAACCAGTCATCTCGTAAAATTCATAATAAATCATACGTTCATTTTTAACGGTTCAAAATTTGTGGACATATACTCAACTTATATATGTATAACATATCCAAAAATTACCACGATCCAACGGTCGGATTAAAAATTATAACTCCCGCAAAATATCTCAAAAACCCTGATTTTTAATACCTCCATTCCGACAAAAATACTGATAAAAACCTCAATATTAACTCCTTCATTTTTTAACCACAAAAATATATCCCTCATTTATATCCACAAAAATAAATATTTCCTTATCATATGAATCAATAATTAATTATTTACAAATAATATTACAGAATCACATTTATGACAACCAGACCGTTCCCAGGAAAGAGGGGGCTTTCCAATAAGGATTTCTCCTTACTGGCGCGCAATTAGATGACCAAACCTCTCCTTAGACAGAACTTTCTAGACATTGCCAATAATGTTATCTAATAATATTATTCAAATAATATGAATTATTGATCTGATAATGGGAAATACTGTGTAATGACAATTATTGAAACAACAGTAATATAAAATATCAACGCAGCAATTATTGAATCAATAAAATAAAATACTGAACAGTAATTACTGTAACCATTATTGAGTAGTGCCTTCTTACGTAAGAATCAATAATTGGTGCAATACAGTGTGCTACTGTGTAACAACGCGTATTACTGTGTTTTAACCACCGGGTATTTCAACAGTATTAACGGTAACAACTACGCCGTTATTAATAAAAAAACATATACTTGTCGTTTTCTTCATCCAATCGCTTTCCGTTATGGGGCCCACAAAAGACTGCGCCGTCGTACGAATATTCCCCGACAGGAAGAATATTCCACGACCAAACGAATATTCCCCGACAACAATGAATATTTTATAACCACTTGCTTATTTAAAATATTTACGCATTTTACCCATAACTAACCTCATTAATCAATTTAACACTTACTATTTCAAAATAATAAATAGAGGGAATTTAAATTTCATTTATTAATAATTTGGGGTCTTACAACCTCCCCTCCTTATGAAATTTCGTCCTCGAAATTGACGTACGTACCTGGTGTTTCGAAAAGATGAGGATACCTCGCTTTCATTTCCGTTTCCAACTCCCAGGTCATTTCCTCAATAGCATGGTTTCTCCACAAAACTTTAACTTGTGGTATGACCTTCGTGCGTAGGACATGCTCCTTTCTATCCAAGATCTTGACAGGTACCTCTTCGTACGTTAAGTCTTCAGCTATCTCGTCCGGTTCTAACTCAATAACGTGGTCTGGGTCTTTCACATATTTACGTAACATAGATATATGAAAAACATTATGAACACGAGACATACTTGGAGGTAACGCAAGTCTATAGGCCACATTTCCTACTCGGTCAAGAATCTGAAATGGACCAATAAATCGTGGATTGAGCTTTCCTCTCTTCCCAAATCTTGTAACTCCTTTCCATGGAGCCACACGCAACAATACATGATCCCCAATGTCAAATTCCACGTCCTTCCGATGAAGATCCGCATAACTCTTTTGTCGATCCTGTGCCGTTTGTATACGTTGTCGAATCGTTTGGATCTTCTCTGTAGTCATGCGTTCCAACTCTGGTCCCAACAATGTTGCTTCACCCACCTCGTCCCAGCATACTGGAGAGCGACACTTTCGTCCATATAATGCTTCAAATGGGGCCACACCTATACTTGCCTGATAACTGTTATTGTAAGAGAATTCCACCAATGGTAGGTACTTATCCCAACTCCCTTTGAAATCTAGGACACAAAGTCTTAATAGATCTTCAAGAGTTTGAATAGTCCTCTCTGATTGTCCGTCCGTTTGAGGATGGTATGCCGAACTAAATCGTAAATCTGTGCCCATAGCTTTTTGCAAGCTAACCCAAAATCTTGAAGTGAATCTTGGGTCACGATCCGAAACTATGGATACTGGCATGCCATGCAGTCTCACAATCTCATCTACGTATATACGAGCAAGACGTTCAAGGGAATAAGTCTCCCGTATCGGCAAGAAATGAGCAGACTTGGTTAATCTATCAACAATAACCCAAATAGCATTTATGCCTTGAGAAACCGTGGGAAGACCCGTAACGAAATCCATGGTAATGTGTTCCCACTTCCATTTCGGAATCTCAAGTGGTTGCAATGGACCCTTTGGTACTTGATGTTCCGCCTTTACACGTTGACAAGTTAAACACCTCGAGATAAACTTTGCAATCTCTCTCTTCATATTATTCCACCAAAATGTATGTCGTAGATCACGATACATTTTGGTACTTCCAGGATGGATTGCAAATGGTGTATTGTGTGCTTCCATCATGATCTTGTACTTCAAATCAGAATTGTTAGGAACACAGAGTCTAGAGTGAACTCGAAGTATTCCTTCTTCATCGATTCTTGCTTCTGGAATAGAACCTTCTTGCACTTTCTTCTTCATACGCATCAGCTCTATGTCCGTAGCTTGAGCAGCTTTAACTTTATCGATTAAAGTCGGTTCTACTCGTATATTTGATATCATCATGTGGGTACTTGGAGCCTTCATCTCTATCTCCATCCTTTGCAAGTCATACAAAATGGGCCTTTGTGTTAACAACATTGCACTCGTACCCGCATATGATCTTCTACTCAATGCGTCAGCTACTACGTTTGCTTTTCCAGGATGATATTGGATGGTATGATCGTAATCTTTCAACAGCTCGAGCCAACGTCGCTGCCGCATGTTGAGTTCCTTTTGGGTGAAGAAATATTTAAGGCTTTTATGATCTGTATAGATCTCCACTTTCTCCCCATACAGGTAGTGTCTCCAGATCTTCAACGCGAAAACTACTGCTGCCAACTCCAAATCATGAGTAGGATAATTCCTCTCATATTCTTTGAGTTGTCGCGAGGCATAGGCTATGACTTTCCCATGTTGCATGAGAACACATCCTAACCCTTTGCCTGAAGCATCACTGTAGATAACAAATCCATCCGAACCAGATGGTATTGTCAGAACAGGTGCCGAAATGAGTCTCCTCTTAAGCTCTTGAAAACTCTTCTCGCATTCCTCGCTCCATACGAATTTGATATCTTTCCGAGTCAGCTGAGTTAACGGGGTAGCGATTCGAGAAAACCCTTCCACGAATCTTCGATAATAACCAGCTAAGCCTAGAAAGCTACGTACTTCGGTCACCGTCTTTGGTTGCTCCCAACTTTGTATTGCTTCAATCTTCGCCGGGTCAACAGATACTCCATGTTTTGACACCACGTGCCCTAGGAAAGCTACTTCCTCAAGCCAGAACTCGCATTTCTTCAACTTGGCATATAACTTATTTTCACGCAGCCTTTGGAGTACCAGCTTCAAATGATGCTCATGATCTTCACGGCTTTTGGAATATATGAGGATGTCATCAATAAAGACAACAACGAACTGATCCAAATAATCCTTAAATACTCGGTTCATCATATCCATGAAAGCCGCAGGAGCATTAGTCAATCCAAAAGACATAACTAGGAACTCATAATGCCCGTACCGAGTTCTGAAGGCAGTCTTTGGAATATCCTCAGTTTTAACCTTCAGCTGATGATATCCAGAACGAAGATCGATCTTTGAAAAGAACTGTGCTCCTTGTAACTGGTCAAACAGGTCATCAATACGAGGTAGCGGATACCTATTCTTAATAGTGACATGGTTTAATTCCCGGTAATCAATACAAAGTCGCATACTCCCGTCTTTTTTCTTTACAAATAAAACAGGAGCACCCCAAGGAGATGTACTAGGACGAATGAAACCGATGTCCAACAACTCTTGTAGTTGGACCTTTAACTCCTGAAGTTCAATAGGAGCCATTCGATATGGGGTTTTAGAAATGGGCTTTGTACCAGGTTCAAGATCAATAAAGAATTCAATTTCTCGTTCCGGGGGTAGACCGGGAAGTTCTTCAGGAAATACGTCAGGAAAGTCAATAACAACAGGAATATTATTCAAATTTGACGTGTCTTTATTCAAATCCATAACATGGGCTAAGAAAGCTTGACATCCGTTTTTTAATAAACGAATGGCTTTATGGCTTGATATAACAGTGATTGATTTTAATGGCTTAGTTGTTTGAATTCGTACAACAGGTTGGTTAGGAATATGAAAACTAACAACCTTACGAAAACAATCAATTTTGGCATGATGAGTAGTTAGCCAATCAATCCCTAAAATCACATCAAAAGCAAGTATCTTTAAAGAGATAAGGTCAACAGGTAAGGTGATGGTACCAACTTGGATCACACAAGATTTATAAACAGTGGATGTGATGAAAGTTTCTCCTAACGGAGTCTCCACAGATAAATCAAAGTCTAACTTCTCCGGAGTCAAGTTTAAACGTTGAGCACAAGCAGGAGAGATAAAAGAATGGGTAGAACCGGTATCTAATAAGGTATAAACTTCGCATGAATTTATGATTAGCTTACCCGTGATCACCTCGTTTGGGTTCCTCGCATGTTGACCAGTCACGACAAACGCTCTTCCAGGAACCGTTGACTTTATCTTTTCTGGGACAGCTTTTTGAGTCACCATCCCCGCTGGACTTGGTTTTGCTACAGTGCAATCTCGAGCGATATGTCCTTCCTTTCCACAATTATAACATACCTTAAACTGTTGTGGGCAGTTTGGGCTGATATGTCCTTCTTTTCCGCACTTATAGCATATAACCGGTGGTCGTTCTCCTCCCTTGGAACCAATTGCTGTTGGTGCTGACGTCTTCGTATTGTCATTGTTGAATCTCCTTTTTTTAAAATCTCCTCCCGACTCGCTTCTTCTATTTTCATAGCCACGATTACCACCAGAGTGGTTGCCGTTCTTGTCTGTATTTTTCTTTCTCCGCTGGTTATCATTGTTCTGATGACTGCTGTCACCGATATGATCCTGGTTGTGATCCCTCAGTTGACCATACTCGTTATCTCGCTCTAATAATTGAGCCCTGTTGACAACATCTGAATAGAGAGAAAATTTATGAGAAATGAGATATTGACGTATGCCGGGTTTCAAACCTCTCAGAAACATCCTCGTCATACGTTCCTCATTCTCCACCAAATGAGGTGCAAACCTGGACAACTCTGCAAACTTTGCCTCGTACTGAGATACCGTCATATTATTCTGCTCTAGTCTAATAAACTCTACCTCCTTCATATGACGAATACTTTCAGGAAAGTACTTGTCATTGAACAGTTTTTGAAATGTCTCCCAAGACATGCTGAGTGCGGTTGGATGGGTACGCTTCACAGACTCCCACCAGTAATCTGCCTCGCCACGGAACATAAAGGTGGCGAATGGAACCTTCTGTTCCTCCGTGCATCCCAAGACATCGAATATCTTGGTAATTTGCTTGACCCACGTTTCCGCCATGATCGGATCTGGCTTTCCCTTAAATTCTGGTGGTCCCAATTCTTTGAACTGTTTGGCTGTGACAAACCGTGAATTGCTATCATTTCCTCCTGTATTTTGAACACGAGTCTCCCTTGTCTGGTTTTGCATGAATTGCAAAAAACTTCTAAACATTCCATCGTTCATCATCTGCTCATTGGTGTTGTTCACAGGAGGAACATTGCCAGCCTGTTGCACGTTCTCCTCGTTGGTAAGCACCGGTGTCTCCACGGTCTCATTTACTCCACTATTAACATTCTCAGTCGACATTCTCAAATACTGCCATAAAACAAGGGTTAATTAAATAAATTAACAAATCACATAATACCCCTATATTATGACTGACCAATAAATAAGCTTAGGTAGGACACACTAGCGAAGGATTCGTCTCTCCCCTCCTAGTTCTATTCCCCGATCTCCGCCAGAGATCATATCCCTAAGCTCTGATACCAACTGTGACGCCCCCAAAATAGGTATACAACACCCATTCTGAGTCGCCAAAATACATGGTACAGAAACAACTACATCTTTATTATTACAACACAAGAACTGTGAGTTTAAATACAAATATTGTCATTTAGACAATATCCACACTCAAATAAGCCCTCATTACAATTATTGATACATTATTTCACAAAAATAGTGAGGACTATTAAAGTAACTTCTAGAACCATCATTCCATACCCCGACTAGTACTCGCTACATTCTCGCCTCCTGAGAAAAATGGAACAAAAAGGAAAAGGGTGAGCTCAACTAGCCCAGTAAAGAACATTATGACTAAGATAATACAGAACAAATTATCGTTAGTCTTCAACAGGGAAAAATCTAATAGAATACAATAGACAACAAGTTTTAAATCAATAACTGCAGCGGAAACAACAAACCATTAGAAGAGTCAAGTAGAGAATGAGTTCTACTATCTTCTAAGATTTAAAAGTCCATCATCAATATTTTATCCCTGTAACAACAATCAATAACCATCTTTAATCAAATATTCATCTTTGCACTACAGGCCAAAGATATTCATTTGTATCACCAGTCGGTCATGTTCATCTCAACACCTGTTCATCTTTGCACTACGGGCCAAAGATATTCATCAGTTAATCATTCATCTTTGCACTACGGCCAAAGATATTCAGTAATATCATCATTTAGGACTGAGGATGATGAAAAATATATTAAAGAAAACGAATTCAGTGAAACAAAATAACAAATATTAAGGATTCGTATTTCGATTTATTCATGTCCAAAAATACCTTATAATTATTCATAGTGAAGTAGAATTCAAGAATGATCAAAACATGGATACAATCAAAGCTAGTACCCAGAATAGATATTTTGGACGAAAAGAAGAAAATTTTATTTTTCGGTGAATAGTAACTCGTGAATAGTAACTCGTGAATAGTAACTCATGAATAGTAATCCCGACGTGAAAAGTTCCAAATTTGATAAAAATTTCCAACCAATATTTTAGCATAATGATATTGAAGAAATAATATCATTTTTGAATAAAATAACATCCCTTACCTCGTACAGACAGTACTTCTGGTCGGAATACCGGTATAAGGCTGAAAGACACTTGCTCTGATGAATAGAAACTCTCAAAGTATCTAAATACTCACAAAATACACTCAATAATCTAGAGAGAAAAAGAGAGAAAACTTGTTTCTGGTGTGATTTTCAATTCTAACTTAGCCCTCTATTTATAGGAAAATGTTAGCACGCCGAAGCAGACTTAACCTGCAACCTGATGGCTTTACCTGCTACTATTCCCACCCACCACATTTGAATAAAAATCTCAGCACATTTCTTCACCAACCAAGAGTGGGGCCCACCAATTCTAGAATTTTCTACCAAAATGATTAACTCCGAAAATTCAACAATTTCTGAACCAGTCATCTCGTAAAATTCATAATAAATCATACGTTCATTTTTAACGGTTCAAAATTTGTGGACATATACTCAACTTATATATGTATAACATATCCAAAAATTACCACGATCCAACGGTCGGATTAAAAATTATAACTCCCGCAAAATATCTCAAAAACCCTGATTTTTAATACCTCCATTCCGACAAAAATACTGATAAAAACCTCAATATTAACTCCTTCATTTTTTAACCACAAAAATATATCCCTCATTTATATCCACAAAAATAAATATTTCCTTATCATATGAATCAATAATTAATTATTTACAAATAATATTACAGAATCACATTTATGACAACCAGGCCGTTCCCAGGAAAGAGGGGGCTTTCCAATAAGGATTTCTCCTTACTGGCGCGCAATTAGATGACCAAACCTCTCCTTAGACAGAACTTTCTAGACATTGCCAATAATGTTATCTAATAATATTATTCAAATAATATGAATTATTGATCTGATAATGGGAAATACTGTGTAGTGACAATTATTGAAACAACAGTAATATAAAATATCAACGCAGCAATTATTGAATCAATAAAATAAAATACTGAACAGTAATTACTGTAACCATTATTGAGTAGTGCCTTCTTACGTAAGAATCAATAATTGGTGCAATACAGTGTGCTACTGTGTAACAACGCGTATTACTGTGTTTTAACCACCGGGTATTTCAACAGTATTAACGGTAACAACTACGCCGTTATTAATAAAAAAACATATACTTGTCGTTTTCTTCATCCAATCGCTTTCCGTTATGGGGCCCACAAAAGACTGCGCCGTCGTACGAATATTCCCCGACAGGAAGAATATTCCACGACCAAACGAATATTCCCCGACAACAATGAATATTTTATAACCACTTGCTTATTTAAAATATTTACGCATTTTACCCATAACTAACCTCATTAATCAATTTAACACTTACTATTTCAAAATAATAAATAGAGGGAATTTAAATTTCATTTATTAATAATTTGGGGTCTTACACCCACAGTCTCATTCACTCCATTGTTAGCATTCTCAGCTGCCATTCTCAAATACTGCCATAAAACAAGGGTTAATTAAACAAATTAACATATCACATAATATCCCAATATTATGACTGACCAACAAATAAGCTTAGGTAGGACACACTAGCGAAGGATTTACTCATCTCTCCCCTCCTAGTTCTATTCCCCGATCTCCGCCAGAGATCATATTCCTAAGCTCTGATACCAAATGTAACGCCCCCAAAATAGGTCCATTCCATCCAACCTATTCTGAGTCGCCAAATACATGGTACAGAAAATAACTGTAACTTTATTACAACAATTGTCGTGCAAAATACAACAACACATATGCTGTGAGTTTGGATACAAATATATGCCAAATGTGACTCATGTTCCAATCGTGGACATCACCTCACAATGACACCTTACATAAAGGTATAGTCAAAAACTGTTTTAGAAATTAGAATCTTTGGGAAGTGCTTAAGGAAACCTTCGTACATGGGAGCCCATGCTTCTAGGTTATGATAGATATCATATGGCCACAGAATTATTCTTGGTTGACCCAATAGACTCCAAAGAAAAATGAGAAGGTTACTATTATATTCTTCCCAATGGTGAGTCTTCTCTTGACTTATCATTATCTCCACTGTCTCTAATTGAGAATTATACTTCAAACAAACACCAAGATTATATAGGTAGTGCTCGTAGATATACTCAGCAAGTGGATGAGCACATCCCAGTCTTATGATGACACGAGGTTGTATGTCGTTAGACATCTTGTATGATAGTGGCAAACCACCCTTCTAACGTTGGGTACACCTTACCCTATTGGATTCACCAAATATAACTACTAAATGAACTTTTCTATACTGCTTCGGGAGAACATCCACAGCTAGAGACCACCGTTCTATTTTCCCGTTACCCTCGCTCGACCCAGCTACACTCTTATTACCTGAAAGGAATTGTGAAGCAAAAGGGTGAGCACAACTAGCTCAGTAAAGAATATCATGACTAGAGATAATTAAATTATCAATAGCCTTCATCAATAATAAATCAGAGATTAGAACATATGGTAAATGATAAAAATTTCAACCATAGTTGCAGCGGAACGAGCAATCCATTAGAAGAGTCAAATAGACTATAAAGTCTATTATCTTCTCCATGTTAAAAATCCATCAACAATGTTTTATCCCTGTAACATCAATTAACAATTCTGGTCCACAATCATATGAATAACTCATAATCATAACTGTAGTTCTAAATTCCTCTTCTCATCCAGGACGAAGATAATTTTCATCACCTATCTTTACCTGAAACATCAAAGATCATGGTTACACCAAATCACATTTCCTGTTCATAATCATACTAATAACTTCATCTTTGCACTATGGGCCAAAGATATTCATCAACAAGTCATCTTTGCACTACAGGCCAAAGATATTCGTCAACAGTTCATCTTTGCATTACTGGCCAAAGATATTCAACAACAGGTCATCTTTGCACTACGGCCAAAGATATTCATCAACAGACCATCTTTGCACTACAGGCCAAAGATATTCATCTACAATTCATCTTTGCACTACATGCCAAATACATTAATACCTCAAAGAATATATAATCATTTAAGAATTTATATAAACAATAATTATAACCATGTTGATCATTTCACCTTTGCACTTAAGCTAAAGATATTCAATTATAAATTCAATGGTCATGATCATACCAGTCAACAATTCAACTTTGCACTACTGGCCAAAGAGAACCCATAGTCATGATCATACCAAAAATCTACCCATCTTTACACTCAAGTCAAAGATAAATATCATCATTAGGGTTATAAAAATGTTATATATGGTAATAAAATCAATATAATCAACATATAGATTTAATCTCAAGAGTAATATTCATAAATCAACTATAATTTGGTTAGAAAAAGAAACCAATTTTGTCGTGAATAGTAACTCGTGAATAGTAACTCATGAATAGTAACTCGTGAATAGTAACTCGTGAATAGTTACTCGTGAATAGTAACCCCGACTCAAAAAGGTAGAAATTCCACAATAAAATTCATACCAATACTTCGATATAATGACATTGAAAGAATAACATTTCTTAAGCTTATAAACAATTTATTTTAATTGTTTACACTTTACTAATTAATGCATTTAATCATCATAAAATGTCAACTCTTAAGATTTCATCATCAATAGCCAAAACCCTCATCAAAAATCTGCATATACCTCATATAGGATTCTTAAGCCATAAAATCCTATTTTCCAATTTTCTTACTTCACATAACATATTTAATTTATTTTCTCATAACTTGTCCATTTTCATGAAAAATACCAAATCAGTTCTAAAAATATTTCTTTTCTGGGATTTACCAGAATATAGCCCCATATTGAACATATATTTTTCTCAGAATTTTTAAAAGTCATTTACTATTTTTCATATGGTCAAAACAGCCGAATATTTAGACATTTATCAAAAATTGTACTTTTGTCCAAAAATTCTGAAATTAACAGAGTATACTTCCATCATATACATGTACTCCCAATAAAAATTTCATCAATTTTGGAGTTAACCACAAGAAATTATAAGCTGTTACTTTTAAAATAGTCTTTTCTCATAAAATTCATAACTCTCAATCTATACATCCAAAAATCACCATTTTTGGACACAATCAAGAAAACTCATCAAAATATCATTTCAAATTTTTCCAGAATTTTTGAAGATCAGAAAAATTACGAAACTGAAAATTATAACAACCCTTAAAATCCCTTAATATCCCTTACTATCCCTTACCTCAAAGAGCAGCACTTCAGATTGGATATCGGATATGACGCTGAAGGAAACTCGCACTGATGAATAGCAACTCACCAAGTATCTAAATACTCACAAAATACACTCAATAATCTAGAGAGAGAAAGAGAGAAAGCTTATGTTTCTGGTGTGATTTTCAATTCTAACTTAGCCCTCTATTTATAGGAAAATTTTGGTAGGTTTGACCTGCAACCTGATGGCTTTACCTGCTACTATTCCCACCCACCACATTTGAAATATAATTCAGCACATTTCTTCACCAACCACAAGTGGGGTCCACCAATTCTAGAATTTTCCACCAAAATGATAAACTCCGAAAATTCAATAATTTCTGAACCAGTCATCTCGTAAAATTCATAACAAATCATACGTTCATTTTTAACGGTTCAAAATTTGTGGACATATACTCAACTTATATATGTATAACATATCCAAAAATTACCACGATCCAACGGTCGGATTAAAAATTATAACCCTCGCAAAATATCTCAAAAACCCTGATTTTTAATACCTCCATTCCGACAAAAATACGGATAAAAATTTCAACATTAACTCCTTCATTTTTTAACCACAAAAATATATCCTTCATTTATATCCACATAAAATAAATATTTTCTTATCATATGAATCAATAATTAATTATTCACAAATAATATTACAGAATCACATTTAAGACAACCAGGCCGTTCCCAGGAAAGAGGGGGCTTTCCAATAAGGATTTCTCCTTACTGGCGCGCAATTAGATGACCAAACCTCTCCTTAGACAGAACTTTCTAGACATTGTCAATAATGCTATCTAATAATAATATTCAAATAATATGAATTATTGATCTGATAATGGGAAATACTGTGCAGCAACAATTATTGAACAACAATAATACAAAATTTCAACGTAGCAATTATTGAATCAATAAAATAAAATATTGAACAGTAATTACTGTAACAATTATTGAGTAGTGCCTTCTTACGTAAGAATCAATAATTTCAAAAATACTGTGCAATACCGTGTGCTACTGTGCAATAACGCGTATTACTGTATTTTAATCACCGGGTATTCCAACAGTGTTAACGGTAACAACTACGCCGTTATTTGTAAAAACTCAAATTTGTCGTTTTCCTTCACCCCACAGTTATTCGTTATGGGGCCCACAAATAGCTGCGCCGTCGTACGAATATTCTCCGACAGAAAGAATATTCCACGACCAAACGAATATTCCCCGACAACAATGATTATTTTATAACCACTTGCTTATTTTGAAAAAAAAATTCATATTTCACCCATAACTTTAAACTTTTATCAATTTAACTATTTACTGAATAGTAATTATAAGAAAAATTGCATACTTTTATTTCATAAAATTCGAGGTCTTACAATCTCCCCTCCTTATGAAATTTCGTCCCCGAAATTTACGTACCTGGTATTTCGAAGAGTTGAGAATACCTTGCTTCCATTTCAGATTCTATCTCTCAGATCATCATGATTTCTCCATTGTTCTTCTCCCATGATAACTTCATTTGGGTTCCTCATTTGTTGGGAAGTCATGACAACCGCCATCCCTCGAACTACTCGGCTTTGACTTGTCTGGAGCAGCATTTGGCGTCATCATTACCGTTGGAATATACCTTTCTATAGGACATATTCCTCCCTTAACTGCCTCTTCGTACTCCTCATTCATGATCTGAATCATCAATCTTCGATCCATATCGGATTCAGGTTGACCGCTATGTACAGGGTAATTCAAAACTCGATGTTGGGTTCTCCCAATTGCTTTCCAAAAAGAAAAATTCATATCATCTATTTTAGCCTTCTTAGATCGAACATCTCTTTCCACAATATCCACGTGTCGTGCGGCTTTTGCCCATGCATCACTTATTCTCACTCGTTCAATTTTTTCTTCTTTCAGCTCAGATTCCATTTTTATCATCTTATACTCTGCCAAAGAATGCTTCTGTTCAAGCATCACATATCGGGTAACACAAGCTTGAATTGTTGCATCCTTTTGTTCCACGACCGCCTGTCGTTCTTCTGTCTGCTCTTCTAACTCATGAATACGATTTTGAAATTCTACATTTTGAGCATATAATACCTCTAATAAACTCTCCTCTGATACTTCTTCTTCCTCTTCTTCCTCAGTATCAGCTGTTACCTCTGTGACTATCTCGGGTGTAACTATCAATTCTTCACTCACCACATGGATATCTCTAATTCCTTCTTCGTCTGACATCACATTATCACGGTTAGTGATTAGAGGTATCCCCACTGTGACGCCCCCAAAATAGGTATACAACACCCATTCTGAGTCGCCAAAATACATGGTACAGAAACAACTACATCTTTATTATTACAACACAAGAACTGTGAGTTTAAATACAAATATTGTCATTTAGACAATATCCACACTCAAATAAGCCCTCATTACAATTATTGATACATTATTTCACAAAAATAGTGAGGACTACTAAAGTAACTTCTAGAACCATCATTCCATACCCCGACTAGTACTCGCTACATTCTCGCCTCCTGAGAAAAATGGAACAAAAAGGAAAAGGGTGAGCTCAACTAGCCCAGTAAAGAACATTATGACTAAGATAATACAGAACAAATTATCGTTAGTCTTCAACAGGGAAAAATCTAATAGAATACAATAGACAACAAGTTTTAAATCAATAACTGCAGCGGAAACAACAAACCATTAGAAGAGTCAAGTAGAGAATGAGTTCTACTATCTTCTAAGATTTAAAAGTCCATCATCAATATTTTATCCCTGTAACAACAATCAATAACCATCTTTAATCAAATATTCATCTTTGCACTACAGGCCAAAGATATTCATTTGTATCACCAGTCGGTCATGTTCATCTCAACACCTGTTCATCTTTGCACTACGGGCCAAAGATATTCATCAGTTAATCATTCATCTTTGCACTACGGCCAAAGATATTCAGTAATATCATCATTTAGGACTGAGGATGATGAAAAATATATTAAAGAAAACGAATCCAGTGAAATAAAATAACAAATATTAAGGATTCGTATTTCGATTTATTCATGTCCAAAAATACCTTATAATTATTCATAGTGAAGTAGAATTCAAGAATGATCAAAACATGGATACAATCAAAGCTAGTACCCAGAATAGATATTTTGGACGAAAAGAAGAAAATTTTATTTTTCGGTGAATAGTAACTCGTGAATAGTAACTCGTGAATAGTAACTCATGAATAGTAATCCCGACGTGAAAAGTTCCAAATTTGATAAAAATTTCCAACCAATATTTTAGCATAATGATATTGAAGAAATAATATCATTTTTGAATAAAATAACATCCCTTACCTCGTACAGACAGTACTTCTGGTCGGAATACCGGTATAAGGCTGAAAGACACTTGCTCTGATGAATAGAAACTCTCAAAGTATCTAAATACTCACAAAATACACTCAATAATCTAGAGAGAAAAAGAGAGAAAACTTGTTTCTGGTGTGATTTTCAATTCTAACTTAGCCCTCTATTTATAGGAAAATGTTAGCACGCCGAAGCAGACTTAACCTGCAACCTGATGGCTTTACCTGCTACTATTCCCACCCACCACATTTGAATAAAAATCTCAGCACATTTCTTCACCAACCAAGAGTGGGGCCCACCAATTCTAGAATTTTCTACCAAAATGATTAACTCCGAAAATTCAACAATTTCTGAACCAGTCATCTCGTAAAATTCATAATAAATCATACGTTCATTTTTAACGGTTCAAAATTTGTGGACATATACTCAACTTATATATGTATAACATATCCAAAAATTACCACGATCCAACGGTCGGATTAAAAATTATAACTCCCGCAAAATATCTCAAAAACCCTGATTTTTAATACCTCCATTCCGACAAAAATACTGATAAAAACCTCAATATTAACTCCTTCATTTTTTAACCACAAAAATATATCCCTCATTTATATCCACAAAAATAAATATTTCCTTATCATATGAATCAATAATTAATTATTTACAAATAATATTACAGAATCACATTTATGACAACCAGGCCGTTCCCAGGAAAGAGGGGGCTTTCCAATAAGGATTTCTCCTTACTGGCGCGCAATTAGATGACCAAACCTCTCCTTAGACAGAACTTTCTAGACATTGCCAATAATGTTATCTAATAATATTATTCAAATAATATGAATTATTGATCTGATAATGGGAAATACTGTGTAGTGACAATTATTGAAACAACAGTAATATAAAATATCAACGCAGCAATTATTGAATCAATAAAATAAAATACTGAACAGTAATTACTGTAACCATTATTGAGTAGTGCCTTCTTACGTAAGAATCAATAATTGGTGCAATACAGTGTGCTACTGTGTAACAACGCGTATTACTGTGTTTTAACCACCGGGTATTTCAACAGTATTAACGGTAACAACTACGCCGTTATTAATAAAAAAACATATACTTGTCGTTTTCTTCATCCAATCGCTTTCCGTTATGGGGCCCACAAAAGACTGCGCCGTCGTACGAATATTCCCCGACAGGAAGAATATTCCACGACCAAACGAATATTCCCCGACAACAATGAATATTTTATAACCACTTGCTTATTTAAAATATTTACGCATTTTACCCATAACTAACCTCATTAATCAATTTAACACTTACTATTTCAAAATAATAAATAGAGGGAATTTAAATTTCATTTATTAATAATTTGGGGTCTTACACCCACAGTCTCATTCACTCCATTGTTAGCATTCTCAGCTGCCATTCTCAAATACTGCCATAAAACAAGGGTTAATTAAACAAATTAACATATCACATAATATCCCAATATTATGACTGACCAACAAATAAGCTTAGGTAGGACACACTAGCGAAGGATTTACTCATCTCTCCCCTCCTAGTTCTATTCCCCGATCTCCGCCAGAGATCATATTCCTAAGCTCTGATACCAAATGTAACGCCCCCAAAATAGGTCCATTCCATCCAACCTATTCTGAGTCGCCAAATACATGGTACAGAAAATAACTGTAACTTTATTACAACAATTGTCGTGCAAAATACAACAACACATATGCTGTGAGTTTGGATACAAATATATGCCAAATGTGACTCATGTTCCAATCGTGGACATCACCTCACAATGACACCTTACATAAAGGTATAGTCAAAAACTGTTTTAGAAATTAGAATCTTTGGGAAGTGCTTAAGGAAACCTTCGTACATGGGAGCCCATGCTTCTAGGTTATGATAGATATCATATGGCCACAGAATTATTCTTGGTTGACCCAATAGACTCCAAAGAAAAATGAGAAGGTTACTATTATATTCTTCCCAATGGTGAGTCTTCTCTTGACTTATCATTATCTCCACTGTCTCTAATTGAGAATTATACTTCAAACAAACACCAAGATTATATAGGTAGTGCTCGTAGATATACTCAGCAAGTGGATGAGCACATCCCAGTCTTATGATGACACGAGGTTGTATGTCGTTAGACATCTTGTATGATAGTGGCAAACCACCCTTCTAACGTTGGGTACACCTTACCCTATTGGATTCACCAAATATAACTACTAAATGAACTTTTCTATACTGCTTCGGGAGAACATCCACAGCTAGAGACCACCGTTCTATTTTCCCGTTACCCTCGCTCGACCCAGCTACACTCTTATTACCTGAAAGGAATTGTGAAGCAAAAGGGTGAGCACAACTAGCTCAGTAAAGAATATCATGACTAGAGATAATTAAATTATCAATAGCCTTCATCAATAATAAATCAGAGATTAGAACATATGGTAAATGATAAAAATTTCAACCATAGTTGCAGCGGAACGAGCAATCCATTAGAAGAGTCAAATAGACTATAAAGTCTATTATCTTCTCCATGTTAAAAATCCATCAACAATGTTTTATCCCTGTAACATCAATTAACAATTCTGGTCCACAATCATATGAATAACTCATAATCATAACTGTAGTTCTAAATTCCTCTTCTCATCCAGGACGAAGATAATTTTCATCACCTATCTTTACCTGAAACATCAAAGATCATGGTTACACCAAATCACATTTCCTGTTCATAATCATACTAATAACTTCATCTTTGCACTATGGGCCAAAGATATTCATCAACAAGTCATCTTTGCACTACAGGCCAAAGATATTCGTCAACAGTTCATCTTTGCATTACTGGCCAAAGATATTCAACAACAGGTCATCTTTGCACTACGGCCAAAGATATTCATCAACAGACCATCTTTGCACTACAGGCCAAAGATATTCATCTACAATTCATCTTTGCACTACATGCCAAATACATTAATACCTCAAAGAATATATAATCATTTAAGAATTTATATAAACAATAATTATAACCATGTTGATCATTTCACCTTTGCACTTAAGCTAAAGATATTCAATTATAAATTCAATGGTCATGATCATACCAGTCAACAATTCAACTTTGCACTACTGGCCAAAGAGAACCCATAGTCATGATCATACCAAAAATCTACCCATCTTTACACTCAAGTCAAAGATAAATATCATCATTAGGGTTATAAAAATGTTATATATGGTAATAAAATCAATATAATCAACATATAGATTTAATCTCAAGAGTAATATTCATAAATCAACTATAATTTGGTTAGAAAAAGAAACCAATTTTGTCGTGAATAGTAACTCGTGAATAGTAACTCATGAATAGTAACTCGTGAATAGTAACTCGTGAATAGTTACTCGTGAATAGTAACCCCGACTCAAAAAGGTAGAAATTCCACAATAAAATTCATACCAATACTTCGATATAATGACATTGAAAGAATAACATTTTTTAAGCTTATAAACAATTTATTTTAATTGTTTACACTTTACTAATTAATGCATTTAATCATCATAAAATGTCAACTCTTAAGATTTCATCATCAATAGCCAAAACCCTCATCAAAAATTTGCATATACCTCATATAGGATTCTTAAGCCATAAAATCCTATTTTCCAATTTTCTTACTTCACATAACATATTTAATTTATTTTCTCATAACTTGTCCATTTTCATGAAAAATACCAAATCAGTTCTAAAAATATTTCTTTTCTGGGATTTACCAGAATATAGCCCCATATTGAACATATATTTTTCTCAGAATTTTTAAAAGTCATTTACTATTTTTCATATGGTCAAAACAGCCGAATATTTAGACATTTATCAAAAATTGTACTTTTGTCCAAAAATTCTGAAATTAACAGAGTATACTTCCATCATATACATGTACTCCCAATAAAAATTTCATCAATTTTGGAGTTAACCACAAGAAATTATAAGCTGTTACTTTTAAAATAGTCTTTTCTCATAAAATTCATAACTCTCAATCTATACATCCAAAAATCACCATTTTTGGACACAATCAAGAAAACTCATCAAAATATCATTTTAAATTTTTCCAGAATTTTTGAAGATCAGAAAAATTACGAAACTGAAAATTATAACAACCCTTAAAATCCCTTAATATCCCTTACTATCCCTTACCTCAAAGAGCAGCACTTCAGATTGGATATCGGATATGACGCTGAAGGAAACTCGCACTGATGAATAGCAACTCACCAAGTATCTAAATACTCACAAAATACACTCAATAATCTAGAGAGAGAAAGAGAGAAAGCTTATGTTTCTGGTGTGATTTTCAATTCTAACTTAGCCCTCTATTTATAGGAAAATTTTGGTAGGTTTGACCTGCAACCTGATGGCTTTACCTGCTACTATTCCCACCCACCACATTTGAAATATAATTCAGCACATTTCTTCACCAACCACAAGTGGGGTCCACCAATTCTAGAATTTTCCACCAAAATGATAAACTCCGAAAATTCAACAATTTCTGAACCAGTCATCTCGTAAAATTCATAACAAATCATACGTTCATTTTTAACGGTTCAAAATTTGTGGACATATACTCAACTTATATATGTATAACATATCCAAAAATTACCACGATCCAACGGTCGGATTAAAAATTATAACCCTCGCAAAATATCTCAAAAATCCTGATTTTTAATACCTCCATTCCGACAAAAATATGGATAAAAATTTCAACATTAACTCCTTCATTTTTTAACCACAAAAATATATCCTTCATTTATATCCACATAAAATAAATATTTTCTTATCATATGAATCAATAATTAATTATTCACAAATAATATTACAGAATCACATTTAAGACAATCAGGCCGTTCCCAGGAAAGAGGGGGCTTTCCAATAAGGATTTCTCCTTACTGGCGCGCAATTAGATGACCAAACCTCTCCTTAGACAGAACTTTCTAGACATTGTCAATAATGCTATCTAATAATACTATTCAAATAATATGAATTATTGATCTGATAATGGAAAATACTGTGCAGCAACAATTATTGAACAACAATAATACAAAATTTCAACGTAGCAATTATTGAATCAATAAAATAAAATATTGAACAGTAATTACTGTAACAATTATTGAGTAGTGCCTTCTTACGTAAGAATCAATAATTTCAAAAATACTGTGCAATACCGTGTGCTACTGTGCAATAACGCGTATTACTGTATTTTAATCACCGAGTATTCCAACAGTGTTAACGGTAACAACTACGCCGTTATTTGTAAAAACTCAAATTTGTCGTTTTCCTTCACCCGACAGTTATTCGTTATGGGGCCCACAAATAGCTGCGCCGTCGTACGAATATTCTCCGACAGAAAGAATATTCCACGACCAAACGAATATTCCCCGACAACAATGATTATTTTATAACCACTTGCTTATTTTGAAAAAAAAATCATATTTCACCCATAACTTTAAACTTTTATCAATTTAACTATTTACTGAATAGTAATTATAAGAAAAATTGCATACTTTTATTTCATAAAATTCGGGGTCTTACACTAATGCTCCTGCTGCCTTCATGGATATGATGAACCGGGTATTCAAGGAATATTTGGATCACTTTGTGGTCGTTTTTATTGATGACATCCTTATTTATTCCAAAAGCCGTGAAGATCATGAGCAACACTTGAGGCTGGTACTCCAAAAGCTTCGTGAATACAAGCTTTATGCCAAGTTGAAGAAATGCGAGTTCTGGTTGGAGGAGGTAGCATTCCTTGGGCACGTAGTATCAAGTCGTGGAATATCAGTTGACCCGGCAAAGATTGAAGCTATTCAAAGCTGGGAGCAACCTAAATCAGTGACCGAAGTACGTAGCTTTCTTGGTTTAGCTGGTTATTATCGGAGATTCATGGAAGGATTTTCTCGAATCGCTACTCCATTAACTCAGCTGACTCGGAAAGATACAAAGTTCGGTTGGAGAAAAGAATGTGAGAAGAGTTTTCAAGAACTCAAGAGGAGACTCATTTCAGCACCTGTTCTAACAATACCATCTGGCTCGGAGGGATTTGTCATCTACAGTGATGCTTCGAGCAAAGGGTTGGGATGCGTTCTCATACAACATGAAAAAGTCATAGCCTATGCATCAAGACAACTCAAGGAATATGAGAGGAATTATCCTACTCATGATCTAGAGTTGGCAGCTGTTGTCTTTGCACTTAAAATTTGGAGGCATTACTTGTATGGGGAGAAGGTGAAGATCTTTACGGATCATAAAAGCCTCAAATATTTCTTCACTCAAAAGGAACTCAACATGCCACAACGACGTTGGCTTGAACTGTTAAAAGATTATGATCATACCATTCAATACCATCATGGAAAAACGAACGTGGTAGCTGACGCATTGAGTAGAAGATCATATGCAAGTACGAGTGCGATATTGTCAACACAAAGGCCCATTTTGTGTGACTTGCAAAGGATGGAGATAGAGTTAAAGACTCCAAGGACCCATGTGATGATGACGAATATACGAGTAGAACCAACTTTAATCGATAAAGTTAAAGCTGCTCAAGCTACAGACCTGGAGCTGATGCGTATGAGGAAGAAAGTGCAAGAAGGTGCTATGCCGGAAGCAAGAATCGATGAAGAAGGAATAATTCGAGTCAACTCCAGACTTTGTGTTCCTAACAACTCTGATTTAAAGTATGAAATCATGATGGAGGCGCACAACACACTATTTGCAATCCATCCTGGAAGTACCAAAATGTATCATGATCTTCGTCATACATTTTGGTGGAGCAATATGAAGAGAGAGATAGCGTTGTTTATCTCAAGGTGTTTAACTTGTCAACGAGTCAAAGTGGAGCATCAAGTACCAAAAGGTCCATTGCAACCACTTGAAATTCCAAAATGGAAGTGGGAGCACATTACCATGGATTTCGTTACCGGTCTTCCTAGGGTTTCTCAAGGTATTGATGCGATTTGGGTCATTGTTGATAGATTGACCAAGTCTGCTCATTTCTTACTGATACGAGAAACTTATACACTTGAACGTCTTGCTCGTATGTACATAAACGAGATTGTAAGACTGCATGGTATGCCAGTATCCATAGTTTCTGATCGAGACCCAAGATTCACTTCACGATTTTGGGTTAGTTTACAAAAAGCTATGGGCACAGATTTACGATTTAGTTTGGCATATCATCCTCAGACGGACGGACAATCAGAGAGGACTATTCAAACTCTAGAAGATTTATTAAGACTCTGTGTCCTTGACTTCAAGGGAAGTTGGGACAAGTTATTACCATTGGTGGAGTTTTCCTACAACAACAGTTATCAAGCAAGTATTGGCATGGCTCCATTCAAAGCATTGTATGGAAAAAAATGTCATTCTCCAGTATGCTGGGATGAGGTGGGTGAAGCAACGTTGTTGGGACCGGAGTTGGTACGTATGACTACAGAAAAGATTCAAACGATCCGACAACGTATAAAAACCTCACAAGATCGACAAAAGAGTTATGTTGATCTTCATCGAAAGGACGTGGAATTTGATATAGGAGATCATGTGTTCTTACATGTTGCTCCATGGAAAGGAGTTACGAGATTTGGAAAAAGAGGAAAGCTCAATCCTCGATTCATCGGTCCATTTTTAATCCTCGATCGAGTATGAACTGTGGCTTATAGACTCGCTTTACCGCCAAGTATGTCTCGTGTTCATAACGTTTTTCACATATCCATGTTACGCAAATATGTGGAAGACCCGAACCACATTATTGAGTTAGAACCGGACGAAATAGCGGAGGATTTGACGTATGAAGAAGTTCCTATTCAAATCTTGGATAAGAAGGAACATATTCCACGCTCCAAGGTTATACCTCAAGTCAAAGTTTTGTGGAGAAACCACGATGTTGAGGAAATGACTTGGGAGTTAGAATCTGAAATAAAATCAAGGTATCCTTACCTCTTCGACATACCAGGTACGTACCCTAATTTCGAGGGCAAAATTTCATAAGAAGGGGAGGTTGTAAGACCCCAACTTTTATAAATAAAGATGAATTTTCTATAAATATCATTTTCGAATATTATGGAGTTAATTTGATATAATGTTATAGTTGTGGATAATATTTATAAATTTTACAAAGTACGCAAGTTGTTATATAATATTCGATTGGTCGGGGAATATTCGTTTTAACAAGGAATATTCGTACAACGGCACAATCATTGGTGGACCCCACACCGGAATTATTGTCGGATTGAGAAACGACAAAAATATTTTATTAAAAATAACGGCGGAAGTTTTACCATTGATACTGTTGAACTACTCGGTAGTAAAAGTACAGTAATACGTGTGGTTGCATAGTAGCACACGGTATTGATTATTAATGCTTATGTGAGAAGTCACTCAGTTTGATTCAATTATTGTCAGTTAATAATATGAATTATTTAGCGATAATGACGTTTTGTTTTATTCGTATTATTAACGTAATAAAATAGAAAAATCTTTTTATATAAAATAAAATACTTTATTAAAGTTATTCTATAAATAGAATATATTATATTTTATTTAAAAGATTTTTTTTTAAATATGGACCGTCAGATTAAAGTAATCAATCTGGACCGTTCATGGATTAGTTACTATGCATTCTATTTTTCTATAAATAGCAGCTCATTCCTTCATTATTTCTTACGAATTCACTGAACTCTAGAGAGAGAAACTATAGAGAGAAACTATAGAGAGAGAGAAGAAGAGTATTCTACTACTTAACTACTTCATTATTTCAGCTCTTCTTTAAAACGGTAAGGGGTGTTATTCTTTCTTATTCATGAAGAGAACTGTTGTTATTCCATTTCTTATTATTCTGTTGGAATAACCTGTATACGCGGTCTACCCTATAATTGGTGACATTCTTCTATTATTCTGTTGGAACATCCTGTCTGTGTGTTTTACACCGAACCTGGTTCCGTTTTTATTATTATTCTGTTGGAACATCCTGTCTGTGTGTTTTACACCGGACCTGGTTCCGTTTTTATTATTATTCTGTTGGAACATCCTGTCTGTGTGTTTTACACCGGACCTGGTTCCGTCTTGTTATTATTCTGTTGGAACATCCTGTCTGTGTGTTTTACACCGGACCTGGTTCCATTATTTATTATTATGTCGGAATATCATGTCTGTGCGTTTACGTCGGACCTGGTTCTATTATTTATTATTCTGTTGGAATAACTTGTCTGTGCGGTCTATCGCATGCCAGGTGATTTCTTTTGTTATTCCATTCTTTATTATACTCAGTTGGTTAAGTTTTGATTTCTATACTCCATGAAATTAGTGGAATATCCTTGATAATTGCGGTTCATCCAGTATCTTTTCATGAAAATATTCTTCTAAGTATTCTTGAATTTTACTCCACAAAGCAGTATCATGTTGACAATTTGGACGTTGTTAATTCTTGGATAAATTAATTTTTGAACTTGTTTTATTGAATTCTTATATCATTGTCATCATCCTCATGTTTATAAAATGTTGAAAGTCATCTGTGGCCTGTAGTGCATAGATGGACTTGGTATGATTATGACCAGGGATTATTCGGTATAATCATGACTGGAATGTTACAAATGATGTGATAAAAGTCCTCATTGGCCAGTAGTGCATTGATGGACAGTTGTTGGCATGATCATGACCATTAATGAATACACGAATATCCTTGGCCGTAGTGCAGGGGTGATTCGATGATGTGAATTATTTTATTAAGCTGAGTCCCAGCGATCACAATGTTGAAAAACCTTTTAAATCATAAAAGATAGTAGAGTTTATTTTCTACTTGACTCTTTTAATGGATTGCTTGTTCCGCTGCAGTTAAACTTGATGTTCGTTATATTTTATCAGTTTAACATTGTTGAAGGCTAATGATAATTTATTCTGCGTTATCTTAGTCATAATATTTCTTACTGGGCTAGTTGAGCTCACCCTTTCTTTCACTGTTCTCTTCAGGACATGAGAATATAGTTGGGACGAGTCGAGAAACGGAGTGATGGTCCAGAGGATAGCATTAGTAGTCCTCACTATTCTGTGAAATAGTATGATAATAATTGTAATGAGAACTCCTTTTGAGTATGGATACTCTCTAGAAGACAATATTTGTATTCAAACTCACAGATTATGTTTGGTCGTATTGTACACGACAGTTGTATTATTAAGTTGTATTTGTATTCAGTACCATGTATCTGGCGACCCAAGATGGGTGATGTTGTGAAACCCCAGATTTTATGAATAAATATTTAATTTTTCTCGAAATAATTTTTTTTTATATTATGGTGTGGATTTGATATAATATTATAGTTGTGGGTATTATTTATAAATTTTACAAAGTAAGCAAGTTGTTATAAAATATTCGATTGGTCGGGGAATATTCGTTTTAACAGGGAATATTTGTACAACGACACAATCATTGGTGGACCCCACAACGGAATTATTGTCGGATTGAGAAAACGACAAAAATATTTTATTAAAAATAACGGCGAAAGTTTTACCATTGTTACTGTTGAACTACTCGGTAGTAAAAGTACAGTAATACGTGTGGTTGCATAGTAGCACACGGTATTGATTATTAATACTTATGTGAGAAGTCACTCAGTTTGATTCAATTATTGTCAGTTAATAATATGAATTATTTAGCGATAATGACGTTTTGTTTTATTCGTATTATTAACGTAATAAAACAGAAACATCTTTTTATATAAAACAGAATACTTTATTAAAGTTATTCTATAAATAGAATATATTATATTTTATTTAAAAGATTTTTCTTTAAATATGGACCGTCAGATTAAAGTAATCAATCTGGACCGTTCATGGATTAGTTACTATGCATTCTATTTTTCTATAAATAGCAGCTCATTCCTTCATTATTTTCTTACGAATTCACTGAAACTCCAGAGAGAGAAATTATAAAGAAGCTATAGAAAAGTATTCTGCTTCTTCCCTACTCTTATATTCAGTTTCTTTTACGGTAAGGGGTGTTATTCTTTCTTATTCATGAAGAGAACTGTTGTTATTCCATTTCTTATTATTCTGTTGGAATAACCTGTATACGTGGTCTACCCTATACTTTGTGACATTCTTCTATTATTCTATTGGAACATCCTGTCTGTGTGTTTTACACCGGACCTGGTTCCGTTTTTATTATTATTCTGTTGGAACATCCTGTCTGTGTGTTTTACACCGGACGTGGTTTCGTCTTGTTATTATTCTGTTGGAATATCCTGTCTGTGTGTTTTACACCAGACCTGGATCCATTATTTATTATTCTGTCGGAATATCCTGTCTGTGCGTTTACGCCGGACCTGGTTCCATTATTTATTATTCTGTTGGAATAACCTGTCTGTGCGGTCTATCGCATGCATGGTGATTTCTTTTGTTATTCCATTCTTTATTATACTCAATTGGTTAAGTTTTGACTTCTATACTCCATGAAATTGGTGAAATATCCTTGATAATTGCGGTTCATCCAGTATCTTTTCATGAAAATATTCTTCTAAGTATTCTTGAATTTTACTCCACAAAGCAGTATCATGTTGACAATTTGGACGTTGTTAATTCTTGGATAAATTAATTCTTGAACTTGTTTTATTGAATTCTTATATCATTGTCATCATCCTCATGTTTATAAAATGTTGAAAGTCATCTGTGGTCTGTAGTGCATAGATGGACTTGGTATGATTATGACCAGGGATTATTCGGTATAATCATGACCGTAATGTTACAAATGATGTGATAAAAGTCCTCATTGGCCCGTAGTGCATTGATGGACAGTTGTTGGCATGATCATGACCATTAATGAATATATGAATATCCTTGACCGTAGTGCAGGGGTGATTCGATGATGTGGATTATTTTATTAAGCTGAGTCTCAGCGATCACAGTGTTGGAAAATCTTTTAAATCATAAAAGATAGTAGAGTTTATTTTCTACTTGACTCTTTTAATGGATTGCTTGTTCCGCTGCAGTTAAACTTGATGTCTATTATATTTTATCAGTTTAACATTGTTGAAGGCTAATGATAATTTATTCTGCATTATTTTAGTCATAATATTTCTTACTGGGCTAGTTGAGCTCACCCTTTCTTTCACTGTTCTCTTCAGGAATTGAGAACGTAGCTGGGGCAAGTCGGGGAACGGAGTGATGGTTCAAATGATAGTGTTAGTTAGTAGTCCTCACTATTCTATGTAATAGTGTGTTAATAAATGTAATGAGGACTCCTTTTGAGTATGAATACTCTCTAGAAGATAATATTTGTATTCAAACTCACAGTTTATGTTTTGTCGTATTGTACACGACAGTTGTATTAGTAAGTTGTATTTGTATTCTGTACGTTGTATCTGACGACCCAAGATGGGTGATGTATACCTAATTTTGGGGGCGTCACAGTTGGTATCAGAGCTTAGGGATATGATCCCTGGCTAAGATGTGAGAATAGAACTAGGAGGGGAGAGACGGGGAATTCCTTCGCTAGTATGACCTACCTAAGTTTATTTGGTATTTAATTGGTCGGTCAAAGTATATGGATAATATATTATATGTTAATTAACCCTTATTTTGTTGCAGTATTTGCAAATGGCATCCGAAAATGTTGAGATAATCAATGAAGCACATGAGACCATTGAATCACCAACGATCAATGCTCAGGGTAATGTGCAACCAGAGGACAATAATCCTCATGAAAACAATAACACCGATGAAATGGTGAATGATGAGATGGTCAGAGGCTTTATGCAATTCATGCAACAACAAAATAACTCTCGGTTGGTCACCGCTAAGCAATTCAAGGAGCTGGGACCACTGGAGTTTTTGGGAAAGCCAGAACCACTTAAGGCGGAGACGTGGTTAAAGCAGATCACCAAGATATTTGATGTCTTGGGATGCTCCGAGGAGCAAAAGATTCCCTTTGCCACCTTTATGTTACGTGAAGAGGCAGATTACTGGTGGGAATCTGTAAAACGTACCCAGCCTGACGCACTCAAGATGTCTTGGGAGAAGTTCCAAGAGATGTTCAATGACAAGTACTTTCCCGAAAGCATTCGTCACATAAAGGAGGTGGAGTTCATCAAGTTGGAGCAAAATAACATGACCGTGTCGCAGTACGAAGCCAAGTTTGCCGAGTTGTCCCGATTTGCGTCCCACTTGGTGGATAATGAAGAGCGAATGACGCGAATGTTTTTGCGAGGTTTGAAACCTGAGATACGTCAATATCTTATTTCTCATAAATTGTGTTTGTATTCAGATGTTGTGAATAGGGCTCAGTTAGTGGAGCGCGATAACGAGTCAACGCAACCAAAAGAGATCAGTCGGTAAAATGATAATACCAGTGAGAGCAGTCATCGAAGCGATGACAACAAGCGTGGAGGGAATCAACAGGCCAGAAATGGTAACCACTTCGGTGGTAATCAAGGCCAAAACAATAAGAATGGTCATTTCAAGAAGAGGAGATTCAACAATGATGGAAAGACGTCAGCACCAGCACCCGTTGTTAAGGAAGGAGAACGACCACCTATCATATGTTTCAAATGCGGAGGGGAGGGGCACATCAGTCCAAACTGCGCGATGCCATCCAAAGCATGCTATAATTGTGGAAGAGAAGGTCACTTAGCCCGATTTTGTCGTTCACCGAAGACAAGTTCAGATAGGATGGAGGCACCAAAGACCGTCCCAGAAAAGCCAAAGCCAGTAGTTTAAGAGAGAGCGTTTTTTTTCGTGACGAGGAACCTGAATAAAATTATCACGGGTATGTTAGTCATAAACTCTTGCGAAGTCTATACCGTGTTAGATACCGGTTCTACTCACTCTTTTATTTCACCTAGTTGTGTTTAATATTTGAACTTAACTCCAGAGAAGTTAGACTTTGATTTCTCTGTTAAAATTCCGTTGGGAGAAACCTTTGTTACCTCCACTATTTACAAATCTTGTTCAAATCAACACTTTCACGTTACCTGTTGATCTTATCTCTTTGAAAATACTTGCATTGATGTGATTTTTGGAAACGATTGGTTAACTGCTCATCATGCTTTTCGTAAGGTTGTTAGCTTTCATATTCCTAACCAATCTGTTATGCAAATTCAAAGTAACCAAACCACTAAAGTCAATCATTGTTATATCAAGCCATAAGTAAAGAGCCCCGAGCCTTTCGCTGATAACTTCCTTATGTGGAATGCACCGAAGCCAGACTTTCCGTAGGAGACGTTGTGAATGACGATGGCAAGTTGATAGGTATCAATGTGACGTGTTATCCAAGTCTTGGATGAGGGTCACAGTTTTGAACGATATTTCTATTGTTAATAAATTTCTTGACGTATTCTTGAAGACTTCTTAGCCTACCCCAGAGCGTAAAATTGAATTTTGTATTGACCCCAGTACAAAACCCATTTCTTAAACCCTCAAATATTTCTTCAACTAAAACGAACGTATTATGCGCCAAAGACGTTGGCTCGAGCTGTTGAAGATTACGATCGTACCATTCAATAACATCGTGGAAAAGTGAACGTGGTAGCTGACGTGTTGAGTAGAAGATCGTATGTGTTTACGAGTGCGATGTTGTTAAAACAAAGACTCATTTCGTATAACTTACAAATGACGAAGATAGAGTTAAAGACTTGAGGGACCCATATGAAGATAACGAATATACGAGTAAAATCGACTTTAATCGATAACGTTAAAGCCGTTCAAGCTACATACTCAGAGCTGATAAATGTGAAGAAGAAGGTTCAAGAGGGCGTTATTCTAAAAGCAAGAATCGACGAAGAGAGGAGATCTCAACTCTCGATTTAATTGGCCCATTTGAAATCCTCGATGAAGTAGAAACTGTGGCCTATAGACTCATTTTACCGCCAAGTATGTTACGTGTTCATAATATTTTTTTTATGTATCGATGTTACGTAAATATGTGGACGACCCGAACCACATTATTAATTTAGAACCGGACGAGATAGCGAAAGATTTAACGTATGAGGAGATACGTGTTAACATCTTGGATAAGAAGGATCATATTCGATGCTCAAAGGTTATACCTTAAGAGTTAGAATTTGAAGTGAAGTCAAGGTATCCTCACATGTTCGGCATACCAAGTACGTACGTAAATTTCGAGGGCGAAATTCTATAAGGAGGGGAGATTGTGAAATCCCAGATTTTATGAATAAATATTTAATTTTTCTCGAAATAATTTTTTTTTATATTATGGTGTGGATTTGATATAATATTATAGTTGTGGGTATTATTTATAAATTTTGCAAAGTAAGCAAGTTGTTATAAAATATTCGATTGGTCGGGGAATATTCGTTTTAACAGGGAATATTTGTACAACGACACAATCATTGGTGGACCCCACAACGGAATTATTGTCGGATTGAGAAAACGACAAAAATATTTTATTAAAAATAACGGCGGAAGTTTTACCATTGTTACTGTTGAACTACTCGGTAGTAAAAGTACAGTAATACGTGTGGTTGCATAGTAGCACACGGTATTGATTATTAATGCTTATGTGAGAAGTCACTCAGTTTGATTCAATTATTGTCAGTTAATAATATGAATTATTTAGCGATAATGACGTTTTATTTTATTCGTATTATTAACGTAATAAAACAGAAACATCTTTTTATATAAAACAGAATACTTTATTAAAGTTATTCTATAAATAGAATATATTATATTTTATTTAAAAGATTTTTCTTTAAATATGGACCGTCAGATTAAAGTAATCAATCTGGACCGTTCATGGATTAGTTACTATGCATTCTATTTTTCTATAAATAGCAGCTCATTCCTTCATTATTTCTTACGAATTCACTGAACTCTAGAGAGAGAAACTATAGAGAGAAACTATAGAGAGAGAGAAGAAGAGTATTCTGCTACTTAACTACTTCCTTATTTCAGCTCTTCTTTAAAACGGTAAGGGGTGTTATTCTTTCTTATTTATGAAGAGAACTGTTGTTATTCCATTTCTTATTATTCTGTTGGAACATCCTGTCTGTGTGTTTTACACCGGACCTGGTTCCGTTTTTATTATTATTCTGTTGAAACATCCTGTCTGTGTGTTTTACACCGGACGTGGTTTCGTCTTGTTATTATTCTGTTGGAATATCCTGTCTGTGTGTTTTACACCGGACCTGGATCCATTATTTATTATTCTGTCGGAATATCCTGTCTGTGCGTTTACGCCGGACCTGGTTCCATTATTTATTATTCTGTTGGAATAACCTGTCTGTGCGGTCTATCGCATGCATGGTGATTTCTTTTGTTATTCCATTCTTTATTATACTCAATTGGTTAAGTTTTGACTTCTATACTCCATGAAATTGGTGAAATATCCTTGATAATTGCGGTTCATCCAGTATCTTTTCATGAAAATATTCTTCTAAGTATTCTTGAATTTTACTCCACAAAGCAGTATCATGTTGACAATTTGGACGTTGTTAATTCTTGGATAAATTAATTCTTGAACTTGTTTTATTGAATTCTTATATCATTGTCATCATCCTCATGTTTATAAAATGTTGAAAGTCATATGTGGCCTGTAGTGCATAGATGGACTTGGTATGATTATGACCAGGAATTATTCGGTATAATCATGACCGTAATGTTACAAATGATGTGATAAAAGTCCTCATTGGCCCGTAGTGCATTGATGGACAGTTGTTGGCATGATCATGACCATTAATGAATATACGAATATCCTTGGCCGTAGTGCAGGGGTGATTCGATGATGTGGATTATTTTATTAAGCTGAGTCTCAGCGATCACAGTGTTGAAAAATCTTTTAAATCATAAAAGATAGTAGAGTTTATTTTCTACTTGACTCTTTTAATGGATTGCTTGTTCCGCTGCAGTTAAATTTGATGTCTATTATATTTTATCAGTTTAACATTGTTGAAGGCTAATGATAATTTATTCTGCATTATCTTAGTCATAATATGTGACGCCCCCAAAATTAGGTATACATCACCCATCTTGGGTCGTCAGATACATGGTACAAAATACAAATACAACTTACTAATACAACTGTCGTGTACAATACGACAAAACATAAACTGTGAGTTTGAATACAAATATTATCTTCTAGAGAGTATTCATACTCAAAAGGAGTCCTCATTACATTTATTAACACACCATTACATAGAATAGTGAGGACTACTAACTAATACTATCATTCGGACCATCACTCCGTTCCCCGACTTGCCCCAGCTACGTTCTCATTTCCTGAAGAGAACAGTGAAAGAAAGGGTGAGCTCAACTAGCCCAGTAAGAAATATTATGACTAAGATAATGCAGAATAAATTATCATTAGTCTTCAACAATGTTAAACTGATAAAATATAATAGACATCAAGTTTAACTGCAGCGGAACAGACAATCCATTAAAAGAGTCAAGTAGAAAATAAACTCTACTATCTTTTATGATTTAAAAGGTTTTTCAACACTGTGATCGCTGAGACTCAGCTTAATAAAATAATCCACATCATCGAATCACCCCTGCACTACGGCCAAGGATATTCGTGTATTCATTAATGGTCATGATCATGCCAACAACTGTCCATCAATGCACTACGGGCCAATGAGGACTTTTACCACATCATTTGTAACATTACGGTCATGATTATACCGAATAATCCTTGGTCATAATCATACCAAGTCCATCTATGTACTACAGGCCACAGATGACTTTCAACATTTTATAAACACGAGGATGATGACAATGATATAAGAATTCAATAAAACAAGTTCAATAATTAATTTATCCAGGAATTAATAACGTCCAAATTGTCAACATGATACTGTATTGTGGAGTAAAATTCAAGAATACTTAGAAGAATATTTTCATGAAAAGATACTGGATGAAACACAATTATCAAGGATATTCCACAAATTTTATGGAGTATAGAAGTCAAAATTTAACCAACTGAGTACAATAAAGAATGGAATAACAAAAGAAATCACCATGCATGCGATAGACCGCACAGACAGGTTATTCCAACAGAATAATAAATAATGGAACCAGGTCCGGCGTAAACGCACAGACAGGATATTCCGACAGAATAATAAATAATGGAACCAGGTCCGGTGTAAAACACACAGACAGGATGTTCCAACAGAATAATAACAAGACGGAACCAGGTCGGGTGTAAAACACACAGACAGGATGTTCCAACAGAATAATAATAAAAACGGAACCAGGTCCGGTGTAAAACACACAGACAGGATGTTCCAACAGAATAATAGAAGAATGTCACCAAGTATAGGGTAGATCCGCGTATACAGGTTATTCCAACAGAATAATAAGAAATGGAATAACAACAGTTCTCTTCATGAATAAGAAAGAATAACACCCCTTACCGTAAAAGAAACTGAATATAAGAGTAGGGAAGAAGCAGAATACTTTTCTATAGCTTCTTTATAATTTCTCTCTCTGGAGTTTCAGTGAATTCGTAAGAAAATAATGAAGGAATGAGCTTCTATTTATAGAAGAATAGAAGAGGTACTATTAAGAAAAATAATTCACGGATTAACAGTAGGAAACTCACTGATTGCTCATCGGACGCTTAATTCTCAAATGTTAACATAAAAGTCAAAGAAAAAAATAAAATCTATAATAATTATATATATATATATATATATATATATATATATATATATATATATATAAACACATGCCTTTGAAAAAGAATCATACTCCACCCGACAACATCAATCCCACCCAATTTTGACAACTTAACCACTTTACTTATATATATATAATATATATAAATACATACCTTATATATATATATATATATATATATATATATATATATAAGTAATAAAACAAAACTGAGATGACTTCCCACGTAAGCATTAATAATCAATACCGTGTGCTACTATGCAACCACGCGTATTACTGTACTTTTACTACCGAGTAGTTTAACAGTATCAACGGTAAAACTTCTGCCGTTATATTGATAAAATATTTTTGTCGTTTTCTCCATTCGACAATAATTTCGTTGTGGGGTCCACCAATGATTGTGCCGTTGTACGAATATTCCCTGTTAAAACGAATATTCCCCGACCAATCGAATATTATATAACAACTTGCGTACTTTGTAAAATTAATAAATATTACCCACAACTATAACATTATATCAAATTAACTCCATAATATTCAAAAATAATATTTATAGAAAATTCATCTTTATTCAAAAAGTTGGGGTTTTACATAATATTTCTTACTGGGCTAGTTGAGCTCACCCTTTCTTTCACTGTTCTCTTCAGGAATTGAGAACGTAGCTGGGGCAAGTCGGGGAACGGAGTGATGGTTCAAATGATAGTGTTAGTTAGTAGTCCTCACTATTCTATGTAATAGTGTGTTAATAAATGTAATGAGGACTCCTTTTGAGTATGAATACTCTCTAGAAGATAATATTTGTATTCAAACTCACAGTTTATGTTTTGTCGTATTGTACACGACAGTTGTATTAGTAAGTTGTATTTGTATTCTGTACGTTGTATCTGACGACCCAAGATGGGTGATGTATACTTAATTTTGGGGGCGTCACAGATGTATACCTAATTTTGGGGGCGTCACATATTTTATTGTGTTGTTAAATATTTTTAACAAATTTTATTTGTTACTTAATATAATATTCTATATGTTGAGAAATTGGGAGATAAATATTAAAGAGGGAATCCTAATTCAAATTCTCCATTTAAAGAATTAATAATATGAATGACGTATGATTTAATTACAGGTTTTAATCTAGTCGACATTGCACAGTCAACAAAATGCTTTGTAGCGAAGGGGTAAAGCCTAACGCCATGCATTAAGAGAGAAATTTGGGAAGGCCCAATCATGTACCGCCATGTGGAATATTGCTTTTTTGTGACTACAAGTTAGCTCGGCCCCATCCTACGTTTTACATAGGCAGGGGCAATTGTCTGGTTTATATATATTTAATTTACGGTTGTAATTTGTAACATCAAAAAAGGAAGAAGGAAGAAGGAAGAAAGATTGTAGTGTCAAATCATACATAAATAATAATAAATGGCCATAATTTAAAATTACTTTTCTGATATAAATTATTAGACATATAAAAATGGTTATTTTTTAATAATTAAATTATAATAATTAGTTTTAAAATTATTATACCTACATGTGTTAACAATATATAGACTCGATGACATATATGTGTTTTTGACTCATGAGATGAGGTTAAAAAGGAAATGAGGAATGTGTTATGGCAATTTTTTTTTTACAATTAATCGCTATTCTCTTGGGCAACGTCTTTAGTGATGGCTTTAGCTTTTTAAACAATTGGGAATATTTGGTCTATATATGGACATTTGAAATTATATCTTGACTCAAAAAGTTAATATATTAAATTTATGGTTTGTTAGAACATATATTTTTTTAATATTTCTTTTTGTGTTCCGATATGAGACTACTATCTTGCAGTATCTCAACAATCTCTCTCTTAAAGTGTGATCTCTCCATCCACATCGATATCAAACTCTCCCCTGAACTTTAACCATACTCTATTGAGTATTAGCGCATCACTTCTTCTAGTTGACGAGTCACCCCCTTCATTATCTCTTGTTTGATCCACCAAGAGCCTCTGTCAAATCCATCAAATTTTTCTGTTTGACAAATTTATCTCTTAATATCTCTTGTTTGATGATCCATCAAAGAGTTTACCAAAGAGTCTTTCAAAGAGGAGTCCATCACTTGCTCAAAGAGTATATAATTCCAGCATCTATAACTCATTAAGCCTAACCCATGTCTCTTTTTAATAACGAGCTCACATTCTTCAATCTCTCTTGTCAAAAGCCAATCAAAAGTCTCTGCGTCCACTACTTACTCAATAAGTTATTTTTCGTTCATCATGTGTGGTCCATATATATCATGTCTATGACCGAACTCATAGTCATGACTCTGATACTTGGAAATATCCGCCTCATATATACTCATCTAAAATCGCATCTTGACTTAAAAAGTTAACCTATTAGATCTATGATCCATTAGAGCATATCTATCTTCAATATTTCTTCTTGTATTTTGATGTAGGATTTTATTATCACACGGTACCTCAATAATAACAAATTTTTATAGTGGTTAACCGTTGTGCGCAGTCGTGGAACACCTCCAGTTACGTTTGAATAGGAGGAATGAAGGTAAAAATGAGATGAATTATTCATTTAGAATGAAAAAATTTGTGTTTGGTTGTTCCAATGGAATGGAATGAACAATTCTCATTCCTTCCAAATGTATGAATTTTATTTATTGGGAGAGGGTATGAAATGACTTATTACAGCCAAAATGAAATGAATCATTTACTTTTCATTTTATTCACTCCTCTATTCTATTTTTTATTTCACTCATTTTATTTTTTTAATTCAAACGTAACATGCGTGTTAGTAAGTGAAATAGAAAGTATAAAGAGCAGTTTATAAATTTTAAGTATAGTGCCTCCAAGTGGCAAATCATTTGGGCCGCCGGATTGAGCCCTTGGACTTAAATCCCAACACACGTATGTTAATCAACTAAATATCATGTTAGAAAATTAAAATAAATAAATATATATATTTATAATTTCATAAAAGTAATATTTAACAATTAGAAATTGAAATAATATGCATACATAACTTTAGAGTTGGTGAATTTGTAGCTCCACCTCCACCTCCACGGCTCCACCTCCACCCTTGCTTGCAGCAAGAAACTAATTTGGATTTGGATTTGGATGACTTTCTTTCCACACATTTTCCCTTTTGTCTATTATTATTATTATTATTTAAAAAAGGAAAAAAGAAAAACGTTTTCATATAGAAAACAACGAATTAGGCCTACTACTAGATCTGAGCACATTATATTAACTCCCACTAAGCTGTTGAAATGGATAGAAGAGGCCGCCACCACTACCAACCAATAACCTTATCAGGCCTTGACGCAACTTTCAAACAATCTCCATAAGAGATGATGATGATGATGATGATGATGATGTGTGGTTATAAAAAATTATGGATGATGATAACTAAGTTAGTGGAATACCTTCTTTTATAGTATTTGTGTATAAAAACACTAACTTAAGAATATATGTTTTCTAATGTTAGGGGTGTCAAATTTTGAATATATTAATTGTTTATTCTTATAAATATTTTTGATACTTTTGAACCCACTCCTAGATCTCTTACTCTAATTTTATATTTTAATGACACTTTTGAATCCAACCCAACCACTGGAGTTGTATCTTAAAAACGTATTCAGTTATCATGGACTTAATTTCGTCATAAATTAATCAATTAATCAATACACGCAAAGACACCTTCCATCTATTTGTCGACACTCTATTAATCAAACTATTTTTTTGTCAAACTTTTTATTCAAAAAATAGACGAAAAATTAAAGAACATGAGATCATATTTTATAATCTCAATCAATAACATAAAGAAAGGAAAAAGAAAACGATATTATAGTGTGGTTTGGAAGTAATCTGCAAAAGTAATCAACGGGAAGTTGGTAAGAAAGATACAAAAAAATTTCCTTCCCCAATAATCAATAATAATAATATGTTAACCCGCTTAAGTTAAATTATAGGATAACCAAAAAGTTGAAAACCTAACACTCTTGAAACCTCCTTGAACATATACTTGTAGTTATAAAAAATAAAAACAAAAAGCCTTTCTGTTTTTCAGCTTATAATTCTTTCTTTCTTTCTTTCTGAAATCTGTGAAGTTGATCCAATGGCAAGGTCAGTCAACAACAACATACAAGCCAAGCTGGTGGGTATGTTTTCCCTTTCTTTATTATCTCATTTTAACTATATATTTTGAAAATTTTATGGTTACCTTATCAGTGCAATTTCTTTTGATATTAAGTTATTGACTATGGATATCATCAAGAGGGCTTAAATATTAACAATATAAGTGTGCTGTGAACCCAAATTACAATTTAGAATCTTATGGAAAAATTTAAAGGGTAGCTATGTTTGAATAAGATGAGCATATATTGCTTTGCTTCCACCATTTGTGCAGCCTGAGTCAGTGTTCCTAGGCGGACCTAGGCGGCAGAAGGGTGTCTAGCGCCTAGGCAGTTTCCTTGGTAGTCTTATTATATATCTTTCTGTTGTATCTATTTGTATATACTACGAAAAACTTATATTAGTTGTAAATATTCTATTTTTGGAAGAAAATTTCCATAAAAAACTACCTTATTGTAGAGCTTCAAAGTCTTCAATAGATTGATGCAGTTGAGAACTAATTCGGCCTTGACGGGCCTAGGCGCCCAGCCAAGTCGAGGTGCTAGAGGGGCATTGGCGGAAGCCTAGAAGGATTTTTAGAACATTGGCCTGAGCCAAGTGAGAAGGAAGACGTGCAATGTGCATTTATAAACTGACGAGTAGAGAGAATTGCTACTTTTCTGGTTGTTTCTTTCTTGCTCTGTGCTAGACTAATGTGAAATGTAGGGACAATAATCAAGTCTCACTTCTGAATATAAATTTTAACTTAGGAATTGATGAATAAAAGCCTCCCACTGTTTAGCTTCATTCAACTAGTTGGTTCAATTCAGATGACCTTATTACATGTCAGAAAATACTAGAAAAAGTAAGGTCCAGAGTGTTTTCTTGAAAGAAAGGGTCTTATTTCAAAATTTTGGAGATAATTCTTTGTCGAAGACTAGTTTTAGACCCTTACCTTCCAAATTCGAAGGACATGTTGTTTTGACATATGCAAGCCTTTCCAGGTACTTCTTGGAGACATGGGGACTGGGAAAACCAGTTTGGCACTGAGATTTGTTAAAGACCAATTTTACGACTACCAGGTTCAGTTTCAACATCAGCCCTTTCCAAATTGCTATTACTCTTTCTTTTTTACAAAGGACATGTGCATAACGTTTGCAGGAATCGACCATCGGAGCTGCTTTCTTCACTCAAGTCTTGTCGCTAAATGAGGCCACTATAAAGTTCGATATATGGGACACAGCTGGACAAGAACGGTACCATAGCTTAGCTCCAATGTACTATCGTGGTGCAGCTGCAGCTGTTGTGGTGTACGACATAACAAGCAAGGTAGATATGGAACGAGCTTCAAATAATTAGGTAGTTTTGATGATGATTTTCATCAAAGATAGACATTATCTCTGAATAAAATGTTCTGTTGTCGTTTCTTCTTTTAATTTCAATTACCTCCTCAATTAATTTCTCTTTGTCGTTATCTCCTCTTCAAGTCAATACAGTAGAAGTTAGATTATTATACAACTAACTTGGCTATATGATGATCAATTATAATCTATGAATAATTTGAATGCTGATAACCTTCTTTCCCGTGTCATTGGAAATCTTTAGATTCACCATCGTCCATCCATTGTCAAAATCCAAAGTTTTCTTTTGTCTTAATAGATTTTGTAATATTAGTATTTGTCTTTGTTATTCTCGCATTGCTAACTGGAATCCAACTGACCAGTAAACAATATGGTGATTTTATTTTAGGATTCATTTCAGCGAGCTAAAAAGTGGGTGCAAGAACTACAAAGACAAGGCAAGTAACTTGAATCCCATGATAAGCTAAAGCTTTTGTATTCAGCAAAAAGTAGTAGTCATCATATCATGACTAAATGTTTTTCCCTATGATTCTTGTCACCTTTTACCAAGAATTTTGGTGCTTTGATTTATGTAAGTTAATTGTATATGCTCGAATAATTATGTTTCATCCGTTGTAAATTTCTCAGATTTTCTCCTTCAAACTAAAATCTTTGATCACCATTAATAGCTTTGTATAATTAAGCCGATATGATTTCTATTCCTTTAGATGAGTTCCTGCGAATAGATGGGAGTGGTTAATGAGATTGCTACGAATGTAACATATGTCCGAGTTGTAGAAAGTCGGCCTATGTCCCCATAATAAGATTGATTTTGGGGAAGCAATGGTTCCTTTCCTCTCTGTCCATGAACTTGTTATATTATAATTTCTTTTTTGCCAGCATTTATGCATATATCAGAAATTTGCATCTTTCTTATGGCATTGAACTGGATCCTTCAAAACATAAATTAGATAACAATGTATTGTCCAACTTATTACTACATTTTTGTAGAAATGAATCTCGAGAAAATCTTAATTTAATCTTATGCTATTGTAGGAAACCCAAATTTGATTACAGTTTTGGTGGCAAACAAAGTGGATTTGGATGCAAAAAGAAATGTGGACAATGAGGTACCTTCTATATTATGCATACGGTTAGGTACCAGATTTTAAAATCCCTGGAAAGTAAGTGTTTTATAGAGCCAAAAGAAATGTATAGATGTTGGTTAACTACAAGGGATATGCCAAAGAGAACGCAAATGCAAGGAAAAAATAAACAACACAGAATTAACAGCTAATTGATAGCATAACTAGATTTGTTGACAACACTATCACATCATACAAAAGATTAACTCTGCTTAGTGCCTTACTGCACTGCAGGCAGACACACGGTTATCTTTAAATTTTGTTTCTTTGTCCTCGTTTGTTACTTCCTACTATGAACCCTAATACTGTGGCACACTGATCCGACTAAGCCTATTTTTCAACTATTGGGTTATTTACTACTAGAAGCTCTCTCTATATATTTCTTGCTTACAGATCTGTACTTTTCTCTCAAGGGTTTCACTCAATTATGGAGGCTTTGCTGACGATGCAGCTTTCTTAACTTCTCTCTGGTTACTGATAACAAGTTTGATGCAGGAAGGGGAGCAATATGCTAAAGAAAATGGCTTGCTTTTTTTCGAAACTTCTGCAAAAACAGCACAGAATGTAAACGAATTTTTCTATGAAATAGGTAAAGTATATTACTTTCTTCCAGAACTAAAACCAAGCCGTCAATGCAGCAAATTACATCTCAGCTCATCTAGGAGCCCCAAAAAGAATACTAGAACCTTTTATGAGCTTTTATTAGACATGATCTTATAATGTTGTTCCCTTGCATCAGTTTTCTTCTAGATCTTGCTGTTGTCAGCTAGATAAGTTGATATTAATTCTCTGTTAAGGTTGACAATATTAAGGGATTCATTGGGAACTTATTTCTAAGAAATTACGTAAACCTTATTTTGCAGCAAAAAGATTGGCTGAGGCTGCCCCTTTGAGTTTGGCTGGAATCAAAATACAGAGCGTATCACAAGAAAGAGGAAGAAGTCTATTTTGTTGCTCTGGCTGATACATAAAACAACCTAGTAACATTGTTTAAAAGCCATTCATATATTAATGTATATACTTTGCAAAATGAAATGCACCCCCACTATGTTTACAGTATAGTTAGTCTTGATTTGGAAATATACTAAATTCCCCACTCTCCCTCTTTCAATCATTTTCTGTGGACATCCTGTTTTGTAATGTAATGGTGAGTGCTGACCACAAAAAGAGCATCGAATAAATGTCTGTTATGCTACCATAATTAGTTTACTGACGATCAAATTCTTCACAATATCATTATTTTAAATTAATTTGTTTGAGGGCATTCTCCAAAAATTCTTTAAATGACTAAGTAATTAATAATTGAACATCTCGATGTTTTAATTAATATAATTTACTTCTATAAAATGCACTAAATATTATACTACTCCTGTCTCAGAATAAAAGTCACTTTTTACTCATTAAGAAATAGAATAAAATGACAAAATTATCTATATTTAAATTCTCATTTAATTGTATAGTTTTATGCACATGACTGACAATATTCTATAAATATGCATAGAGAATAAAAATATGACAATTAATATTAAGGATATTATAGACAAATTAACGTAAAAAATAAATTATTTAAAAGAAGTAGATATTTAATTTGAGACTACCTAAAATAATACTAATAAAGACTTTTCTATAAATAACTTGTTACTATAAATAACTACACTTTTGTTCTAACTTGTTACTATAAATAACTACACTTTTGTTCACCTAGTCTCATTGACCACTTGTCTCGCTTTTTACTTAGAAAATAAGATTCATTCCAAAATTATGAAACTTCCTCTTAAGAAACCAACAAGACTCGTTCTTATCTAATTGGAAAAAATTCAAAGGTGACAGTGCAGTACCATTGTCTTGAATGCATGCATATAAATAAACTCAGCATACGAGGTCCATAAAAAACAGAGTTTTTTCATTTTTCAGACCTCCTTTGCTTCACCACGCTTCACATGCATCTTCACAATCCCAACACACAAAACAGACAAAAGCGAGCTTCTTCCTCCTCCAAATGGAAGAACATTGCTTTGCCTCCTCAAAATGCAAACATAAAATAATAATAATAATAACAACACAGTACTTATTTTAAAGTAGATATGATACATATAGGATCATAATCCATAACAAATAGAGGTTATATGATCAACATATCTTGCGCCGTTCTTTATAAGATTTAGTGGTCACGATTTAAAAACACTCGCTCTTTCGTGAGACCGTGTTGAGGACACAAATATCCTACAACAACACTATTGTTGGGGAGTTGTGCTATATTGTTGTAGGAGAGTTATGCTATCTTGAAAAAAAATGTGTAAGATCTGATAATTATAGATCGCAATCCATATATATATATATATAGAGAGAGAGAGAGAGAGGTTTGGATTAAAGAGCCATGGACACGCCTGAGGAGGGAAAAAAAGTTGTGAAAGATTCTACCATCTCTCTTTGTCAGTAACTTTTGCATTCCCAGCACAATTTTTTACAGGAAAGTGAAACCCTAACAAAGTTGATAAGAAAGCCAAAAAAGCAACTTTTCTAGAACTAGTCTACCTAATTTGATAACATGAATCCTTCAGCATGAAGGAGAAGTGGAAGGAGATCCTGAAGATGATGAAGAAAGACCATTATTACTATTAGAATCACTACCAGAAGTGGCTAGCGACTGAGCATCTCTAAGAGAAACAGAACATGCCTCAGGTGGAAGCTTCTTCATTGGTGATAATGGAGGTGTGATTGGGACCGAGGTAATATCATCATCTCCAGAGGACCCACCCATTTCTAACCGGGATGGTGATGAATCAGGTGTTCCAAATGGTGTATCTACCCTGCTTTGCTGGCTCGCCTCGTTGTCGTACATTGGATTCGATATGTATATCAGATTTTCCTTGCAATCACCACGTACTTCATTACTTGAAGTACTAGCACCACCACCACCACCTTGAGTTGGAACCTTATGAACAAGCTGAGATGAGGTTACTGATATTAAGGGAGGAGAAGGTGGTGAAGCGTAAAGGATTTTGAATTGATGGGAGGTGGAAACGGGTTTTTGGGTTTGAGAGTCTGAGATTTGAGGTGGCAGAGGATTTTCCTTTTCTATGTCGACATTGTCTTTGCTGGAAACTGCAGGGAAAAGGAGGCTTCTTGGAGCACGAAGAACTCCAAAGCTACTGAGAGATAGAGTTTCTGACTGGTTTTGAGGTTGTTGAGAGGAATTATTGGCATTCCCACTGGGGATGTCAGTGGAAGTGGTGGTTCTGAGCTCTTTCCGGCGACGAAGTAAGAGAGAACAGTAGAGCTCAACTAACAATACCATGGCCAAGCCTACAACAATGGCCAAGGTCACCACCATCACTAGTGTTGCCCCCATTATAACCTTGGAAGTACCCTTCATCTCTCTATACGTATCTCTCTATCTCTCACACACTCAACTCGTGTGCTTGTGTGGGAGAATGTGGAGGGAAAAGGGGTTGTAATAAATGGTAGGGGGATAAGCTTTTTTGGCGGGAAAGAGTTCTTCTTGAGTGACCAGGACAGGAGACAGCAAGAGAATCTTTGTGAGGGGGAATTGGGGTGTGTACGTGTAGGGCTCTGGGCTCTATCTCCGACTAAAGTTTAGCTTTCTAAAGTGCCAAGTCAATTTGGTCATTTTATCACCGTGGTCTGTTTCTTTTTCGCTTAATATACTAAAGACAGGTCCGGTTATCATGAATTTAATTTCATGGTAAGTTGATAAGTTGGTCAATTGACCAATACAGTGCTGACACATAGAAAGAGAGATCATCTCTCGGCCTGCGTGTCGATCCTATATTAGTCAATTTATTAAAGTTAATTTCATGTTAACTACTCCCACTAAAGACATTGTCGAAACTGACAAAATCACCTCATCAAATAGCCACTAGAACATTTGCAGACAAGGTAAATGCAGTCCTCTCCCCATAGCAAATATGGATGGCTCAGTTACCAACTAATTGACTTTTAGCTTGTCTCTACTAAAATATTCCCATGGCAAAATGACCTCAGAAATATTCAGTTGTTTAATACAAATAAATAAATAAAAAGCACACATACTATATTGAAACAGGTGACTCTTCTTTACCTGTGTTGCTGTGATAAAACACGAGCTGTTTCAATATGGACTAGTAGGCTAAAACTGAAAAGGGTTGGTCATCAATTGGTATAACACTCCACAAAATCGATAGCAAATTTAAATCTCAATTTCTATCTATTAATTTGCGTCATATTGAGTCATGTAACATTACAAGCAAAGTTAAGAGTCTTACAAGTACTCCACAAAATGCAAGCAGACCAAGTTAAAATTTGGCTTTAATTGCAAAAATGAGAATCCCAGGACAACATATAGCTATCTCATTTTTTAGATTGTGGAAAATGTTGAGCTATTCTCTGATTACTGAGGAGTTGGAAAGCCGATGTCACGAAAGATCTGGTAGTCCATTCAGTAATTTGAGCATAGCTCCTCGTGGAGGCAAAGCTTAATCTTCAGTCAGTACATCCATGAAAAAATATGAAGAATTGAGATATCTAAAGTTCAACTTGCACATAAAACTTTACCGTCCTCTCAAGGCTGCAAACCGGGCAGCCAGATCATCGTAGTCTGGCAACTTGGGATGCACATGGCGTGCCTGGTTATCTGGTTGGAAAGAATTGGCACGAGCATAAACCTTTATAGGCTCTGATGGAGCAGTTTGCTCATGAGGGAGAGAATTAGACCTAGTTGGAGGAACCATCTCTGGATTTACATCAGGACCAGTTTGTTCACTACCATCTGCATCCATCTGATTTGAAGTATGAGCTTGAGACTTTTTCCTCAACCTTCCCACGTCATAAGTTGATGCTTTTTTACTGTAATGCAATAACAGTTTATCCATCATTCTTTCCTCCTCATCTTTTTTGTGATGCTCATCATCAAACAGTACTTGTAAGCCCTTTCTTGAATGCTCCTTTCTCCTGCTACTTGAACTTCTCTTTACAGTTCCAGCATCTTCAAGTTTCCCATCGTCATAGTGATTTGATGATGATTTTGAATGCTTCCTCCTAACTGATCTTGGTTTTGGTAAAGGTATACTATTCTGATAACAGGAATCTTTCTCATGACCACGACCATGCACTCTGGTAGGACCAAACCCCTCCTCGTAGTGAGGATTATCTTGTTCTTTTTGGTTCCCATGTGAGTTTACAACTGCAATGGCTTTGGTACGGGGTGAAGGGTCAATGGAGGTGCAATCAACATCAAAACCAGTATGCTTAGACTCAGTATGAGCTTCACCATTGCTTCCTTTCATTTTCACATAAGGTGGAGGGATCACATTATCTTTCAATTTAACATATGGCGGAGGCCGAGGACTGTTGAAGTAGGAGTTTAACTTATCTGCTTCTTCCCCCTGCACTTTTTTGGTTGAGTTCCCAACATTTTGTCGACTTTCGCGTTCATTACCAACAGATGAGCCACCTTTACCATTACTACTATCAGGAAGTCTACCACAGCTTGCAGCAACCTCTGCTTTTCCACGAAACAAGGAGTCATGCCTTTCTACTTTAGGGATAGGATTCTCCCTACCATTTTTCATTGCGTATATATCATCAATACTCTTTCCATGAGATGAGCTGCCTGACCTTGCTGTTGGAGCACTATCCTCCTTTCGTTTGGATGATGATCTATGCTTCTCTTCATTAAGTTCTTGCCTTCCTCGATATGAGACGTCATTGTCATCTCGTTTTTCTCCTGTAATCATCAGTAGATTATTTCCATTCCCAGTTTTTTCCTGTCTTCTGATAAAATTTATGTCGACCTCCTCTCTCCTAAAGACACTACCCTCCTTGCCATTGCGCATAGTCTGCCCATCTTTGACAAAGTTGCCCCTTTCTTTTGATATAACATCACGTTTATCAGCCTTCGAATCAGTGTCCTTTCCATTAGAGAATTTGCATTTATCAGTAGTGACATGGGAAGGTCCATACTTCTTACATTGGTCCTGTAAATTTAGTCATACAAGCCTCAGAACAGTTTATACTGTGATGAACTCTTCAACAAGACTCTGATGTGAATTAGTTCTTTCGGAATTTATCGCAGAGAAGTATATAGACAACGACCTTAAGGGTATATGAGAATATGCTTTCTTTTCTACATAGCTAGTTTCAAAATCAAAAACTAAAGGACGTGCCTGCACAAATGCAGAAGGATTAGCCATCCTTTGCTCAAATCCCCGGGAGTCCCACTTTATTGAAAACTCCGATGCTATGTCTCGCAGAAGTTGGAGTCTCTTCTCTATTGTGGGAGGCTTGGAAGCTAATGTATCAACAAACTACTAAAACACAGCAAATCTGGTTAGATGAAGAAGCGTGACTTTGAAGTATTAAGTATTTTATTCATTGGGTATATGTATATGAAAATTACCATTTGATTGACAGAATGTTCTATAGAATTTCCATATCTCTCCTGAAATGCATCCCTAAGGTCACGTAGTTCAGGCAGATCAGAAAATCTTGCTGCAGCGAACATCAGAGATGACACAACCTCCCTGCATACTTCCGGGCATTCCCTGGAGGGGAAAATATGAGGATAGGAACGCTTGTCAATAACACACATAAATTGTTCCATATGACGTCTAAATTGTAGAAGGAAACACTTGTCAATAAAACACATTTATCAAACTTACTGAATTGTGTTTGTTTTAATTTTGATTTGGTTGATTATTTTTGGATTGGGATGCTGAATGATTATGGTATCACACTTAACTTAATAAATATTTCTCATTCACAAAATGATTATTGTTTGTATGCCGATAAATATCATAACATCTTATTGTAGTATGCCAATAAATATCATAACATCTTATCAACACACGCGTGCGCGCACACATGCAGAGAGATGCACACATTTAGATGAGGCGTGCCTCACTTTGATGAGGAGTCAGGCGTGCCTCGCTTTGATGAGGAATCAGGCATGCCTCCCGCCTAGGCCCCAGGATGACCTTTGCACCACGGTCCACCTTTTGGCTTATATAACAGTGTCTAACATTCCTTATTTGAGGCATTTTTAAATCTTTGCTCTACGCGAATTGATTGTCTATACAAACTAAACAAGCTTTTCACCTTTTGAAACAACTGATAGCTAGAAGTGTTTGGCTGTTTGCAATACTCTGATCTTACTATAAGGTTTAATAGTGTTTGCAATACTCCGATCTTACCATCCACATTTTCATGACATCTATAGAAGCTATCAAAACTTCCAATGATAATAAACTTTTAAATTAAATTCTTTTAGTTTTTGGGATAAAGAAATATTCATACCTCTGTTTTTGCATGGTTGAAAGGTTCTTCAATATATAATCACAATAGTGCTCAATGAAATCATAACAGCACAACAGGCGCAGACCAGCAAGAAAATCCTCAGTCTGTGTCACCACCTCGCATGATAGAACATTTAGCAAGTGCACATTAAAGTGAGAATATTAAAACTTCAATATTTTTCGGTTGGAGCTTTAACTCATGTAGGAAAATAAATACAACAAAGCCATATAGGTCATGATAAAAAAAATGAATTTCAAGAACAATAATCCAATCAAAGAATAAGCAAAAGTATGAAATGTATCACCCTTCCATATGCATTAATATCAAGGCCATTAGTAAGTAGTTTTGCCAGATCTTCCTTTAAAAACCTCTGCTTTGCTTCTGCCCGCCTCCGCAACGCTTCAATTCTTGTCTTCGTCATCTTACTCAGTGATTTACTTCAGCACAACACCAAAATCCATAATACAATCAATACATACACAGAATAGATATACACATACAAGCATATACATAGAGAAAGAGTGTCGGGACTAACCATTTGGATCCAAACCCTTGACCTAATAATCCGCCCAACATCTTTGATTGAGAAGGTGATTTTTGGGTAATGATCTGAAAATATTTACTCAAAAAGCTCAAAAGGCATATACTTATATAATTGTATAAAAATAAATGTATAACGCAAAATTTGTATGTGCACAACTATATATGTATACAAAAACCATGAGATTAGATCCACTATTGCACATACTCAAAAGTGAGGCTACTTATATTCACGAATATATATATATATATATATATATATATATATATATATATATATATATATATCGAAATAGATGCTATGTGTAAAACTAAGCGAACTGAGTTCTGGAAACTAACCAATCGAAGTTAAACCCTTGCCCTAATACTATCATCCAGCATCGACGATCGAGTTATTGAGTTCAATTGAACAGCTCAAATGCATACATATATATAATATATATAATGAATATATATAACTATATATGTGGGTGTATATATGCAAATCAATCAATTAGATCCGCCATTAACACACTAAAAGTGTGAGTTTAGTACCAAAAGGAAGACGCTTTAGATATAGACCAATACATTACATTCGGCGTCAAACAAATTTCAAATTGGTTAAATTTTGGTTGACGACAATGGCCCTCTATATTTCTGTAAAAGACGGTGATGACGTGGGATTGTATGGAAGTGGGGTAGTGGTGCGGATAAGGCGGAGAGGAGTGGGTGAGGATTAGAGATCATCGCCGTTTGATGGAATGACTATTGGAGTTGGGTCAATAAGTGGGGGGTCCAGATTTGTTAAAGAACTTGAGTGTAAGGAATTTGGTGGACCCCGCAAGTGATGTTTGCCGTTTGCCAAACAAGCTGCCGTTTGGACGATGGAAACGTTGTGTCAGTGTTGGGATTAAAAATGTAACAACCATTAAAACGAGCTTATCTTCCTACTAGTCCCATTTCTTATTTTATTAGTACTCCGTTCCTAAAAAATTACTACTATCGTTTATCAGTTCTTAAAAGATTATCGTTTTAAAAAATAATTTTTATTTTAAAAAAATTATCATTTTGAGTTTATTAATATATATTAATTATTTTTTTCCTATTTTACCCTTATTTAAAGTTTTTTCCTATTTAAAGTTTTCTTTCCTCCCTAATAATTCTTATTCAATTCAATACTATAATCCAAGCAGTAATTGGTTGAATAAGAAGTAATTGGCTGACTTGAATAAAAAATATTGAGAAGGAAATAATTGGTTGAGACAATTAAAAAGAGTAGTATAGTATTTTCGCTAGGTATTAATTGTATTCCTTAATCTGTGTGCATTAACCTTAAACGAGAATCTTTTAGGAACAGAGAAAGTAAAATTTTTGCATATAAATCAAAAAAGTCATTTAATACTATCATTTACTCCATGTGTTTCTAAAAGATTGTCGTTTAAAGTTAATGTACACAGATTAAGGAATATAACTACTCTCCCTGTTCCTAAAAGATTGTCGTTTAAGGTTAATGCACACAAATTAAGGAATACAATTAATACCTAGCGAAAATATTATACTACCCTTATTAATTGTCTCAACCAATTATTCTCTTTCCAATATTTTTTATTCAAGTCAACCAATTACTTCTTATTCAACCAATTACTACTTGAATTATAGCATTGAATTGAATAAGAATCATTGGGAAGGAAAGAAAACTTTAAATATGAGAAAACTTTAAATAAGAGTAAAGTAGGAAAAAAATAGTTAATGTGTATTGATAAACTCAAAACGATAATCTTTTTAGAACAAAAATTACTTCTTAAAACGATAATATTTTAGAAATGGAGGGAGTAATATCTAGCGAAAATAATATACTACCCTTATTAATTGTCTCAACTAATTATTCAATTCCCAATGTTTCTTATTCAATTCAACCAATTACTTCTTATTCAACCAATTACTACTTGGATTATAACATTAAATTGAATAAGAATCACTGAAAAGGAAAGAAAACTTTAAATAGGAGAAAGCTTGTATTGATAAACTCAAAATGTCAATCTTTTTGGAACAAAAATTGCTTCTTAAAACGACAATCTTTTAGGAACGAAGAGAGTAATAATTTGTTTGAAATTTCATTATTATCCCTTTATAGAAAGTTAAAAACTATTAATACTAAGGATGAGATTTTATTGGGATAATGAAAGAAGGCAGGGGTGATATATGAAAGTAAATAATTTATTCTCTTAAAAAATTGTAAACGACAAATAAATTAAAATACTTTTTTTTTCTTTTTAAAACGACAATTTTTTAAGAACGGAGAACGGAGAGAGTAGTATCTTTTGGCTAATTTGATTTTTCTAAAAGTCTTAAATTTATTCCTCATAGTTTTTAACAATTTGCAATCAAGTCCAATATCTCTTATAAAACTATACTTTACGCTTCGCTTTCATTTTCCTTGGATAGTGTAGTTTAGCATTGTGAAATAAATAAACTTCCCTTTATTTTCCTAAGCATGTCTAGTTTTTTTTTTCCTTTTCTAAAAAATAATCAAGAATGACTGATATATATTTATTAAGTTTAAATAATCTTTACGGCGAATAGAAAAGAGAAAAACATAATAATTGTGTGTGATATATTGTTGTTCTCAAGTAATACACTATTTATTTAACTCACTAATATTTTATTTGTACTTAAAGTCTCCGATTAAAGGCTTCATGTCATTATCTAGGATATATAGCTTCTTATTTTATTTTTAAGCAAGTGATATTCTTCTTTGGCTTCCAAATCAAGCTTGAGTTTGATAATGTGTTAAAAGAGTAAATGTATGGATACATCATATTTATTCCCTTCTTTCTGAATGCACTATAAAAAAAGAAAAAAAAAATTAGAGTGAAGTAATTCATAGGTGGACCTAGGTCCACCCCACTTGTTTATTTTCTTCTTTCATTTTATAGTGCATTCGGGAGGGAGTAAATCTCTAGTGTTTAATTACCCTTCTTAATCGAGGAATATTCATAGAACAGGATTTACAAGAAAATTTAATATTTCTATAACATTCTTTTCAAAAATAATAATAAATGATTCCAACATTTATTTATTTTTTTTAAAAATTATTTTTTAAAAGTAGATTGATCTCACATTCAATTATTTATTTCCTTTTTTCTTAGTTTCTAGTGGATGATTATACCAGGATAGTAGAAAGCCTTGGTGTTTTTATTATTACCTGGACCCGATCATCTGCGGAATTGTAGGATGTATGGACAGACTATGCAACAGATTTTCTTTCCTTTCCTTTTCTTTTCTTTTCTTTTCTTTTCAACATGCATGATGCATGGACAAAAGATTGATTAACGGACAACTAATGTCAATTAGAATAATTAATGGAACGGTGTAATATATTGTACAGAATACGACTAATGTGGAGACATGACATGACTGTGTATTATTTATATAATAAATAATAAATAATGATTTGAACAAGAGAATATAAAGTTCAATTGTTTATGGACGAGCGAGCTTCCTGGAAATATTGTCATACTCCCAAAAAAATAAGAGACTCCCATTATGAAAAGAATTTGCAGGAAATATTTGCTCAAATAATTAGTTTTTTTAAAAATAAATAAATAAAATGTAAATATATAGATAAAAAATGAATTATTTCGTTCAATTTTATTAAAATTAGAGGTCAAAATTAATAGTCACTCCGGCCGCAACAGGAGAACTAACCAAATTTCCTAAGTTGGGATGTAACACAACACAACCTCCGGATCAATGCTCCCATCACCTTCTGAATGGCCATCAAATTTTTTGTTGTTACAACCGGCCAAAACCTTTTGATAATTGCAGAGAAATTCAGTTCGTATGAGACCAAGAATCCTTATTGGCCGTGCCACTTGCATCCAACTGCTTCTGTGGAGAGTACAAGGCAGCACATACCAATTCGGATCGCGCAAAGCAAAGGGGAAAGTATATCGGAAAGCGTTTATGGAAGCTAGCTAGGATGCATGAGTTTTCTTCCTTCCCAACAATGCATCTCCTATCCACCCATAAGAACCAGACCCTGTAGCTCACATGTAGAATTTTCACATTTTTAGTCTCCTCTTAAAAGTAAACAGTATACTGCAATTGATCTAGTAAATCACTTCATACTTTATCAGCAGTTTTTCTTGTGATGTTTCTGGATGAATGGTATCATAGCTACACGTTCTTGCGTTGTGTTGTGTTGATTCTGAATGGCATCGTAGAGTTCCACCATAGCAGCAACGCTGAATTTCAAATATTAGTTTCCTCCAAAATCTTAAATCTTAATGTAGCCATTAGTTCATCCTGATAAAGGAAGGAAGAGAGACGAGAGATCATTAAAGACCAGGCAAAATTTTGATGAGTTTGAAAACTTTTTTTTGTGGTTGACATTGCAGCCAATGAATAAGGCCATCTTGGTAATCAGCGTGTGAGACCGAGAGTTTTGATCTTTAATTTATGACTTTTGTTTTTGGACTAATTGTGCATTTGGAAATGACATCAACTGAAAATAAAAACTAAAAAGAAGAAGACATTTGCAATTTTTTTTGGAGAAGTGATCATAGTTTATGAAACTGGTTTGGGATTGTATCGAGCAAAGAGAGTTTTGGAAGATATTTATTTGGAGGTACGAGAGTGGGTTGAGGGGTAGGTAGGTAAGGTTGGGTTCATTGTGCGAACTTCTTTTACATTTTTGATGATTTGGCCTCTGTTTTAGCTTTATGAGGATGCATAGAGTTACCATTCATCATGATAAAACATAAAATTGAATCATTATCATATAAACCCAAACTTCATTCCTATTTATATCTTAATCATGATAATGACATATTACTTAATTCCAAGTTCTACTGTAGACTGATCCATAGCAAGAGAATTCAGTGTTTCCTCTTCTTGTTGTTGATCCAAGGTCTCATAGAGTGGTGCATTCTTAGTCTCCGGAAGCCACAGGCTGATCAATAGTCCACTACAAATGGAAAGAATGCCAAAAATGAGGAACGAAAGAGATGGGCTCAGCCTGCCAAGAACCACAAGCAGAGGAGCAACAGAAGCCCCTAACATCAACGATTGTCGCAACATGGAAACAGCAAAGTTCCTTACGTTGGTTGGGAAAAGCTCCACACACAAGATATATAACATATCGAAAGCTCTTGAAGCAGCCATTAGCCCAACCCCTTCAATACTCAGTTGAGCCCAGTTACCTCTACCCCCTTTCACATCATCTCCCTTCTTTTTATGCCCTCCTCCAGAGAAAACTATGCAAATAATAGACGAAACTCCAGCAATGTAAGCCGACCAAAAGAAATGTGGACGATGGTTTGTGAAGCTCAAGAGTATGCTCCCAATAAAAATGGCTGGAATCTCTATGATCGCGTTGATTATAACCGTTACGTAAAGATCGAAATCCAAGTTCTCCACATTGAGTTGGACTCCGTAGTAAATACACCCTACTCCAAATCCGGCTATGATGAGAGTGATCATTCTTTTAGCAGCCCATTTAGTAGACCAGAAAATGTTCATCAATTTTACATTTCCATCACTTGCACTTTTCGAGAGACTTAGATTTGAAGGTAGCTCCTTCTTACTATTTAGTCTCGCGTGCTTCTGCAGTATATCCAATGCCTCTTTGCTTCTTCCCTTGAGAAGTAGCCAACGAGGAGACTCCGATACAAAAGGGACTAATATCAATAGCGAATACAGCAGAGGAAAAATGGACAAGATTTTATATATGTTTCTCCAACAAGTTCTACTAGGATAAGCAATCAAAGGGAGAGAAAGGAACCCAACGGTGAAGACCAAGAATCCGTATTGGCCTACTTGGCCGCGCCACTTGCGTCCAACTGCTTCTGTGGAGAGTACAAGGCAGCAAATACCAATCCCGGATCGAGCAAAACCGTTTGCAAAGCGAAGGAGAGCATATATCCATATGTTTGGTGAGAGGGAGGTGAGGAAAGCGGTTATGGAAGCTAGGATGCATGACAGGACCACTGTTTTCTTCCTTCCCAACAATGCATCTGCTATCCATCCATAAAAACCAGCCCCTGCAGCTCACATGTACAATTTTCACATTTTTTATTACAAGTAAACAGCATTCATATGCTATATAATTAATTGTTAGTACATCAATTGATTTAGTAAATCACTTGATACTTTTTTAGGTAAATTAATAGTAAAAACTTTTGAATTCCTTGGGCCTTCTTGCTAAAGTTATTAGTATGCCACTAAGCTTCCCGAGTGGACATACAAGAAGAACATAACTGGACCAACTATTGCTCTAATTTCTAAGAAAAATATTTCATCAAAAATACAAAATGTCAAGACAAAATATATGAATATAGCACAGGTCTTATGTATGATATACGGTCGGCCGAAAGTTCAAGACTTTGAGACTAACAAGCCTTCTTGCGAAATAAACATTGCTCTAAATTTTAAGGGGGGAAAAATTCACTAAAAATGCAAAATGGTAATTACAGTAAATATATGAATATAGCAGAAATCTTTACGTACCAAGGAGAGAACCAATGAAGAAAAGGGAGGCCGGAAGTGCAGCAAGAAATTTGCGGTCACAAACAAGGCCCCATTCAGCAATAGTTGAGGTTTTATTCCCACCAACCCACTCCCAACTCTCTGCCACCAACCCACACACCGAAGAAGTAGACACCACCTCGCCGACGTTGCATGTAGATGTTGCGTTGGTGGTGCATGATCTCCAAGCTGCCGCTGGTTGAGCGTCCGTAAAAATGGTAACCAAAGTGTTTTGGGCATCAAAAATCCATGGAATTGAAACCAAGAACACATGTAACAATTGAGAGAATCCAAATGATCCCACGTACTCTTCCACCACTTCATCCACTGTTAACTCTAATTTTTGGCTACTCGACCCCATTTTTACAATAAGCCCTTGTGTTTCTTCTTCTTCCATCACTTCTTCAGTTATTTCTATCTTTGCCTGCCTTGTTCTTGATGCTTCGTCTTCCATTCTAAGGTTTTTGTTGCATCTATATTATACCTACCTGTATTATACACATACGCATACAATACAATGAGTTGCATATGAAATTATTAATTAATAAGTTAATAGTTTCTCTTGCTCACGATCGAATTGTGTGCTAATTAGGAAACTATTTTATGGGTCATAAGAAGGTTTTTCACAAGAATGATGTGTTTAGAAATTATTGGTTGGATAATGATGAGATGAGATTATTTCGAATGGGCTGATGGTTGAGATTTAATTTATCCTAATTTGATTAAATATTATTAATTTTATTTGAAAATTATTCCAAGTCGAATTTGATTATGATTTGACGTCCTTCTTGTCATGTTAAAGTCTATATAAAAATTGGCTTATACTAGTTCAGTCCTTATAAGATTTATTCATGTATACATTTGTTGAGTTCATACACTTCTTATCATTTTATTCATGTATAAAAAAGGGAATAAAATAAAGAGTGAAATGGCCGATATGAATAATTCTATACCCTCTCTCAAGAAATAAAATTCATAAATTTTGAAAAAAATGAGAATTATTCATTTCATTTTAATGTAACAACCAAACACAATTTTTTTCATTCCATAAGAATGGATCATCCTATTTCCACCTTCATTCTTTCAATCCAAACATATCATTAATCTCAAAAGATAAAGATATAGACTACTTGCAAGATTGTTATCACTTGGGAATTCTTTGAAATACTACTTCAAATACTACATCAACCATTTTAGCTAGACATAAAAAAGGTTTTAGAGTAACCATTTGCTGCATGCATTCCCCCTCCTATCACTCACTTTCCTTGTGCAAAATATAGCAGAAGGTAACTCATCAAAACTTGAGGGATCAAAACTTGCCACAAGCAATGGTTTCAAAGTAACATTCAGAAGGGAAACCACCGACTTTCTGGAGGATTTTCTTCCTCCTCTTCTTTCTTCTCTTCATCTTCCTCTTCTTCTTTCTTCTCTTCTTCTTCTTCCTCGTCTTCTTCAGGAGGATCATATGGCATTGGAGGCGGCAGGGGTGTTTTCATTGGGCTAAATTGGGGAAATATATCGGGCCTACGTCCAGGCTTGGGTCTCTCCCATTCCTGACACACAAAGAATGGCACAATCAAGACAAGAAAAGAAAGTCCTCACTAAAACTATCAATCAAGCACATTGCACAAGTGGAAACTTTATCACCCCAAGCTTATACTTTAGTTGGTACTCCAAGTGCCTTCAAATCACAATCCAACAGGATTTCTTCAGTACTAGAACATGAAAAATAAGGTCAAAAAGCAAATTCATCATGTTGAACCTCTTCACACCCAAACTCAAGTTAAATCATACTCATCCTTAGCACAGGGGATCTATATGGCTAGATCCCAGTGACGGAGAGTTTGCACGTCACAACTCACAATTTCTGCATGGACAGACATTTCATGTTGTAAATTCAAGTAAAACTGGGTATAATGCTTCTAATGTTTTGGAATTTGGAGTATCATCTCACATTTGCCTTATCAATTACATACAAAAATATCACACTTTTTTTTGAAATCTATGAAAAAACATAAACATCACACACTATTTCTAAAATTAACTCCAACAGTATGTGTAACAAAATGTATGCATCACTTTAGAAGGCAAGTTAAATCAAACCCAATTTCAGAAATAGAACAATGATCTGGCATAAACCCACACTAGTATCTCTCCCACATGTGGGTGCACTCGTACAACATTGATATAGGGACTACACTCTCCCTCAAAGTCCTCTAGAGATGAGAATTATCAACAGAAAACATTAGAAAGCACACGTCTCCATCAAAATAACCAAAGCGGGTACCGGTACTCAAACTATCCTCCGCTGTTCCTACACCATGAGTGTTAGAGCTCCAGATTTCTGTGCAACAAGAGAACAGAGCTTCCTCCAGTAAATTCAGTATACATCTCCCCTCTCTTCTTTTTCTTTTATCCTACCTCACTTCATCCTGTTCCTCCCTTGATTGTCATAATGACATGATTACATTCATATTTTCATTGAACATTAGTATTTAGTCCTGATAAATTCCATGGTTACATGCACATCATAATTCAATGTGAACACCATAGTCACAGAAACCGGACCAAAGTCATGACAATTATTTTTAGCTAAGCATTTGCTACGTTCTTACTTCTTCTCTTTCTTCTTTGCTAGGGTTTTTTCTTTCCCTCTCTCTTTTTCCTTATTCTTTTGCAGCTGTTAGGGCTTCTGTTTTTTGTTGTTTTTTCTTATTACTGACTAAAGGTGTAATCAGGTATATTGGGCTTATTTTTACAAACTTAATCAATCAGATCAGTTGACCCAAGTGGCCTTTGTCTCATTGAAGGGGCAAAGGCAAGGCAAGCAGTGAGGTGCAACGCTGACTCACCTCATCTTAACACATTTTCTTCTCAACTTGGGTTTGAATTCTAAATACATGTTTATGCCAGAGAACAATAGCATGACCAAAAAAGTATTTAGTCAGTCATATTAGTATGTGGAAATTTAGCACTTTAAATTCTTCTGCTTTCCATCCTATTGTGATTTACAGACTACAGAGTAAGAGATTAATAATCGTATTCGATTTTTCGGAAGACTTGTGAGTTGGTGAGGTTTCTTTATGTGTTTTTTCACAAGATTTTATTGTCTACTTTTGCTTCATAATGTACCTAGTATTCATTGTTGAAAATTAAGGAGAGTTATCAAATGAGAGAGGAAAAGAACATATTTGGAGAAGACTCAATAATTGTTTCACTCCACTTGATATCCAACGACACAAGTACAAGGCCCTTTATACTACTACTCCTAAGACACTTCCAGAGTCACTCTACTAATAGATTAAATAAATGTGGTCATACTTAATGAATGCATGAATCTGATAAATTAAATGGCAAAAAGCACATTTACCCCCATGTGGTCGTCGACTTGTAAGCAATTGGCCATTGAACTTTAAAAATATGCAATTGGACCACCTTACTTTTTAAAAATGAAAATTCAGGCCATTCCGTCCAATTTCTTGGACGGGCGTCAAATATTTTTAGACGTCGCATTGCAAAAAAATAATTTTATTTTCTTATGTGGCAACACAAAAAAAAAACATTAATTATGTGTCAAAAAATGATTAAAACAAATATTTTAATTCATTTTTTATAATTTTTTCTTTTCCTTTATCTCTATTCCTTTCTTTTAATTATTATTTTTATTTTGAAAATTAATATTAATATTAATACAATAAAATTATTAAATAATAAAGACTATTAAAATAGTAAAAAAAAGCTATGACAAATTACAAATTAAAAATATATTAAAAATAATATTAATACATTTATTAAAAACAAAAATCAGTTCCCTTAAAAAAAATCAAATCAAAATAGAAACAATCTTTAGTAAAAAAAAAAGAACAATTCAATTTAAGAAAAACACGATAATAATAATGTAAAAGAAAACCACAACAATCTAGTTCTAAAAAAATTAAAATAATCAAATCAAACTTTTAAAAAAGGGGGAAAACAAAGAAAAAGAACCCTAATACTTCATCCGTTTAATTCCAAAACATGGTTCAACAACTTTAGCCACCAGCACATGGATCTTAAATCAAATTATCAGTTTCAAGAATACGATGAAGACGAATCCCATGGCAACGTCAACGAAATCATCGCCAACTTCTCTAGAAGGAATGAAGTATTTAATTGAGCGAAAATAAAATCACGTGCCATCGTGGCCTGTCTTGTCCAACTTCATCGCCAAAGATGCTCTGTTCAAGTACAAGGTTCGATGATCTTAACTTCAATTTAGGTTTTGATTAATTGATCGAAAAGAAAATCCCCGTCCTCGCCGATATCGAGGACGCCTCACACCCAATATTCGAAGAAGAAATAGAAAATATAAAACCCATCATTCTATATTTACTAAGAGAAGAGTTAGGAAGCCATTGATTTGCTTTGTATGTAATATTTTCATTCTTGAATCCATCAATTCACATACAAGAACTTTCAAGTACAATATAATACATGTAATATATATGTAGTAATTTAACCAACCGCTACCTCCGTTTAAACCTATATCTGAAAAGAGTTTTTTTTTCCTTTTCTTAAACCTAGATCTAGATCTGAAAGGAAAAATATTTTTTTGACAACTCTTCTACCCCTTTTGTTGAGTTGCCCCCGCCGCACCAGGCGGCGCAACTACCTCTTTTGCAGCCTCCGAGGTCGTCTTGTTCTTTGTCAGCGACGGCCGTTTCCATGGCGACAAAGATCACAAGAAGGGGACAAAAAAAGAAGGGAAATGAGAAGGATTCAGAGATTGATATCAAGAATGTGATAGAAAATGGTGGTTTGGCTAGAAAAGGAGAGGAAAATTGTGTTGGGGTTGTCTGCAAATAAGAGAGAGAGTCGGCAAATGGAGGGAGGATGGAGAAAGTAATATATTGTTTTGTAAAAACAAATAAGAGTTGGGACCCACGGTCCAGATAAGCCATTAATGAACAAATCAGCTATTACCTTTTTTTTAAGCCATGTAGGATCGTTGGCCAATTTTTTAGACATTTGTTAGCCAAATTGGACGGAATGGCCCGAATTTTTATTTTTAAAAAGCACGGTGGTCCAATTGCATATTTTTGAAGTTCAGTGGCCAATTGCTTACATGTCGATACCACAGGGGGGGTAAAAGTGTTTCTTGCCTAAAATAAATATTGTCGGGTTTCGACATTCATCAAGTTTGCCCACAATGGATTTCCTTCCACTTGATTTTCCTTCCTTAGAAACCTGAGCAGTAGACAAACTGTTGAATTATGTTCGTTGATCAACCTCCTTAATCAGTGTTCCTCTCTTCCATCCATGATCAGGCTTCCTGTGGTTTTTAAATCGGCTATATTCAAACTATTATTGCACATGCACAGATCTCATAGGTCTTTATATATATGGTCCATAGGAACATTCGTAGTATGTGCAGGAAGGCAAGTAAATATACTCACATCCATCCTTCGTTACTATACTGCAGTTTGAAACTTGTATAATACGATGCAAGGAAGGTTGGGTAAACCTATCTCCATATACTGTTTTCTTCTTACAAGTTTTCAGGGCCTTGGCTGGCGTATGAGCCCATTATAGTTGTGGTGATTTGGCAACTTTTTAAGCATTTTGACAGAAATACAAATCAATATTTCCCTATTTATTTACTTAAGATGTCCTTTTTTCTTTCATGCTTTTTTGTGAAACAGGTCCAGGTGTATCCACTGTAAATAGGAGATATTTCAAGCAACCATAATTCATAGGGATGTTCTTGTATGCTGGGGTTTTCTTTTTCCTTTGATATTCTACCAGTTTCATTTCCACATGAGGATTCCTGTTACTCTATTCTTGTATTTATTATATTCTTCTATCTGAGTAAAATTAGTTTAAAAAAGCCAACAAGACGCATACAGCATCACTGTATTGTTTCATACAATTTTGGGGAAGGAAAAGGCAATTAGCTTTACAAAGATGAAAAACCATAAAAAAAGATGCTAGCTTTCTGAAATTAATAGTTCAGGAACACAATTTTGTAAGGGATAAAAACTTCAATCATACAAAATGGGAAAAATTATAGATACAAAGACAGACATGTGTGCATATATACAGAGAGATATAAAGGGAGGGAAAGGAAAAGGAGCATACGATTGGGAAATCAAGAGGGTTGCGGCGAGTCAATTTCTCTTCGTCAGGACCCATACCAAGCATGGCCGCCGGCCTCTGCGTCTTTACCCTTCCATTAACCGTCCGGCGTGGCACGAAAAACGAGATTGGAGTTGATAATGATGATGACGACGACGATGTGGAGGGCATAGATGGTGTTGATCTTGAAATTGAAGGTGAGATGAAAAGAACGTGTATATTTGAGCACATCAACGCCATCTTATCAAAACCCTATCTCTATCCCTCTGCTTCGTTTTTAGCCCCAATTTGAGAGAGAGAGAAAGAGAAGCAGCAGCTTTAAAAACACTACTACCTCCCTGTTCAGGACTTATTTTAAAGGACTTATGAGTTGATTTATAATTTGGAAGTAAAACGATCTGTATCAATTTAATTTATAAGTTAAAAATTAAATTAAAATAATTTATACATGTGTTTAATTTATAATGATATATAAATTAAAATAATATAAAAATTATTAAAAAAAATATTAATAAAAAATAAAATAAAATAAAAGAATGGCAAAATAGACATTACGTTTAGTCAAATTTTACGAATATCAACTTATTTTTTTTGACTTAAAATATAACTTATAAATAAGAAAATAAGTCATTCCCAAAAATAACAAAAAACTTATAAGTTAAATTAAACAACTTATAAGTCATTCCCAAACACCTCATACGTTTTCAAAAAAACAAATTTTAATAAAATTTGTTAAAATTTGTAAATTTTAATTAAGATTATAGTTTTTTTAATGTTTATTCTTAAATATTATGAATGCTTAATTAGAAATGGTGACATTATAATAAAAATGTGATGTTAATATCTTCTAGGTTATAATATTATCAACAAAAATAAATAATTTTTTTTATAGAACACATTTTTATATTACAAATAAGACTCTTTGTTTTTATTTTTGAAATGGAGTATATAATGTTAGACCATTTCTTTTATTATTTTTTGGTAATTTGAGTTCATATTTCTTTCCCTAATCATATGTCATGTATTGAGTTTGGAAAAATATAATAAAACATTTATCTACTCATATGCAAAATCTTGTACTCCACTTAAAATAAGTTGTGGGGACTTGTTCAATTTAATACAAAATTATCACAATCAGATATAATAATTATAGTGTAAGTATTGAATAGCTTAATAATAAACTTATAACATTTTTAAAATTTTAGAAATTTAATAAGCAATTACCACTATCAGATTGTAAAAAATTAATAAGCAGTCTCAATTGCTTATTCACTCTGCCAACTATTCCCGAGTTGTGTTTATTTAAAGTAGAATCTGATTATAATTATTTTCTACTACCAACAAAAACTTGGTATTATTGATGAATTCTCCCACATAAAATTCTTTTGCCTTTTAATAAACAAAATTTTGTTATTTTAAGAAATAAAAAATGAATAAATAGAAAAAGTAAGTAGATATAATGACATAATTTATATAAATAATTAATTATGCTCACAATAAGAATCAGATATATTTTTATCACAATACAATTTTTTTTCATTAAAAAAACAAAAGAACTAATATTTTTATATGTATTTTTAATATTTTCACATAATTTTCTATCGCAATCACATAAAAGTACAATAGATCACATTGCTACTCAATCTCGGATCGTGACTGATCGAATTGCCAAACCTTAAGGCCAACACCAAGTCGATGTGGGGGTAGTCCAAAATTTTTTAATCTCGATTGACGTGTAAATAGGTCCAACAATATCCTTATTGTTAGACCTGACAAACTGTAGCCCAAGTCCGCCAGCCACGAGCCTGGCTTTGAGCTACAGTTCTTTAGTCAAAAAAAAATTCGGACCTTTTTGGCCCGCCCGTTTTTGGCCTGGCCCGCCATCGGCCTGGCCCGTTTGGACCAAACCCAAAAAATAGCATAAAATAGACACAAATTGGTCTCGGCCCGCGGGCCAGGCTTTGGGCTGCAGAATTTTGGTCTGATAAAAATCGGGTCTTTTTGGCCCGCTCGCCACGGGTCGGGCCCGCCCGTTTGCCAAGTGTACTTATTGTTAAAAAAAATAATATGGCGATTGACTACCATTGTTGGATCATGCAATTCCTAACTTAGCAATAAATTTTCTTTGGGTCCTTTACAATAATATACAATATTTAATAAGTAATTACAACAATAGTATACTCATAAAATATTTATAAAATTAATAAACTTTTCATATTTATTTACAATATTGAATTCCTTAATTTAGGGAATTAGTATAGGATTCAATTCATAATAATAAGGAAACCTAAAATTAAGGAGAAATAACTGCCATAATTAATAATTTAAATTCAAATATTTTGGATCTAACAACAAAAATAAATTCAAATTCAAAAATAATTACATACTAATTCCCAGCAAGAACAGAGTTATCAAACAAATCAAAAAATAAACAAAGAGGAAATCACGAACAACCAAAATAAATCGAAAAAGAAAAAGTCAGAGTTACCAAACCAACAAGAACAGATTCAAAACGAATTCGGAGTAGCCGAACAAAGAGGAAATTACGAACAACCAAAACAAAACAAATCGAAGAAGAAGCAAAAGAAGTCGGAGTTACCAAAACAAATCAAAGAAGAAAAAGTTGGAGTTATCAAATCAGCAAAAACAGATACAAAACGAATTCGAAGTAGCCGAACAAAGAAGAAATCACAAACAATTTTTTTGTATGACTATTTAGTTGCCCACAAAAAATAAAATAGTTACCTTTGTATGAAGATTTAGCTACCAACTGCACCATATCCCAAATAATTTTATTTTTAAAAGGTTATTTATAAGTAACCAGCAGCTACATAAATAGAAACTCTTACATGACATTACGGAATGATTACCCACAAAAATTAAAATGGTTACCTTTTAACTAAAATGGTTACCTTCGTTCTAAAATGGTTGTTTTAATTTTTTTTATAACTATTTGGTTACCCATAAAAATTAAAACGGTTACCTTTGTATAAAGATTTGGCTACCAACTGCACCATATTTTAAATAATTTAATTTTTTAAAAGTTATTTATAAGTAACCAACAGCTGCATAAATGAGAACTCTTACATGGCATTAGGGATACCATCTGCACCTTCTGTTAAAAATAAAAAAAATTAATAATACGTACATTATCATGACTATAAAATTGACCATTTGGTTACTTACAAAAATTAAAATGGTCACCTTCGTTCTAAAATGGTTGTTTCAAAAAATTTTTTATGACTATTTGGTTACCCACAAAAACTAAAATAGTTACCTTTGTATGAAGGTTTGGCTACCCATTCTTCCCTCTAGGAAGTGTAAATAACCCAAGAATTTAACACTTAAAAATGGGTTGAGTTTCAATTTTTCAGCTTTAACAGTGAAGCATCTTCGTTACCGCCGATGGCCGTCATAACCAAAATCACAGCTCGCTCCTCCTCCATCTTCTCCAATCTCCCTTCCCCCTTCCTCTTTCTCTCTCCTCAAACACTCAAAATCACAGCTCACTCCTCCTCAATCTTCTCCAATCTCCCTTACTCTTTCTCTCTCCTCAAACATCTCTTCTCCACCTCTATAAAAGCCCCAGATCTAGGTACTAATCACTACGAATCTGACATATTAATTTTATACTATTTGCGGAAGATATAAACATAAATTGTTTATACTTTAAACTTACACATTATTCCCCAAGGTCGAGAACCTTCACGTAATACATGTATTCCATATCTATCCGACATATAATATCACTGGCTTCTCCTGTATCCGACGTATTCGTCTTAATCTGCAATGTTTATCATGATATAGCAAGGGTGAGCAATAAATTTACCCAGCAAGTTTAAATTTAATTGAGGATATATCATGATTGAAAGAATTGAATAATAATTTGGCTAAAGTTCTACAATATAATTGTGAACTAGCATGACTAAATTTTCATAGTTGAACGAACATTGAACATAAATATATCAACTGAACCAGATGGTAATGAAGGTGATCAGCCTTTCATACCTGATGAACACATGCAATATGCACAGAGTACGAATCAATAATTAATAGACATGGTAATCAACAATGAGTAACCATAAGTATAATCGAATGAACAACTCGAGGTCGAGTTAAAGAAAACTTACACAATAATTGAGTAAGGGAACTTGCTCAATAAAATAGTATACTTCGAGAACTTGTCTATATCACTGGTTACTGTTACGCAGTCAATAAAGCTTTATTCGAAGACCTATTATTGATAATATAGATCTCCAATATTAGAATAATATCATCACAATATAATACTATTAATACAGTTATAAAATAACCTAAACGCATTACACATATTCCAATCAGTCCACAAACTACCTAAGACTTGGTATCAAGTCAAACTATTTCAGTCTGAGTTGAGTCCCGTACAATTCTGACATCCCGACGGTCTAGTCGGATAATTCTCGAGCCTAAAATTACTAAGACTCGGTCTAAACACTTAGATAATTTTATTATCAGTCAAAGTATTTTTCAAATGCTCGTAATAATTTTTAAGTAATTATTACTATTTATCATGATTTTTCAATCATTAATAACGTATTTATATGATATGAATACCACAATATTCCTTTATCATTAATATTTAATTATTATTAAATATTAAAGTAAAATCATAACATAATATTATAAAATATTTATAATATCTCAAAGTATTTTTAATACTTTAATTTCTCATTTAAATGAATTTTAAACATTTAAATTCATTATCCAATAATTGCCATTAACATTAAAATATTAATGTTTTTCATAACGAAATATCAAAAGTTATATTTTATAACTAAAAATATTTTTTAATCCTTAAATCATTTTTATATGATTTTTAAATCATTAATTATATTTTTTCATAATTTATTTAATATATTCATTAAATAAATCAATTACCATTAATATTAATTTATTAATAAAATTTCTCGCAAATTATTAAAAATCATTAGAAATAACTTAAAATATTTTTTAACACCATAATATAATTTTTCATGATTTTTCAAGTACTAAAATTATTTTTAAGTAATTTATTTAATATTATAATAAAATAAATTAAATACCATTAATATTCCAAAAATATTAAATATTTATGAAATATACTCAAAATTATTAAAATCCCATTTTTAGGCTTTAACACAACTTTTAGGAATTTATTTTGTATTTTTCATAATTAAAAACTAATTTTCTCTATTTATTTAATAAAAATAATAATTTTCGAAAAATAAAGTGTTACTAAAGGGCCCTATAGCGACAGAACCATCGTTATAGGTGTTCTTGAGCCTAACCCAGAAACTCATGTCAGTGTTCAAGGTAAGAGGTTTGACCAATGCTAGATTCTTGAGCTTAAGGATTCTGGGCTTGCTAAGATGTTAGGATTGTAGTACTAATGTAATACTACAATCACCAATCAATTTCTTGGCTAACCAACATCACCACATGAAGATATCAACCCTTGAAAATCATGTCAGAGCTGTTCTTCATATCTCGGTTTTCCAAAAATGAAGAACAGTTGCAGGGTACCTACTTTGGTGCTCTGTAACTTTGATTCTAGGCATTATTTGTGTGATCTAAGAGTTCACACATGTCAGGGTATAATATCATAACACTAGATCCATCTAACAACATCACATGAACAAGATCTGGCATGGTCAAACCATGTTAGAAAACTGTTCTTGGTGAATTCTGGGTTTTCCAAAAATTCATCAAGACAGGTGGTCAACCCTACTTTGACCCTTTATATATTTGATCTAGTGTAAGATCTAAGTGATCTAATGACATGTATGTGTAGTATACATGTCAGGCTACAACATCAAAACAACAACTTGGCCAAACTACTTAAACACGACAAGATTAAAGGCTAGCAAAAACGTTGTCAGACCAAATCTAGGTTTCTAGGTTTTTCAGAAACAGTTTGGTCATGGTCGGTCAACTGACTTTGACCATCAATAACTTATAATTTGGACATGGTATGACCATGATTCCAGTTTCAGATCATAGTCCACATGACATATTACAAATCTATAACTTAAAACACACCTAACCATTAACAGGTAAGGATCTAGAGGCTCTGACATATGGCTGTCAAGCCTTAAAATTATGATTCTTGGTCAGTTTAAAAACTTGATTTTCTGGCTTCTAGATGTTATGGATCTATGATGTAACACTAAATAACATCCTTAAACACACTTCTAAACAACAACTAACAACATCTAACATAAAGCATATAAATGTTCAAGTTTGGGGTTTTTATACCTTTAAAACTTTGATTTTTGATTTCTGATCCTTGATGCTTTTTCTTGGAATGTGAAGAACTAATATAGGCTTAACATAACATTCCATTTCACTCTCTATTTTGAAATTTGAAGATAGAGAAAGTATTGGATAATATGAAAAGTAGAGTAACTTATTTTCTTACTTTAAATTCCTAACTTTTGATTTCCATGGCCAATATTGTTGCAATGTGGCCTAATGGCTGATTTGTGGTGAGTTAGGACACTTGGCAAGCTCAATTGGTGATCCACCACAAATTTAAAAATATCTTTTACTTAAAAGATAAGTATAAAGGTATTTTAGTCATTTCGCACCCACTAAGGTTATTTTTGATAATTTCCTTTATAATTTGAAGGGTAATTTAGACATTTCTCATTCATCCCATATCTTAAAATCCTTAAGTCTTTATTGTGACACCCCCAAAATCAGGTATACATCACCCATCATGGGTCGCCACTTACATGGTACAAAATTCATATACAACTTAATTATATAACAGTCGTGTATAATACGACAAAACATAAACTGTGAGTTTGAATACAAATATTATCTTCTAGAGAGTATTCATACTCAAAAGGAGTCCTCATTACATTTATTAACACACCGTTACACAGAATAGTGAGGATTACTAACTAATACTATCATTCGGACCATCACTCCGTTCCCCGACTTGCCCCGGCTACGTTCTCATTTCCTGAAGAGAACAGTGAAAGAAAGGGTGAGCTCAACTAGCCCAGTAAGAAATATTATGACTAAGATAATGCAGAATAAATTATCATTAGCCTTCAACAGTGTTAAACTGATAAAATATAATAGACATCAAGTTTAACTGCAGCGGAACAAGCAATCCATTAAAAGAGTCAAGTAGAAAATAAACTCTACTATCTTTTATGATTTAAAAGGGTTTTCAACACTGTGATCGCTGGAACTCAGCTTAATAAAATAATCCACATCATCGAATCACCCCTGCACTACGGCCAAGGATATTCGTGTCTTCATTAATGGTCATGATCATGCCAACAACTGTCCATCAATGCACTACGGGCCAATGAGGACTTTTACCACATCATTTGTAACATTACGGTCATGATTATACCGAATAATCCCTGGTCATAATCATACCAAGTCCATCTATGCACTACAGGCCACAGATGACTTTCAACATTTTATAAACATGAGGATGATGACAATGATATAAGAATTCAATAAAACAAGTTCAAGAATTAATTTATCCAGGAATTAATAACGTCCAAATTGTCAACATGATACTGTTTTGTGGAGTAAACTTCAAGAATGATCATGAGAATATTTTCATGAATAGATACTAGATGAAGCGCAAATATCAAGGATATTCCACTAATTTTATGGAGTATAGAAGTCAAAGTTTTAATCAACTGAGTATAATAAAGAATGGAATAACAAAAGAAATCACCATGCATGCGATAGACCGCACAGACAGGTTATTCTTAACAGAATAATAATAATGGAATCAGGTCCGGCGTAAACGCACAGACAGGATATTCCGACAGAATAATAAATAATGGAACCAGGTCCGGCGTAAACGCACAGACAGGATATTCCGACAGAATAATAAATAATAGAACCAGGTCCGGCGTAAAGCACATACAGGATGTTCCAACTGAAAATAAAGACAGAATAATAAAGACGGAACCAGGTCCGGTGTAAAACACACAGACAAGATATTCTAACAGAATAATAGAAGAATATCACCAAGTATAGGGTAGACCGCGTATACTAGTTATTCTAACAGAATAATAAAGAATGGAATAACAGAAGTTCTCTTCGTGAATATAAAAGAAATAGTATTCCCTACCTTAAAAGAACTGGATATTGGAAAAGTGAAGTAGCAGAATACTTTTATTCTCTCTCTCTTATTCTCTCTATACTTTCTCTCTCTATAGCTTGAATGAATTCGTGAAAAATAATGAAGCCCTAGGCCTCTATTTATAGAAAAACTGAGGGTGGCTCTTGGTCTTAACGAAGGGTCAAATGACTCTTGGTCTTAACGAAGGGTCAAATGACTCTTGGTAATATTGAAGGGACAACTACTATTGACGAAAGTAATTACTATTGACCAAGATAAATACTATTGACGAAGGTAATTACTATTGACCAAGGTAAATACTATTGACGAAGGTAAATACTATTGACGAAGGTAATTACTATTGACCAAGGTAAATACTATTGACCAAGGTAAATACTATTGACGAAGGTAATTACTATTGACCAAGGTAAATACTATTGACCAAGGTAAATACTATTGACGACGGTAATTACTATTGACCAAGGTAAATACTATTGACCAAGGTAAATACTATTGACGACGGTAATTACTATTGACGACGGTAATTACTATTGACGAAGAGACTCTTAGATGATAACATATGCCCCCCATAAAAATAACCAAACTTACCACAACGTCTCAATTATTGATTTAATAATATAACATATTATACAGATGATACTATGACAATAATTTAAGAGATATGATGCAGCAATTACTGTAGCAATAATTGAGTATAGTTGAGTGACTTCTCACATAAGCATCAATAATCAATTTCGTGTGCTACTATGCAACCACGCGTATTACTGTACTTTTACTACTGGGTAGTTCAACAGTTTTAACGGTTTTAACGGTAACATCTCAGCCGTTATTTTTATAGAAAGATAATTTTGTCGTTTTCTAACTACGACTATACTTCTGTTGTGGGGTCTACCAATGATTGTGCCGTTGTACGAATATTTCCCGACAAAAAGAATATTCCCCGACCAAACGAATATTTTATAACAACTTGCTTACTTTGCAAAATTTATAAATAATACCCACAACTATAATATTATATCAAATCCACACCATAATATTAAAAAAATTATTTCGAGAAAATTAAATATTTATTCACAAAATCTGGGGTCTCACATTTATATTTAGCATTTTGAACACCCAATTAGGGTTTACAGATTCTGAATTAGGATTTTGAATTCTCGAAATTGAAATTAGGGTTTCTGGTCCGATCGTTAAGGTTTCTAAACAGTCGTTAGAGTTTTCTAACTTAACCATGATATTCTCAACATAACTTTAGGGTTTACTAAAGTTACAACCTATCTGATCAATCCTTGATCTATATTCACAAACTGTACACATAAAATCACTGGTGTGACTTATCTGATCAATGTTTTGATCCTTATCCACACATTGTACATTTATATGAACACATACACATATTCTTACACTCTTATATACTTAGCCCTGATAATTCTCCACCAAAAGATTTTAAATCCACCAAAATCTATCATAGAATTTTGAAATCCTTAAAATTCCTTTACATAACTGTCAATTTCATACACTTATTTTCTGTCTAGATTCTAATATTGAACCTTAAATCAATCAATTATGATTTTAATAATTTTTTAAATTCTCAGGTCGTCACAACCTCTCCCTTTCACCTCAGCATCTCTCCTCCACCCACTGTACAACAACTATCAACACCCATTTTACTAAAACTTGGTAAGTAACTCAATTCTTTCTCTTACGCATAAAGTGTTCGGTGGAGATAATAAGGTAAGGCTCGCGTTTTTAGACGACAAACTAAATACACTAATTGCATATTAATTTCCTAGATTAAAAAATTTTAATTGCACTAATATTATAAATAAATATAGAAAATGTATTAATTGTGTAAATATTTTATGAGTGCACTATTGTTATAATTATTTTAAAAAATGTAATAGAATATGTAATTGATCCATTTTTGTTTATAAATACTCTCTTCGTCTTTCAATATATATTATTTTAAACTATTTTATTTTTTTAATTATTTATTATTTTATATAATTAAAAAAATTAATTATAATCTTTTTAAAATTATTCCTTATAAAAGAATATTATAAAATTATTTCTTTAAACGACATATATTATTAAGTGGTGGAGTATCTTTTATCTTATCTGTCACCCAAATAAGGAAGTAGTAATGGTGTACTAAATTACAATAAATAAGTAGTAGTAATAAAATACGTGCTAACATTTTAATGAAAAAACATTAAAATAGAGAGAGAGGGGCCAAAACAAACTGCATATGCCCGGTCTTTCTTTTCAAAAGTTTTGAAAATCATTTATTTTCTTCGTAATCTCCATTACGCCTTTCCCTCTCTCTCTCTCTCTAAAATCTCCTCAAGTTAGTCCACCCAATCTCTTTCTCTCTCTAGAAAAGAACCCCTTTTGTTTGTTTTGCCAAGCTCTTTTGTTCTTTGTGTACGGCCGGCAGAGATGTTTATTCAGTTTTCTTCACAAAGATTTCTGAGATAGATTGTAAAAAATCACTTCTTTATACATAGTAACCAAAACCAAACCCTTTTCATGCTGGACAACGTTGAACAATTTTACATACGGAATTAAGTAAAAGGTTGAGGAGAGAGAAAGACGAATGCTGTTGGTCGGAAAATGATGCAAAGATCAGGCTCCACCGGCTACCACCAGCGTCAGTACTCCGACAACTTCCTTGAAGGTGCTACTTTCAACAAAAACAACAAATGGCTTCAATCCCAGGTTCACATTTCTTTTGTTTTTGTTTTTGTTTTTAATTAGATTGTGTTTGTGTAAAAATATGTATGTATACATACGTACAAATGGATTCATAAGTCAAAAAGGATTATATAAAATTCACCACTTATGGGTTTCTGCTTTTAATGGAGGAGTCAGAATTTCAAGATTGATCATATTTCAGAACTGTGCATGTATGTGTTATTGTGTGTACAGTCTTAAAGTATGTCTATATATAAGTACAAATGATTATATGATATAGAGGGATAATAATTGTTTTACTAATGAAAAGGAATTCTTTATGGTAATCAGGTTTTTGGGTTAAAAATGATTTCAGGATTTTGGGTTATATGGCAATAATGGAGGCTGTCAGGATTCAAGATTGAGCAAAAATGTGCAGAGGGGTGGTATGATAGGAGGAGGAGGAGGAAATGAGGGTTCTTCAACACTGCTGTCACTTTCGCGCTCGTCCAGCATGAGATTGTATGGCAGCAGCGGGCTTGTGTCGGCCAATGAGCTCAGCCCTGGGTTATTTGACCTAAACTCCGTTGATACTGAGCTCTTATCTGAGGTCTGTCTTCTTGCTATCTATAACTCATAGCCATAGGTGGTGAATGTAATTTTATTACTCCATCACTTACAATAGCAATTTCTGTTTTGAGTACCCTTATAAATTCCCTAAAATATGTAGTTACTATTAAGCTTTTGTTGTGCCAACAGATGCAATGCAATTTTTGTAAACTAAAACAGCAGAAGTGTAACATATTCTTGAAAACTACAGTAAACAATGATATTGTTGTCATCTCATCATTTTATTGATCAAAAGTTTTGACCTTTTTGAAGTTTTAAATGAACTCAAAAAGTTGTGGCCTTTCGAAGTTCTATGGCTTTGGGATGCATTTCTGATGCTTATTTTGCTTTTGAGAGCAGAATTTTCTATAAATCTGCTTTTGTAAGAAAAATGAGTTGAGTTCCTTCCAGAACGGGAAACAAACAGATTTTAGATTGGTAATACTCCTTCCTAAAAATCCCAACCATCAGTGATTGATGTCAAATCAACTAGATCTCAACAAAAAATTTAGTCCTCGTAAGACTTTTCTAGGGCCTTAGTGGGGCGTGAGGGACTAAACCTTATATATTGGATCCTCACTTACTTGTCCTAATTTGGCATATTTTTACATAAATGTGAAATCTTTGTTATGGATGTGAGTTAATTTAGAGTAAGGGAGAACCAGTGCCATCATATCTTAGCATTATTGCGTGGTATATGCAGGTTCATAACATAAACATTGGATCCACAGTTAATCAACCTGTTCGTGGTAGAGGTTTTGATGAACCTCAGCTGCATATTTCTGCTAAACCTACATATAGTTCTCGTGGTATGCTGGACAACATTCCTCAAAAGAACTTCTCTGCAGATAAAGAGAGGGCTAGTAATGTTGCTAAGATCAAAGTTGTGGTATGCCTCATTCTTACTATATATACTTCTCATTGCAGTGTTGCTTAAGGTTTTACCCTTCTTATCCCCAAATTTATTGCAATGCCAACAAAATTATCAAGTTTGGTTAGTTGCATATTTGGTTATTGGACAAATAATAGAAACAAAGTACAGGAATTTCCAGTGGAAATTACATTTTTATCGACTCCAATCCCCTGAGGCTTGTGTTGCAGAAATGTATTTAATGATTCCAAATGCTTATTTTGTATTTTTTTTAACTTTCTATTCGTGATAGTAAATGCTAATATATATTTTGGATACAGGTTCGTAAGAGACCACTTAATAAGAAGGAAATAGCAAAGACAGAGGAAGACATTATAACCATAGATCCGAATACTAATTCACTCACTGTTCATGAAACAAAGTTCAAGGTGAGCTCTCGTTAATTAGCTTATTTTAATAAAGGTTGTTATTGATGTTTTATTAAACTGGGACATTAGCCTCATGTTACGATATTCCATTCTTCCATGAAGCGTTCAAATTTGTAGAAAAAGATACTTTAGGTCTTCCTATTACTTTAATTTACTTCATATTGCATCAGTATCATCACAACTTACACTATGATGGAGTCCTAACCATGTAGTTACTTTTTATTATTACAATGCAGTTGTTTTTATTATTCTCATTACTTCAGGAGTTACCATAGAATTAATATTGTTAGTTGGTGTTGCTATTACTTGATTGTAATTTGCCAAACATAATATTCTTATATTGATGCGTGAATGATGCAATTAAGGATATTTTTTTTTGGATGAATGGATCAGTCTTGCGAGGAGATGGCCTCCAATGCATGCAAGTATGTAACTATGTGAAGGATGTATGGTATTCTTGAGCAAGTTGTTAAATGTTTCTTGGCTGTGCAGATGAGCCTCTTGTCCCAAACTCAAGGCATTTCTTTTGCCGAAAGGATAGAAGGGGTTCATAAATAAATTGGAATAAAATTCAATTGTCTTTCAGTTAGGCTGACTTCTTCTTGCTTGAAACGGTCAATGTGACAATAGGGAATTGGTGGAGTTGGTTTACCTTTTCTACGTTGACCTGTCTTTTATTGCACTGAGATAAAAAGTTCTTTAAGCTTCTTGAAAAACCTTTCGCACTCATGTTGCACAGTGATGCATAAGAATCCCCCAAGAATCTTGTTGATAAACATTTAATAACTGTACTTAAATGAAGTATTTTCTACTAAAACCATTTTGTGCTCATTTACTGCTTTCCTTGAAAGTATCATTGGGTAAATCTTACTCATGCGGTTACTTGGTGTCTGAATCTGTTTAATGGTTTGATCAGTTAGATAGTTCTATCTTTGCTTTTTGATTAGGTAACATATAAGTTAGTTAGGGCTGTGTAAGATAGTTTTCTTGCCTTGTTCTACTGGTGGTCTGCTATTAAAGAAAATGTCTAGCAGTTCTTCCAACTCACATAAAGATACATGTTCTCCAATTATATTTCCGCTTGCAAGTTCTGCAAATATATGTAGAGATTAAGTTCGTAATCTGTTATGTTATTTAGATTGCCATTACTTGCATGTCTCCATGTCTGTGAAGATAGCTGTGGAAGAAGAAAACAACGTGAGGAAGACATGTTACAATTACAAATCCTAATGTTACGTTTGGATTGAAGGAATGGAATGGAGAGTGGAATGATTCATTCCATTTTAGTTGGAATGAGTTATTCCATACTCTCTCTCTCCCAAGTAATAAAATTCATAAATTTGGGAGGAATAAGAATGATTCAATCCATTCCAATCGCAACCAAACACAATTTTTTACATTCCATAGGAATGTGTCATTCCATTCCCACTTTCATTATTCCAATCCAAACGTAGCAAGTTGATTAATAGAACTATAGAAACTGGACAAAATGTGATGAGTAACATGTGATCAACTTAATTTAAACTATATCTCTATTGGTTGTATTGTTTTTACTTATTTTTGTATTTGGGACAGTGATGATCTAGTTTCCATATATATATATATATACATCCAACTTAATTCACCTATTCTACTTCTTTAATTAATAATTATTATCTTATTTGTTCTTAAGAGTACAACTCTTCATGCATATCTGGAATACGTGGACCGCATGTGATGTACAGTAATACAAATAGCGAATTAATATATTATTTTATTATATTTTATTCTAATAAAATTCTTATTAATATAATAATTAATTATATATAAAATATAATTATAGAATAAAAAAATAGAAAAAATACAGGGAATACTTTCAGGGAGTGGTTGGTCCGTCAGAAAAGAAAAAGAAAAAGGGGCTCACACTAAGCTCGGAAATTCACAAACAAAAAAATCTGAGAAGGGGAATCAAGAAGTTTTTGATTTTTTTTTTCTATTTCTATAAGAATTTAGTTCAGATTTTCTTATGGACTAGCTAATTTACTACCTTTTGCAGGTGGACTTGACTGAGTATGTTGAAAGACATGAATTTTTTTATGATGCTGTGCTGAATGAGGATGTTTCCAATGACGAAGTGAGTTCATGTCCGATGTGGTTATCTGTCCTTAAATATCTCTTTGATGATTATATGGACTACTTAGCCTCTTTTTCTGTTGCTCTAGGTATACTCAGAGACCGTGGAGCCTATAATCCCAATACTTTTTCAACGAACAAAAGCAACCTGCTTTGCCTATGGCCAGACAGGCAAGATCCTTGGCTTTCCTGTTATTTTTCTTCTTCCTTTGCTTTTCTGACGTACTATTCTAGAATGTCACTGCAACCTATATTAATGTAAGAAACAACATCGGTAGGGCTTGGAGTTGGACCCTCCACTTCCTGTGTAGTAACTTGATTTCTCTCGGTTACCATTCCAGCAACCAGGCCATGGTATACAGTTTAGCTTCCTGAATATGAAAAGTGGGGTTTGGACTGTCGTACTTACCTGTAGTCTCAATCAGAATCCCAAATTTGTGTCTAAGTCCAACTTTCAATCATTGACTGTACAATTTTGGTATTAGCGAAACGCCTTTTTACTTTTTATGGCAACCATTTGATCAGATCAGGTGCCTATTGCTCCAAGTGTCCTATTTTTTAGTTTTTCTAGAAGTAATTTATATTTTCTTTTTTTAACCATTGCCTCCAGTTAGCATTATGATTAACTGATTAACATCAACTATCTAGTCTCTTTAGCTTGAGTCATGACAATTGCAGCTCATTCACCTCTGAGGCTCCCTGTTGTGGTACTAAAATATGATTGATTTCAGAATGAAGCCGCTAGCTGTACACGGTCCTATGTATTTTCTAAGATTTTCATTTTGATAATTCATATTATTCTAGTCACTTATTCTTTCACCTCATTCATAACGGCATTACAGGTTTCCTGATTATCGTTTGTCTGCGATTTCCATAATGACTATATATATTTCAGATATCCATCCATCTTAGGTTCTTATTCCCCCTGCCCCCCCCCCCCTCAAAAAAATAAATTAATTCTTTCCCTTTTGTTTTTAATGCTTTCAACATTAGACTGCAAAGCTATTCCCGTTTTAAATCAATTACTGTTATATAACATCTTGATTTAATCATGATGTTTAGGGAGTGGAAAGACCTATACAATGCAACCACTGCCACTTAAAGCATCCCAAGATATATTTCGATTAATGCACTACAATTACCGGAACCAAGGATATCAATTGTTTGTCAGTTTTTTTGAGATTTATGGAGGGAAACTTTTTGATCTCCTTAATGATCGGAAGTGAGTTTCTCTGCTTGTGACTACTGAAAATTTTCATTAAACTCAGCTCCATAAACTTTGAAGTTTGAACTATCCTTTTGCAGAAAGCTTTGCATGAGGGAGGATGGGAAACAGCAGGTCTGCATTGTGGGCTTGCAAGAGTACAATGTATCAGATGTGGAGACCGTCAAGGAGTTAATTGAGAGAGGCAATGCAACGAGGAGTACTGGCACAACTGGTGCAAATGAGGAATCCTCCCGATCACATGCTATACTTCAGCTTGCCATCAAGAGATTTGTTGATGCCAAGGAATTAAAGCCTGCTCGACTTGTTGGCAAGTTATCTTTTATAGATCTTGCTGGAAGTGAACGTGGTGCAGATACAACAGATAATGACAAACAGACGAGGTATGTTCCATGCAAGATATTATCGAAACTAATATGAACTTCGTAGCCTTTCCTTAAATTTGGTCATAGCCTTTCCTTAAATTTGGTCCCCTGGAGCAGTGATACTTTGCATAAATAGCTTTTAGAAACCATAAGTTTCTCCTAGGCATTCCACTATATTGCTATCTAAGTCATACAGTGGGATATTATTGTTCTAAATTATTTTTGAACTGTTAGAAGAAGTTCTGTGGGAGTAACTTTGCTTATACGTTGCTGTTGCAGAATGGAAGGTGCTGAGATTAATAAAAGCTTACTTGCTCTAAAGGAATGCATTAGAGCTCTTGACAATGACCAGGGTCATATTCCATTCAGGGGAAGTAAGCTAACTGAAGTTCTTAGAGATTCATTTGTTGGTGATTCGCGCACTGTTATGATATCATGCATTTCACCAAACTCAGGCTCGTGTGAACACAGTCTCAACACACTAAGATATGCTGACAGGTAACGTGAAGTATTAACAAAAATGGTTAGGTGTATATTATTTTCAGTTGAAAACTTCTGACTGATTTATACATGTTAGGGTTAAGAGTCTATCTAAAGGAAGCAGCAGCTTCAGGAAGGATACATTATCTTCATCCGTAAACATTAGAAGCTCAACAGCAGTGACATTGCCTTCAGTTTCAACGACTTCATCAGGCTCTGATAACATAATGGATTTCTCAAACAAAAGTAACAGATTTGGATGGTCTAAACAAATTGAAAGGGAGCCTTTTCCATCTCTCACAATTGAACGTGTTTCTAGTGGGCGTGTACAAAACAGTTCAACCTCAAATGAATATTTAGATAATTTCAAGGGTCAGATAGGTGGTCGAGGCGACATAATTGAAGATTATCTTGAATCCTTCGACCAGACATTTGAACAAAACAAGGTATTCTCGATGATGAATGAAAAGGCAAAGACCTATCGACCATCATCTTTGGAGGATAAGATGAAGAAAACTGGCAATGAAACAAATCCAAGGGATTCGCTGAAGTTTGAGGCTAACAACTCACATTCAAATGACAATCTTAATGCTCTCCTGACGGTAATAGAACTTTTAAACATCTTGCATGGGTTCCCTTCTATGATCAGGCTAACCACCCATTAAAAACTCGCTGTTCTTTTTCCAGGAAGAGGATGATCTTGTTAATGCTCATCGCAAGCTTGTGGAGGAGACTATGGATATTGTTAGAGAGGTTAGTGATTATCTGCATTGGGCTCTTTTAATGCTAAGTTGCATTTTACTTATCATATTTGCTCTTTCATGCAGGAGATGAACTTGTTGGTTGAAGTTGACAATCCGGGAAATCATCTAGATGGATATATTAACAAATTGAATTCCATTCTTTCGCAGAAGGCTGCAGGAATTCTGCAAATGCAAAATTGCTTGGATCAGTTCCGGAGGCATTTACAAGAATACAATGTTTTATCTTCTTCTTCGGGTCATTAATCATTCCCCAGGAGTTCTGATCAAAAAAATCTGATTAGTGATATGTAACGAAAGTGTTGGTCAAAGATGCGATGACTAATTTCTAATTTGTTAAGAGTATTTTTTTTAATAAAACTACAGGTTTTGGATGTGGTTTGTGGGATGTTTTCATGGAAGTTTGTTTCCTTTAAAGAGTATGATTTTGATAAATTTTTTGTTGAAGTTTTGTTTTGAGTTTATACTTTATAGAAAAGTAGCAGTGCCTACTAATGGAGCAAGATTTTGTAAAGCTTCAAACTATGTATATCTTTTTACATGTGTTTAAACTTTAAACACCATGTCTGGAATGGTAAGGTTATTAATATGATCACATTTATACCAAGTATATCTTAATTGTGTTCATTACTTCTCAAGAATTTTACTTGTTTACACCTAATGATGCTTGTTCATCAAATTTACATACCTTTTTTTTTTGGGTGGTGGGTGATGGGTGGGGGGGGGGGGGGTGTTAGAGAAAGTGTAAAGGTTGAGCGAAGGACACATTAGAAAGAGAAACAGGACCAAATTGCAGTGCAAATGACATGTTGAACTACCCTTTAGAAACTCATTGGTAGCATCAATGTGGAATTACTATATTCATTATACAATGCATGTGATGAGATATAGAGTGAGATTCTTGATCATCTCTCCAATCTCCATATGTGACTCCTCAATTTATGTCAAGGTTTGGAATATTATTCATTAATGTAAATATGATGAGCAGATATTGAAATTTTTTACTGCTGTTCTTTATGAGGAGTATTAAATTATTCTTGAAGCAATTATGCAGACATATTTTAATTATGTTTGAATTAGAAAATGACAGGGTATATATACCCTGCTGCTAAAATGAGGAATTTGGAATCTTTATGCATTGGATTCTAGATTCTAATAAGTTGGTGATAAGATTTACTAATAAATAAACAATCAATTAATCCATTGATGAGTGTGAGCAAACAATCAATATATTCTCCACTACAAGATTAAAATAAATGTTATTCTACAATAGTGTAACAAATTAACAATTACATTCGGTGGTCGGTTCACGGTTGGATAAGCTTCCTTCAAGTTAAATTATTGATTTATTGTTGATAAATTTATGCCGAATTATAATTGCTAAATATTTTATTACTTTGGATTCACGCAAGTGACACTCAAAAAACATTTGTAATATATATCATTTTTTTAAATTATTTGAACTTTTAAGAAGTAATTGACAAAAAACTAAAGTAAGTTTGTTTAAATCTTGAAAACAATAAATATTGCAATCAATAATTTTAGATGGTTTATAATATTTGCGGTACTATTGGTTAAATCAGTTTCATATTTTCATATTAATTTCAAATTAAAAAAATAATAATCTTAAATTGTTCTTTTTAAATTCAAATTTGGACTCTTATTTTTTGAAAGGGCGAAGATAACAATTATGGATGAAAATTTATTAAGAAAAATGAAAAGTAAAATTGCATTACGTAGGTAGGTAAACCAGGTGGACGTACTTTTTAAAAAAAAAAAATAAGTTCACACACACACAGAACATTGTAGGGTCAATTGACCCTATTGAAAAAAATAATTATTTTATAATATAAGGTAAATTTTAAAAAATTTAAGTATTATGTATAAATTGACCCCACTAAAATTTTATAAATTTTTTTATTATACGGGGTCAAATTAAAAATGTATAATTTTGTCAATCAAATTTTAACCGCATATGATTTATATCCTCTCAATATATGTATATCTCTCTATAATATTTTAAACTAAATAGTAATCTAATTTATATTATTTTTAAAAATAATTAATGAATTAATTATTTATGAACAATTATGATTAAAAAAATCCATTAATTATGAGTCAATATAATAGTGTATATATACCATATATTATTACTTATTATATTCTCATTATAATATACTCCATCCGTCCCAAATTAATTGATCAGTTTTGACTTTTTAAAATCAAATTGACCATTTTTAAAACTAATCTTTTTACTATTTTTGCTAAAATATAGGTGAAGAGATTATAACCAAAAGAAAGTATATACAATTTATTACTAATCCCAATTTTTAGAATTTTAGAAATATATTTATATATGCTTAATTATTAATTCTAAAAATAGTCAATTTGACTTAAAAAAATCAAAACTGAATAATTAATATGGGATGGAGGGAGTATATATTAAAAAAATAGTTCGTAGACACTGTTCCCGAACTCCGTCAAATTATTTATAACTTATTAATAATTTTAACTCCACTAAAAAATGATTTCCGACTTCGTCACCGCGCGGGCACACTCACTACTGGTATATATTTTGTTTGGACATTAGTGGGATGTATATATAACTAGTAGGTGGTGCCTTTATAATTTTGGCATCTAATTAATATATCTTCTTTGCTTAAATAAAGAGGGCATTCAAACAAGAATAACACAATCCCCTTCATTATCAGACGCATGAATATATATATATATATATATATATATATATATATATAATTGGACATGATATTTCAAGGTTTAGCCCTCCTTTATAAAACTTGTACATATTCCCTCGGCTTTTGGACATTCCTTACTTTTCCGGCCGGAACGAAAACAATTACTACCTCGGTTCTGTATTAAGTGTTGTTGGTGGCCAAAATTTAGTATTTTTTAAGGAGAGTGATGATCCTCCCTTATAAAGTGTAAAATTAAAATCAAATTAAAATTATCCTTTTTTGGGAACATAAGTATTGCGAGAGCGAAAGAAAAGGTTGAAATTAAATAGGGTTAAATACGTTTTTTTCCACTCTACTCGACCTCGATTTTCAAATGCATCACTGGACTGAATTTTTTTACGGTCAACTCATTGAACTATAACTTTTTAATAAAAATTAAAATTTCTGTCTAAAAATATTAAAAGTTAACGAAAAGTCTACATGTCACCACATGGCAACGCTTACGTGTAATATATGTGCCACCGTAAATTTTTTTTATAATAATAACAAAATAATTTTAGTTTAAATTTTTTAATTTTCAATCTTGAATTAATGAATTTATATTATATTTTTAATTTTTAAATATTTTAAATTAACTTTAAAAAAACAAAATTATCTAATATAATTCATCATCTTTTTCACCACAAATCCAAATTTAAATTTATCATCTTCTTCACTACAAATCTAAATCTAATTCATCATCTTCTTCCCCACAAATCCAAATCCAAATCTAATTCATCATCTTCACTTTCATCATCTTCTTCGTCACATTTCTGTAGTCGGAAAACAAACAGAGATTTGTTTGTTTGTTTGGTAGCTAAGAGATTTGTTTGTTTGTTTGATAATAATTCATCATCTTCCTCACTTTCACTTTCACTTTCATCATCTTCTTCGTCACAGATCTGTAATTCATCATCTTCTTCAGCACAGAGCACTATATCACCAAAGTTCGAAGACCAGCTGTCCTCGTCAAAATCAAAGGGCTTGTTTTGCAAATTGTGGGAATTCTGGGTGGGAATAACAGAGAAGATGTAGGGTTGAAAATCAAAGGGCTTTTTCTCTTTATAATTCTGCAGCTTCTTAAAATCTCAACAATTCTCGATAATCTTCGACAAAATCTAACAGTAATTCGTTCTGCTTTTTTCTAGTTATAATTACAATAATAATAATAATAATAATAATAATCCATCAATTTCAAAATATTAGATAATTTAAAATTTTTAAAAATATTTAAAAATTTTAAAAAAATATAAATTCATTAATTTTATATAAATACATTTATAAAAATTATACATTAATATATTTTATTATTAATTAATATATAACCCAATTTAATTAATATGTTTTATTATTAATTTGTTTAATTTATTTAATTATTTTTTTTATCTATTAATTTGATTTATATTTGGTTTAACTATTTATTATAAAATTCAGTATAATTTAATTTACTTTTAATTTTTTTAATTAATGAAAATTGTGATTTTAAGGAAAATTAATGTATACAAATTATTAATTAATAATAAAATATATTAATGTATAATGTTTACAAATATATTTATACAAAAATTAATGAATTCATATTTTTTTTATAAGTTTTAAATATTTTAGGTTCACTTTAAAAATATAAAATTATCTAATATTTTGAAATGGAGGGATTATTATTATTATTATTATTATATTAACTTTTAAATTTAATTTTGTTAGCAATATATATATATATATATATATATATATATATATATATATATATATATATATCACATTTAAGTTATTAATTTTTTGTATTTTATAATTGTGAAGTTAAAGATTTAATTTGGTTGCTTTTTTTCCTATTGTTTTGTTTGGTTAACTTGTCTTAATTGTTGGCTTTTGAGTATTTTATTTATTTTTTTCACCATGACATGCCACGTGGGCATATATATATATGACATATACAAAGTCTATCTGCCATGTGTACTCAATCCGTTAAAAGTCAAACAAGTTAACAGAATTTGTAACGGTTTGTAAACAAATTATAGTTCAGTGAGTCGAAAGAAAAAATTTTCAATCCAATGATGCATTTGTAAACCGAGGTCTAGTAGAATAGGTAAAAGTGTATTTAACCCAAATTAAATATGAGTATTGCACTTAGAAAGATGAGATATTTTAGGGGTAATTTAGGGAAAAAAAAAATTCTTCTAAAAATCTAGAAAAGACAATTAATTAAGAATTAATTTTTTTTTCTTTTTAAAACGACACTTATATAGGAAGAATAAATAATTATAAATAAATAGACGATAGACTTTTAACTTTTCGCATTTTAAGTTTTTTCCCAAGTGGTTGATTTAGTAGTGAAGAAGGTTTGTTTCTTATTTTGACTTTCTGAGTTAAAATATTATATATATATATATATATATATATATATATATATATATATATATATATATAGAGCCAGCACTCACAAAAAAATCTTCTGTGAGGTGTCCAGTCCACCTAGGGGAGAAGATGAGTGGATTATTACAAAGCAAATGTTTTGTTTTGGTTACATAATTGGCCAAGCAACAATTGACACGCTCTGTCTTTTATTTATGTTATACGAGTGATGTCAAAATAATGTCATTAACCGTACACCTTGTCGCATCCAGCCACGTATTCACTAGCACCTACACGACATCTTGGTATATATATTATTATTAATTTATTGTGCTCACAAAACATTTAAAAAAAATCATCAAACACCAAACACTTTTCTCGATCTCTCTTTTTTCTCATTCTCTCTCATCAAGTAATTAAGTTGAATTAATGTTTCTTGGCAGAAAGGAAAGGGAGAGAAGGGGATGAGGCAGGTATATCATGTGAATATGGAGGGTGGTGCAGAAGCAGAAGCAGAAGCAGAAGCAGATAATACTAATACCATAATACTACAGCCGTTCGTGGTGAAGACATATCAGATGGTGAACGATCCCACAACACTTAATCTAATCACATGGGGAAGAGCCAACAATAGCTTCATTGTTGTCGACCCTTTACATTTCTCTCAGACACTCTTGCCTCTTTATTTCAAGCACAATAATTTCTCCAGCTTCGTCCGTCAACTCAACACATATGTATGTATCTATATATATATATATATGCACCTCTCAATCTCAATCTCAATCTCAATCTTAATCTCTCCTCTTCTTAATATAATCTTAATTAATTTGATTCTACAGCCTGACATATTTCTATAAATTTATGCCTTCAACTTGTCTTTAACTTTTAAAATATTGTGACGTTATCAAATAAATATATATTTAACGACATTTTTGAGAGAAACTTGATATTTTATTGTACTTATTATAATATTATTTTTGCTAGTTCTAACATTGTCGGTCGATCGTCAATTTTTGATATATATATATATATATATAGAAATGTGTCTACCTCTGCCATGTGTATTAAATGTTGTTATTTGTTAGTAAGTTTCTTATAGTAATAGGATAGCATGTGTTATACTTTTTATTGATCAATCTCTAAATATTTGAATTACATAATAGTGATATATATAGTAGGTATTATTTTTAGCGTGTCATTAAATTAAAAATGCAATGTTTTGATGATTAAATTAAAACGGCCCATGCACCACATGCTGTTAGTGTAGGCTCCTAATCTATTTACTAAACACTAGGCTAATCTATGATTTGGCACGCACGTAAAAATGTATCCGCTGGCATGGCTTGACATTTTAATCAATCAAATGATTATTTAGTTTGAGAAAATTAAAGATACTGTATATAAATGAATCCCTTATGCTATCATCATCTCTTTGATACTGCTAGCTACTATTGATGAGCAACAACAAGGACTAGGAGATTAATTAATTAGACATGAGTGGTCAAGTTCAATGGGAATGTAAAAACAACCATGAATACTCATAGAAAAAGAAACAACTATATTAATTAATTGCAGGACAACCCACTAGCTAATAGTAGTACAGTACTGCTTACTGCTTGCTGCTAGCTACTAAAATTTGCATGAATTAGTTAGTTCCCTAGTTCATAGATTTTGGGATTGTTGAAAGTGGTAATCATCAATATCACAGGGCTTGAGGCAATCATCCTTCCGGCTACTGCCCCACCAAAAACTTGTTGATCAAACCTTTTAAGTGAAGCAGTAAAAAACTTACGAGACTGGGGTGGTGAAGAACTAGTCAAGAAAGCCCCGGAAAAAGAAGTGAGGGTGAGAGGTCCTGATATTGTTACCGGTGGAAGGTTGGACTTTCCATAGTTGAGATCTACAAGTGATATCAACCCAGAACCGCTTACTACAGTTACACATAACTGCTTACATTGGCCTAACTGAACCACCCAATTTATGACGTCGGTCCCAGGTGGGATCTCATGGGCTTCTAGTTTCATCTCTTGAACAACGTCTCCTTTGGGTTTATTTTTTGATCCACGTGGCCGGCCTCGACTCTTCAAATTTGTAGGAGTAGCTTGATCACTACCAACAACATTAATAATAGCATCATCCTCAATTTCACGTTTGATCACTTGTTGGGTTTCAGGTCCGATGATGTTTGTGGTATTATGGAAGGGCAGAGGTGAGGTTACGACGAGGCATTCTTCATTATCTTTCTCCATAAAATTAGAATAATGAGATAGCTCCCATGAATTTGGGAGAGAGAATGAATTGTCATCAGTCTTCATTTTGTGAAAGCTTAACCTTTTCTAGTATCCTTGGTTTTGATGGAAAAATGGAGAAAGTTTCGATCCCTTTATATTATAGCTAGATACTAGAGAGTAGGAGGAGTTGGGAAATTAGATTGAGTGAGATGAAATTAGGATGGTAAAGGTTGACTAATTTTATATGCAAGTTTGAGGTCCACATTTCATGTATATATAGAAATAATTTAAAGACATAGACAAATATAATCAATGCTCATTAATTTTTTTAATGACCACTTAAATTATGTTTCCCAACAAGGAAAAAGATTGATATTAATAAGAATATCAACCTTGGCCCATTTCAAAAGTCAAAGCTCAATAAAATAATTTTTTTTTTTTTAAGAATGAAATTAAAGCGAGTTGGCATTGGGATATAGTTGAAGGATGCAATGAAAAAGAAAAGACTTCTTCTAGATTGATATAGAAATTAGATATAAAAATTAGATATAAATATATTTAAATTTTATTTATTTGTATTAAATGTTGTTATTTGTTATTAATAGTAAGTTAGATTAAGAAAATTGTTGTAGGATAGCATGTGTTATACTTTTTATTCAATTTCTTTGGATACATAATAGTGATATAGGTATTATTTTTAGTACCATTAATACAACTATTTGTAGACAGCATTAATGTGTTATTAATTGAATGTTTTGACTTTTGATTGCGATATACGTAAGGGAGTTGGGTTATATCTTTCACTTACTTCCTCCGTTTTTTAATATAAGTCGTTATAAATAAATATTTTTGTTCCTTAATATAAATCATTTTAGAATTTCAAGTAAGCATTAATTGTTTAGTTTCTAATATTACCCCAAGTATTAAATGTAATCTTAGTTCTCTCACTATTTTTTGTCCAATAAATAATGTTAACGCCAAAATCTTCTTCTACGTCCCAATCACGTAAGACGCTATGATCCTGCACAGTTCAACAAGTCAACACCAAAATCTTTACGGCCTGACCGTCGGGGGATAGCTCCGACGTGAGAATCAGTACAGACGATCACAAGGTTAACAATGGAGGAAAATAATGAACAGTGTCTGAGTGAATGTGTTTCAAGATAATATTGTGTGTAGTGTTTTGTTACCTCCTTTCCTTTTGTGATCCTTGCCCTATACGTTCCCAAGACCCGGTTCACTGTGCCACCCACTATCTCCTGACACCTCCTCTCCACCCCGGTCATCTCAGCCGAAAGTGTACAGCTTATTTTCCTACCTGCTACCACTGTTACCTCCCGCCGGCAATCGGAGTCCCATCCTCATTAATGCCATGCAGAAAGGTGGCAGACATAACAGTCAACTGCTGCCTTTTGTGATGATTACCGGTCAAAGATAGGATAAGTAATACCTTACGTAATGGGCCGATCCAATGACTAAGCCCAATAGTGTAGTCAAGTAGTGGGGCCCAATTCATTTGACCCAACATGACCAAAGTGACATAGCCCAAAGGTCAAGCCCATTCGGCCTGGCCCAGTACGAAAAGTATTGTGGCCCAACATTGCCCCCCAGTCTTTTATTAAACAGGACGTTTAATGGAAGACTGTAAATAGTGTGAGTCCATAGTGAAAAGGGATCCAACAAGCGTCGGCCCACCTTGGATAACCCATTAAAACTAAAATCGGACGTTACCCCTTCCTCTCCCACATCATTACCTCTAATTAATGCGCCGCCCTCGGTTCTCGTGCAAAATTTGAAAAGACCGCTATAAAAGCCTTTTTTCCCCAATTCTGACGACTTTACTAGCTTAATTTGAATTTGATATACAGTGTTTTCTCCTTCTCTCCGATTTCTTTCTCTCCTGCAAGATCTCAGTAGCAATGGCGGCCCAAGATTCAGACAACTCTACCCCTATTCTTGTTGTTCCGATTTCCATCACTCCTCCTATCCACAACCCTACTGAGTCAGTTCCAAACCCCAACCCCCAAATCATGGCTAACCCTGCCGGGACCTCTTCAAACCCCCTACCCAACCCCTCCGAGTTCTTTGAGAGTGAAGAATAATATCCTCACGCCAATATTCCCTCCAACATTACCGAAATCGAGTTGCGTGCCATCAGGAGTCGGTATCAGATTCCGGACACCCATCTGGTGAGGGCTCCGGAATCGCACGAGCGGATGTACCAACGGCCGGATGGGTGGACTGCCGTACCGGTAACTGTTCTAGATAAGGGAGTTAGATTCCCTCTCCACTCCTTCCTCGTTACCCTCTTGGGATTTGTCGGAGTGGGATTCGCCCAATTGGTGCCGAATTCGTACATCCACATCCTGGCTTTCATAGCATTCTGTTATGAGTTGGGGATACCCCCAACAGTTGATTCTTTTTTCACTCTCTTTTCTGCGGGGAAGTCTCGGGAACGAGGTTTCAAAGTGCTGAGCAAACAGTCCCCCAAGCCCAATGCCAAGTTCGAGAAGCGACCGTTGATGGATACTCCTTCGAGTAACAAGGGATGGCACTGAGAATGGTTCTTCGTAAAGGGGCCTGAAATCCCGTCTATCCCGGAATGGACCACTTCCGAGCGGATTTCTGCAGACTTCGGGGACATTCCAGAGGAGCGCGTGAAAGAAATGGCGAGCATTCTCGAGAGGATTCCCCTGAAGGAGTGGAGCTTTGGGCTCTTGAGCAAACAAGCATGGTTATATGACCATAAACTATCTTTGATAAAACCAACATCGATCGACCGAAGAGAATTGGATAAATTCCTTTCGGGTAAATCATCATCATCCCCCACCGACATCCCACAGGAAGAACTTCCGGTTTCGGAAGCCCATGACGCGGAAGTCTTCCATGGATCAGAACCTGCGGAGGAACCTAGCTGACCTCGACAGAAGAAGAGGGCAGTTCGGAAAGTCCGGTCAAATCTTCAAGGATCTCAATCAGCTTCTGCAGCGAGTTTGATTGACTTGCCTGCGAACGAGCGAATGTAAGCTCTTCGGATTAAAAAGAGGAAGACCAAGGTGACTCCTCTGTCCGCCGATGAGCTTCGGGTTCCTCCTCCTGCAGCCGATCCGCCTATCATTATTTCTATGGAGATTCACGTTTCCGAAGACGAGCTCGAAAACCCAATCGAGTCTCCACTTCTGCCTCGTAAAAGGAAACAACCTTCCGAGGATCAACCACCACCGCCCCCTGAACCATCAGTGCCCTCTTCGGCAAGATCTTCTCCTTCCGCCTTCAGGCGAGAAGCCGCATCCTCTCCCACCATATGGCCGGAGTTTAATGCCAACTTCCCTTTCCAGCTGTTCGAATCCTTTGTCCGGGAGACTGATGACCATCGGTTCGGAAACAACTCGATTAGGGACTTAATCGAAGAAGGCATGAGCTATCAGGCTAAGGTTAGTTTATTTAATTAAAATATTTAGGAATCATCTGCTTCTACTAATTCACTGGTTATCTTTGAATGTCTGTAGGCCAATGCTGTCTTCGGGAGGCTTCTTCCCCGATACAAAGAGTCCGAAGCCGAATAAGATGCAGCTAGGCAAGAGAAGGCTACTCTGGCATCGACTTTGGAGAGAGAGAGAAGGGCCCACGGTACCACTCTCTTTAATAATGAATGCCTCCAGAAGGATGTAAATAATTTAAAAGAGAAACTGGAGACAGCCGAGGCCACCCACCAACTGACCGTTACTACGAACATAGACCTGGTTCGTCGAAACGAGGTCCTTGTTGGGAAGAACAAGACGATGGTGAAGACCAATAAGAGTCTGGCGGTACAAGTACATGATCTTGAAGCCAGGGATTTGAGACATCTGAAGGAGCGGGCAAAACTCAAAGAGGAGCTCCGTGAACTTCGGGCTTTGAGAGATTTGGGTCCTCCTCTAACCGGAGATCTTCGGAGGGAAGTTCAACAAGAATACCGGAAATCTGCCGAGTTGAACGAGGAGATCGTCCAGATGTTCTCGGATGGGTACGACGAATGCCGAAGCAAAGACAAGGCAAGACTTGTCGCTGCCAAGGTTGACCCGACCATCCTGGATTCTTCGGAAGACGAAGCCGATCCCTAAAGATGATTCTCTTTTCCCTTAGCTGTTAGGATTCTTGTAAAGCTTCTATTTTGTAAACAGCATTATGTAAATAAAATATCAGCATTATTCCTTATGACTTCGGTGTATTTACTGTTTATCAACACTTCAATAACATTTCAATCTAAAAAATGTACAAGCTCCTTCACGGACTTAACTTAAACTGTTAATTAACAACTAGGCAAGTCTTATAACAGATAAGATGAAGTTAAAGAACGTGGCCTTCCGAACTCAACAGTTAAAAAAATTTAGGCAATAAAGTAAAGGAATACTTATTCGTTACCGAAGTGTGAGGTAGATGCCGTGAGGGGTCTGACGAAGTCTGAATGATGACAATTGCCTACCACGGAGGGCCTGACAAGGTCTAAAGGATGACGCTTGCCTACCCCGAAGGGCCTGACAAGGTCTTTAGGACCACCTGCCGATGAGGCTACTATCGAATGGTCAGCGAGTCCACCCGAACCTCCTTACATCAATGACGTTCGCTTACCACGCAGGGCCTGACGAAGCCATAAGGACCACCTGCCAATGAGGCTACCATCGAATGGTCAGCGAATCCGCCCGAACCTCCTTACACCGATGACGTTCGCCTACCACGAAGGGCCTGACGAAGCCATAAGGACCACCTGCCATTGAGGCTACCATCGAATGGTCAGCGAGTCCGCCCGAACCTCCTTACACCGATAATACTAACAACAACGAAGACAAGATTTTCTTGAAAAGAAAGGAATTTTTATTGATGATGACTTGAAACCATTTACAGACTTCCGGTGTACTGGCAATGTAGCTACTGAAAATACTTTCGAAGCCTGCCTGCATGCCAAGTATTCTTGATCTCTGATCCGTCCAGAGCCCTCAATCGATAAGTCCCCGACTTCGGTACTTCTATGACTTCATACGGCCCTTCCCAATTCGGCATCAGCTTTCCCGCATTCTGAGGCGTAGATGCTTCGGCTTCTCTGAGAACGAAATCCCCTACTTCGAACCTGCGAAGCTTTACCCCTTTGTTATAATGCTTAGCCACTCTTCGCTGATAGGCTGCAAGTTTGACCAAGGCTGTTTCCCTGACTTCTTCAAGTAAATCAAGGTTGGCTTTCAGCCCTTCATCATTGTATATTTCTCTGAACTGACTAACTCGAAGACTTGGAGATCCAATTTCAACTGGGACCAAGGCATCAGTACCGTAGGCCAGTCTGAAAGGTGAATCCCCCGTTGTAGTCCACAGAGTAGTCCGATAAGCCCATAATACGCTGAGCAGCTCTTCCGGCCATCTTTCTTTGGCTTCATCCAATCTGCGCTTGATTCCATTCAGCAGCGTTCTGTTGGTCACTTCGACTTGTCCATTAGACTGAGGATGAGCTACCGAAGTCTTTCTATGCTGGACCCCCAGTTCTTTCAAAAATGCTTCGAATTTTGATCCCACGAACTGATGTCCATTGTCTAAAATCACCACCTTAGGAATTCCGAACCGAAATACTACCGACTCCTTGATGAACTTTAAGCATTCCTGTTCCATTATTAACCTAAGGGGTTTTGCTTCTACCCACTTGGTCATGTAGTCGATGGCAACTATAACAAAGTTGACCTGACCTTTTGCCTTCGGTAGCGGACCTAGTATATCAACTCCCCAGACAGCAAAGGGTATGGGAGATAGGATCGAGTATAACTCTTCTGGTGGCTGATGTGGGATCGGACTGTTGAGCTGACACTTCTCGCACTTCTTGACGTATTCAGTCGCTTCCTTGAAGATGGTTGGCCAGTAGTACCCCTGCCGGAGAACTTTGTATGCCAGCGACTTAGCAGCCATATGGTCGCCGCAGATGCCCTCGTGAACTTCCCGAAGAGCATAATCAGCTTCGGACGGAGTCAAACACTTTAGCAGTGGAGACGAGAAGGCCCTTCGGAACATATCCCCATCTATCAGAAGAAAATTGGCACTCTTGTACTTGATTTTTTTGGCCAGCATCTGATCCGAAGGTAGAACGCCATCTGCCAGATATTCCAGGTATGGGGTCAACCAACAGTTGGTTCGATCAACGCACATTACCGATTTATGATGAACACTAGGATGTTGCAGAATTTCCAAGTAAACTGATCCATCAAAAACGTTAACATCCGTAGTGGCTAATTTGGAGAGTGCATCGGCAATGGAATTGCCATCACGTTCGACCCCCTGAAATTCATAGAACTGGAAATACTGAAGCCGTTCTTTCAATTCCGCCAAATACTTGATCATTCGATGACCTCGGGCTTCGTATTCCCCGAAGACTTGTTTAACGACTAACTGAGAGTCGCTGAAGATAACTATTCTTTGCACTTCGAGACTCTTAGCTAGTCGCAAACCCGCCAACACTGTCTCGTACTCTGCCTCGTTGTTCGTCGCGTTAAACTGAAATCTGATGGCCTGTTGCACCTTGAATCCCTTCGGACTAGTCAGAATAATCCCTGCTCCGCTGACGTCTGCGGTAGAAGACCCATCTACATACAGCGTCCACGAACTTTGCTTCTGCTGAAGAGCCGCAACTATGCTGTCAGATCCTTCCGCTTCTGCTACAGCTTCATCAGCTTCAGAAAACGAACACTCGACCACAAAATCAGCCAAAGCCTGCCCCTTGATGGCAGTTCGGGGATGATATTCAACGAAGAACTGAGATAGCTCCATCGTCCATGCAGCTAATCTCCCCGATACCTCAGGTTTGTCCATAATTTTCTTCAAAGGCTGATCTGTGTATACTATTACCAACCTACCCTGGAAGTACTGCCTAAGCTTTCTACTAGCAGTTATTAAAGCAAAAGCAAACTTTTCAATATTTGGGTACCTTGTTTCGGCATCCCGAAGGACATGGCTTACATAATAAACCGGGTGCTGCTTACCCCCAACTTCTCGCACCAAAACTGCTCCTACTGCCAACGAACTAGCTGCTAAATACAAATATAAAGGCTCAGCAGGAGCGGGCTTCACCAACAAAGGCGCCGAAGATAAGTAGGACTTGATGCTCTGGAAGGCGTCTTCGCATTCCGAAGTCCATTGGAACGTCTTGGCATTCTTCGACCCTTTCAAGGTGTCAAAAAATGGCAAACACCTTTCTGCCGATTTGGACATGAACCTCCTCAAAGCTGCAATCCTTCCAGTCAGACGCTGAACATCTTTGAACGACTGAGGAGTCTTCATGTCCAGGATCGCTTTAATCTTCTCTGGATTGGCTTCAATTCCCCTCTGACTGACCAGGTTACCCAGAAATTTGCCAGCCCCTAATCCGAAGGTGCACTTGGCAGGATTCAGTCTCAATTTGTGGTGACGGACTGTCTGAAAGCATTCCTCCAGGTCATCTAGATGTTTGTGCACCAACATGCTCTTAACAATCATGTCATCCACATATACTTCCATATTCTTGCCCAACTGACGCCTGAAGACATAGTTCATCATCTTCTGGTAAGTGGCCCCGGCGTTGATGAGGCCGAAGGTCATTTTCTTGTAGGCATATACCGAACGATGCGTAATGAACGCCGTCTTCGGTATATCCTCTTTACACATGGAGATTTGATGATAGCCAGAGAATGCATCCATGAAGCTTAACAAGGCATACCCCGAAGTTGCATCGATGAGCTGGTCAATGTGGGGTAATGGATAGAAGTCCTTCGGACAAGCTTTATTCAGGTCTGTGTAATCAATGCAAACCCGTCATTTCCCGTTCTGCTTCTGGACCAGTACCACGTTTGCCATCCATTGTGGATAGTCGATCTCGAAGATGAAGTCAGCAGCTAGCAGCTTCGCAATCTCTTCATCGATGATTCTCTGGCGCTCGGGCGCGAAGATCCTCCTCTTTTGCCGAACTGGCTTCTTCGACGGGTCCACTTCTAGCCGATGCTCAGCGATATCCCTACTCACTCCCGGCATGTCCTGAGGCTCCCAAGCGAAGATGTCAACATAGCACCGCAAGAGTTCAATGAGGTTCTTCCTGAGAGGTTCCGGCAGGCTCGAACCTATCTTCACCTTCTTGTCCGCTTTGCCCGGGACGAGCTCTATCTCTTCTGTTTCTTCGGCTGGCATAACCAACGGTTCTGAGCTGCTTTCCGTGAAGGGTTCGATCTCTATTGCCATGGTCTATTTTTGCTTCGACACCCTACTCCCGAAGTGATCACGGCATTTCTATAACACCTTCTGGCCAGATCCAGATCTCCTTTTACCTCCCCAACCCCATGAGCCGTAGGAAATTTGATTTTGAAATGAGGGATAGAGGTTACAGCTTGTAAAGCAATTAAAGTGGGTCTCCCCAAAATAGCATTATAAGCAGAATCCACATTCATACCGTAAAATTTGCAAATAACTTCTACCTGCTGGGGGGCCGTCCCGAAGATAACCGGCAGTTCAAAGGTTCCAGCCACTTTGACCGGATCGTTGCTGAAGCCGTATAAAGGGGCCTCCTGTCCGATCTCCATCTTCTGCCCATCAAGATGCATCCTTTGATAAGCATGAGCATATAGGATATCCACAGAAGACCCGTTGTCGATCATCATGCGCTTCATGTCCACCGAACCCACTTGTGCCGTCACGACCAATGATCCCTCATGTGGTTCGATGGTTTTCGAAGGGTAATCCTCATCGGTAAAGGAAATTACAGTACCCAGGAAGGGTCTGTCGGGCTTCGGGAGGGTACCCGCCACTGACATGACTGAATCCAGATAGCTTCGACGCTTCTTCCCAACAAGCTTACCCGAAGTGTAACGACCCCAAAATAGGTCCATTCCACCCAACCCATTCTGAGTCGTCAAACACATGGTACAGAAAATAACTACAACTTTATTACAACAATTGTCGTGCAAAATACAACAACACATATGTTGTGAGTTTGGATACAAATATATACCAAATGTGACTCATGTTCCAACCGTGGACATCACCTCACAATAACACCTTACATAAAGGTATAGTCAAAAACTGTTTTAGAAATTAGAATCTTTGGAAAGTGCTTAAGGAAACCTTCGTACATGGGAGGCCACGCGTCTAGGTTATGATAGATATTATGGCCACAGAATTATCCTTGGTTGACCCAATAGACCCCAAAGAAAAAACGAGAAGATTACTATCATATTCTTCCCAATGGTGAGTCTTCTCTTGACTTATCATTATCTCCACTGTCTCTAATTGAGAATTATACTTCAAACAAACACCAAGATTATATAGGTAGTGCCCATAGATATACTCAGCAAGTGGATGAGCACAACCCTGTCCTATGATGACACGAGGTTGTATGTCATTAGACATCTTGTATGATAGTGACAAAACACCCTTCCAACGTTGGGTTCGCCTCACCCTATTTTCTTCACCAAATATAACTACTAAATGATGACCACCGCTCTATTCCCTTGTTACCCCCGCTCGACCCAGCTACACTCTTATTACCTGAAAGGAATTGTGAAGCAAAAGGGTGAGCACAACTAGCTCAGTAAAGAATATCATGACTAAAGATAATTCAATTATCAATAGCCTTCATCAACAATAAATCAGAGATTTAGAACATATGGTAAATGATAAAAATTTCAACCATAGTTGCAGCGGAACGAGCAATCCATTAGAAGAGTCAAATAGACTATAAAGTCTATTATCTTCTCCATATTAAAAATCCACCAACAATGTTTTATCCATGTAACATCACTCAACAGTTCCTTTCCACAATCATATGAATAACTCATAATCATAATTGTGACTATAAATTTTTCTTCGCATCCAGGACGAAGAATATTTTCATCACCTGTCTTTACCTGAAACATCAAAGATCATTGTTATACCAAATCACAGTTCCTGTTTATAATCATACTAACAAATCCATCTTTGCACTACGGGCCAAAGATATTCATCAACAAACCATCTTTGCACTACGGGCCAAAGATATTCAACAACAGTTCATCTTTGCACTACAGGCCAAAGATATTCATCAACAGGCCATCTTTGCACTACATGCCAAAGATATTCATCAACAATTCATATTTGCACTACAGGCCAAATATATTCATATCTCAAAGAAATATATAATCATTTCAGAATTTATATAAACAATAATTATAACCATGTTGATCAATTCACCTTTGCACTTAAGCTTAAGATATTCAATTATAAATTCAATGGTCATGATCATACCAGTCACAATTCAACTTTGCACTACAGGCCAAAGAGAACCCTAGTCATGATCATACCAATAATCTACCCATCTTTACACTCCAGTGAAAGAGAATTTCAATATCAGGGTTATAAAAATGTTATATATGATGATAAAAATAATATGATCAACATATAGTTTTAATCTCAAGAGTAATATTCGTAACTCATGAATAGTAAATCATGAATAGTAACTCATGAATAGTAACCCCGACACAAAAGATAGAAATTCCACAATAAAATTCATACCAATATTTCGGTATAATGATATTGAAAGAATAACATTACTTAAATTTATAAACAATTTATTTTAATTGTTTACACTTTACTAATTAATGCATTTAATCATCATAAAATGCCAACTCTTACAATTTCATCATCAATAACCAAAACCCTCATCAAAAATCTGCATATACCTCATATAGGATTCTCAAACAATAAAATTCTATTTTTCAATTTTCTTTCTTCACAAAACATATTTAATTCATTTACTCATAACTAGACCATTTTCATGAAAAATACCAAATCAGTTCCAAAAATATTTCTTTTCTGGGATTTAGCATAATATAGTCCCATAGTGAACATATATTTTTCTCAGAATTTTTAAAAGTCATTTACTATTTTTCATATGGCCAAAATAGCCGAATATTTAGACATTTATCAAAAATTGTATTTTTGCCTAAAAATTCTGAAATTTACAGAGTATACTTCTATCATATACATGTACTCCCAATAAAAATTTCATCAATGTTGGAGTTAACCACAAGGAATTATAAGCGGTTACTTTTAAAATAGTCTTTTCTCATAAAATTCATAACTCTCAATCTATACATCCAAAAATCACCATTTTTGGACACAATCAATAAAACTCATCAAAATATCATTTCAAATTTTTCCAGAATTTTTGAAGTTCAGAAAAATTACGAAACTGAAAATCATAACCCTTAAAATCCCTTAATATCCCTTACAATCCCTTACCTCAAAAGAGCAGTACTTCTGACTGGATATCGGATATGATGCTGAAGGAAACTTGCACTGATGAATAACAACTCACCAAGTATCTAAAAACTCACAAAATATGCTTCATAATATAGAGAGAGAAAGAGAGAAAGCTTATGTTTCTGGTGTGATTTTCAATTCTAACTTAGCCCTCTATTTATAGGAAAATTTTGGTAGGTTTGACCTGCAACCTGATGGCTTTACCTGCTACTATTCCCACCCACCACATTTGAAATATAATTCAGCACATTTCTTCACCAACCACAAGTGGGGCCCACCAATTCTAGAATTTTCCACCAAAATGATAAACTCCGAAAATTCAACAATTTCTGAACCAGTCATCTCGTAAAATTCATAATAAATCATACGTTCATTTTTAACGGTTCAAAATTTATGGACATATACTCAACTTATATATGTATAACATATCCAAAAATTACCACGATCCAACGGTCGGATTAAAAATTATAACCCCCACAAAATATCTCAAAAACCCTGATTTTTAATACCTCCATTCCGACAAAAATACTGATAAAAACCTCAACATTAACTCCTTCATTTTTAACCACAAAAATATATCCCTCATTTATATAAATATTTCCTTATCATATGAATCAATAATTAATTATTCACAAATAATATTACAGAATCACATTTATGACAACCAGGCCGTTCCCAGAAAAGAGGGGGCTTTCCAATAAGAATTTCTCCTTACTGGCGCGCAATTAGATGACCAAACCTCTCCTTAGACAGAACTTTCTAGACATTGACAATAATGTTATCTAATAATATTATTCAAATAATATGAATTATTGATCTGATAATGGGAAATACTGTGCAGTGACAATTATTGAACAACAATAATATAAAATTTCAACGTAGCAATTATTGAATCAATAAAATAAAATATTGAACAGTAATTACTGTAACAATTATTGAGTAGTGCCTTCTTACGTAAGAATCAATAATTTCAAAAATACTATGCAATACCGTGTGCTACTGTGCAATAACGCGTATTACTGTATTTTAACCACCGGGTATTCCAACAGTGTTAACGGTAACAACTACGTCGTTAATTATAAAAACTCAATTTTTGTCGTTATCTTCATTCGACCGTTTTCCGTTATGGGGCCCACAAATAGCTGCGCCGTCGTACGAATATTCCCCGAAAGAAAGAATATTCCACGACCAAACGAATATTCCCCGACAACAATGATTATTTTATAACCACTTGCTTATTTTGAAAAATATTCATATATCACCCTTCACTTTAAATTTTTATCAATTTAACCATTTACTAAATAGAAAAATTGAATACTTTTATTTCATAAAATTTGGGGTCTTACACGAAGTGCCCCCAGTGATGACATCAATTACTTGCCTTGCGGGCGGTTCGGGAGTGGGGAACATTTACTGAACTGGTTGGGCTGCCTGAACAGGTCCTTTACTCTGCTGGTTCGTTCGGGCGGCCACATAATGAACTAACGTCCCGTCCTGCACCTTTCTCTCGATAAAATCTTTCAGGCTAGCACAGTCGTTCGTATCGTGACTCGAGGCTTGATGATAGTCACAATACTTGCGAGAATTCCCTTTCCCGGGCTTAAAGTTATCTCGAGGCGGCTCGAAAATAGGTTGATTCTTGATCTGCTCCAAGATAACAGCCCTGTCGGCGTTGAGTGCAGTATATGTCCTGTTTACCCTCTGAGCGGGAGCGGACGAGTGTTCTCCACCCTGCCTCCAATTATTATTATTGTATTTCTTTGATTTGCCGTCGCGACGGCCTCTATCTCCTTCATTCCTACTCTGGTCTCCCTCTGTTCTGTCCCGATCTGTCTCCTTAAGCCGATCCAAAGAGGGACGCTTGAGGCTATTCATGGCCTCCTCTACCACAATATAGCCTTCTGCTTTGTCGAAAGCTTCTGCGTGACTCTTCGGGTGGTGAAACATCAACTTCTTCACCAACTTTTCTGATTTAACTAGATCTAACCCATTCTGAAACAGTCCCACAACTTGTAGATCGTTCAGGTCTGTCACTTGGCCGACTGCTTCACGGAATCGCTTCACATATTGGCCCAAAGACTCATTCGAGAACTGCCGAACCTGAGCCAGTTGGTTTCCCTCTTCTTCTGTTGCTCCCAAAGTGGGCGTGGAACTGACTGCACATATCTGCCCAGGATGAAATCGAATCTGAAGGCAAAGTCCCCATCCACTGCCTGACATCCTTTCGGAGTGTCGTGACAAAAGTATGACACTTAGCAGCATCGCTAAAGTCATAATAATCCATCAGTCGGTCGAACGCCTGACTATGGTCGTAGGGATCCCCCGATCCGTCATAACTTTCAATATGAGGCAACTTCTTGGTGGGGTCAGCCTTTTCCTTCAGAATCTCCGCGAAAAAAGGGGATGCCTTCTTTCTCGAAATATCTTTTACTTTCTGTACTTCGGCAAGCTGCCTCCGAAGCTCCTTCACCTCTTTTACCAGATATTCCACGCCCTCGGGTTAGGACGATGCTTCTTTCTCCGGTGACTCTTCCTTCTTCTGAGTGGACCGGTTTCTTACAATAGAACCCCCAACTTTCTAGGGGCTCTTATGACGATGATGGTCCACAGAGCGGGATGCCCTCAGTGGACTTTCGGGTGTGCGACCCCTGGATCTACTTCGTCTCGGAACCCGGTTGCCGTGATGGGAATGCTCAACAACGAGCGCCTTTTTAGCATTCTCCAGAGAACGATCCCTGGATCGACCTCTCCGTTCGCTTCGACCTTGCTCCCCAGAACCGACAGGGTGATGTGCCCTCTTTGATCTTTGAGGAGTAGGACTTCTGGACCTTCTCCTTTCCCGAGGTTGACCCCGAGATTCACGCCCTGAATGGACAGGTTCTTTCCCACTCCGATGCCCACGTTCTTCAGATTGGACATAGCTGGACGCTTCGTCCCTTAACTTTGCCATTCGAAACATCTGCTCAGCTATATCCTGCCGTTGTTTCAGCAATGCTTCCATGGCCCTATCAGCCTCGTCTGCCATCTTAGCCAAGCGGGCTGTCTTTTCGTCTTGGTCGTTCCGATATCGAGTTCTAGGCGAGGTGCCTTCTACTCGTTTCCGACCATGACCGGACTCTTTCTCTGTTGTAAACACTAGTCTTCTTCTGGCTTTGCTCCCAGCCTTCAAACGAGAATCTCCATGCGATCGTTTGGACGCCGTGTTGGCATGAACACTTAGTGCAGGTCCCAAACGGTTCTTCACAGATACTCGCGGTATTGATTCACTGGCAGCCATCGGCTGCCCCTCAGGCGTAGGTGTCCTACTCTTCCCCATGAACACCGACGTAAAACGAACAAGGTTTGTGATTGAAAAATTACTCAAGACATTAGAACTCAGCCCTCCTTCTAGCGCCAATGTTAACGCCAAGATCTTCTTCCACGTCCCAATCACGTAAGACGCTATGATCCTGCACAGTTCAACAAGTCAACACCAAAAGCTTGACGGCCTGACCGTCGGGGGATAGCTCCGGCGTGAGAATCAGTACAGGCGATCACAAGGTTAACAATGGAGGAAAATAATGAACAGTGTCTGAGTGAATGTGTTTCAAGATAATGTTGTGTGTAGTGTTTTGTTACCTCCTTTCCTTTTGTGATCCTTGCCCCATACGTTCCCAAGACCCGGTTCACTGTGCCACCCACTATCTCCTGACACCTCCTCTCCACCCCGGTCATCTCAGCCGAAAGTGTACAGCTTATTTTCCTACTTGCTGCCACTGTTGCCTCCCGCCGGCAATCGGAGTCCCATCCTCATTAATGCCATGCAGAAAGGTGGCAGACATAACAGTCAACTGCTGCCTTTTGTGATGATTACCGGTCAAAGATAGGATAAGTAATACCTTACGTAATGGGCCGATCCAATGACTAAGCCCAATAGTGTAGTCAAGTAGCGGGGCCCAATTTATTTGACCCAACATGACCAAAATGACATAGCCCAAAGGTCAAGCCCATTCGGCCTGGCCCAGTACGAAAAGTATTGTGGCCCAACAAATAACAATCTCTTCTTCCAATATAAGGGCAAAAGAGACAATTGATATTATAGTTAATGTTGTATAATCATTTCCTTAATACTTGTGCACAACTCTAAAACGACCTATATTAAGGAACAGAGGGAGTATTTTTTTTTAATATTTATTTGTTTTGGACATCTCCAATACCTATTTAAGGGAATAGTTAGCATGATATTAATTTTGGTCAATTGATCAATATAATATTGACACATAGGTCGAGAGGTGATCTCTCTCTGCGTGTCACCACTGTATTAGTCAATTGATCAATTGATCAACTTATAAATGTGCAATAATTTTATTGTGTGGTGTATTGTGGCCGATTTTACTGTGTCCCTAAAATTCAATATTTGTGTTGCTTAGGTAAAAGTCTGGCCTAAAATTGCACCTTCCTAATTTAATTTTTCTGGCTTTATATGGATGTTTCAACATTTCTAATGGAACAGGGATTCAGAAAGGTGGATCCGGATCGATGGGAGTTTGCAAATGAATGGTTTCTTCGTGGGCAAACGCAATTATTGAAGAACATAGCGAGGAAGAAACAGAGTAGGAACGATATTAATCATTCAATTCACCACAAGGTTGAAGATGAAGAGGATATTTTAATGGAAATTGCGAAATTAAAGCAAGAACAAAAGCAATTAGACCTCGAAGTTGAAGGGATGAACAAGAGATTACAAGCAACAGAGAGAAGGCCACATCAAATGATGACTTTTATATATAAATTAGTTGAAGACCCAGAAATTTTATCACAAATGATGGCCATAAGAGTGACAAATAAAAAGAGACGGCTTATGATATCTTCAGCTTCGTCTTCATCGGAAATGGTGATGATGGCAAGTTCAGTTAAGAGTGAGGAGGAAGAGGAAATTGCAACAGTTGGGACAATTTCGGCGTCAAATTCATCACCGGAGGCGAATTTGGATGGTTGGTCTTCGCTGGAGACGACGTTGCCGGTGTGGGTAAACCAAAGACAAGCCACTGGGAGACCTCTAATCCCACAGGGTGCTGCGGGAATTGGGGATATGAGTTATTTTGGAGGAGTAGCGGCGTGGGGAGTCTCTAGTCCGCCGCCTTATCCTTTCTCGCTGTTGGGCGGTGGTTTTTAGTAGTTAGATACAGTTACCAAATAAAACAAGTTGTTTGAATAATTTGGAGTTTATTTACGATAATTTCAAATTTAAAACTGAGGAGGATTCATTTCGTTTTAATAAATGAATTTAAATTAAAAAGAAATACAACTTATAAGTCGTTTTAAAATTTAAATGAAGTTCATTAATTTTGACACGTTGATATATTTATTGGGATGAAGAGAAGTTGAACTTTCGATTAGCAACTTGATCCTAATAAATGGTTTTTATCAGGGTTGAACAAAGAATTAAATTATCTTTGAAATTATACAAAAAATCACACAAAATGTCCTAATTAAAATAGCAGCAACGGTTTTGACGTATGTGGCGATTTTAAGTGGATTAAAAAACCGAATTTACAGTTTGAGTTTGGTTACTAGCCAAAATCGCATGCATAAAACCGAAATCTCACCATACGCCAACAAGATAAAAAAGACAAGTTATCTAGAGTGATTTATAAATTTTAATGGGAGTATGATTGAACTTACCATCATCATCATTATAATAACAATAATAATTTACAAGAACAAGTGCACCAACAAACTTTATTCACTGTTATTCACCGTTATGTTTATATAGATACATACCAGCTCATATACACATATATTTTCCATTTTTTTAATATTATTATTCTAAACTTAAAAAGTTAAACTTATGAATTATTTATTTTTCTTTATATAAGTAGAGTGTTATATATGATAACAAATTTTATAGATATTAAATAAATACAAACAGATACGTGAGATATGATAATAAGCATGTGACTCATTAAATAATTAAATTATTTTATCATTTTATGTTCAACATTAATTAGTCACATACTATATTGTTAATTTAAATTGTATAAAATTTTGTTGTTTCAATTGATTTTAGAACCGAAACCGAAACCGCCCTGCATCAATCACAAATGGTTTCATGTGCGGTTTTGAATTTGTCAAACTGAACCTAAACGGTTTCGTGTGCGGTTTGGATTTCAAACCCTACCAAACCGCACCATGATCATCCCTAATTTTTATATACTACATCCGTCTCATAATATATGACGTTTTTTATGATTTTATTTTTTCTAAATTATTTGTCGTTTTATATAATTTAAGATAATTAATTACAATATTATATTTAATTCTATTCAATCATTTCCTTAATTCTTGTGCAAAATTCTAAAACGTCATATATTATGGGACGGAAGGAGTACATCTTGTCTTTTATAATTTAAGGGAGAACTATTTTTATATATATATTTGATATTTTTTCATGAGTCTTGTTATGTGTTACTGAAGTTTTATGTCGAATTATGATTGTAATATATAAATTTATGAAATTGAATGTAATTATAAAGTTGACCCCTATTACTAAATATATTATTTAAATATTATCAAATTATAGTTATTCACGTAACTCATAATAAAAAAAAATAAGAAATTGTTAAATTCACACTATTTTTTGTTATTTCCAGTACAAAAGTGTCGCTATAGATTCTATAGCGACGCTTTTCACCGTCGGTATACATCTACAACGACACTTTTGTTGTGAAAATAATAAAAAGTGATGTGAATTTAACAATTCCCTAAAAAATATAGTGCTATGCTGGCCCATTCAACCGGTTGATTAATATCTTTCCAATAAAATATTATGGGCATAAGCATGTTAGTAATTGGTAGAACTTAGCAGTGGAAGATAAATCCAACTGTAAATTGTCCCCACACACTCTATTTGCGGATCCGGTTAGCATGGAGTTTATTTTTGAGTAAGTTGGTCAATTGGCCAATAGAATGCTGACACACATAGAGCCTCGCTTGTGTGTCAGCACTCTATTGGTCAATTGACCAACTTACCTAAAAATAAATTTCATGCTAACCACTTCTACCGTTTGCACATGAATACCACCCCTATGGCCTGTGGGAGTGTGCAACGTAAAAATTTTTACCCTACCGGCTATACACCGTACCGTACTGATTTTGTCAATTTTATATTAAAAATTCAATATTAAAATCGGTACAAAAATATGGATATTCCCGTATCAAATGTGTCGGTTTAGGTATTGTTGGGATATTTCACATAAATTCTACATTAGATAAATTTAAGAGTGTAGATGGATTAATAAGTATGGTAAAGCCTCAACCTAATAGGTTAACTTTTTAGGTACGGAGGTGGTCCAACATGCTTATTGGGTCAGTCTACACAGTTGTGCGCTGCATTGGTATCAAAGCTACAAATGGTATCAAAGCTCATGGTTCGATGGGCCTCCAAGGTGCGTGGGTGAATTCGCAGGCCTTGTGGTGGAGCAAATAAAGTCTAAGTATCAACCCCAGGGTGCGAGGGGAGTGCAAGAGTGAATTCGCATGCCTCGTGGTAGAGCACGGGATGATTTGAGTTGGGTGGAGCGAGCTCAGGATGACTCCGAGAAAGTTGCTCTGACACGTTTGCCTCGGGCGTGGTGGAGTAGTATTAGAGTCGAGCAAAGCTCTTAAAGGACTCAAATGTGAAGTATAATTTAAATCGGGTGGAGCGGGCTCAGGATGGCTCTGAAAAAGTTGCTCAGACACGTTTGCCTACTTGTGATTGGGATATTTCACATGAATCCCACATTGAATAAATTCTAGAGTGTAGATGAGTTAATATGTATAGTAGAGCCTCAACTTAATAGGTTAACCTTTTAGGTAAGGAGGTGGTCCAATATGCTTATTGGGCCAGTTTACACAGTTGTGCACTGTATTGGTGATAAATTGATGTGGGATGGATTGTACAATTTCGCTACAGGTATATGTGACGCCCCCAAATCTAGGTTCCTTTGAACCACGAATCCGGTTCGCCACGATACTACTATCGTCAAACTATTTATATATTTCATTCATAACTTAATGAATATAACCTTGCTTATTACAATTTAGAATATAAATTCATTCCATTTTCCAGAATCTGTGTAATGACCTCAAACTTTTATAAGTTTCTAGTCTTGGTTATTTACTATTCCTGTATTATATCACATTCGATGTTATATAAATATGCGAAATAATTTAAACTTTTTCAATATCCTTTGAAAAGTAATACTTTTATTGATTTCTTAACTTGAATCAATTACAAATCCCTGAATCAAATTATTCTATGATTCACTTTATTCTATTTCCGTACAAATCTTTACATCTCGATTCGAATTTCTCTATGTATCACATAGTACAACTTAACATGTGTTACACATTATAAACTACTATCATGTACATCTACTAGAACCTAAACATGGTTCAAGAGCATATATTTAAATAAATAAATCAATCTCCTTCGATGCTATTGAACTTTATTTATCAAGTAGCACGTAATCTTTATCGTGAGTCCTTAACCTACAAAAGTGGTTATTTGCAAGGGTGAGCTCGACAGCCCAGTAATTCTAATAGTTTTCATGCAGCACATAGCATATAATAGCATATTCAGTTCATGCATTCATAATCAAATAATATTTACTACGCATGCTACTTATCACATAACAGGTATAGAGATTTACTTAACAAGCATATCATCATAGATCAACTTTCACATTTCATCCATATTACATATGCATTTCATATATATACATCAACATTCTAACAGTATAATATAGCTCAACTAACAGTTATATAATTCATATATCAAATAGGAACTGAAAGACTTGCCTGATTCATAGTTTATGAACTACAACTTAACTGCGTATCGCTAATTGCACTTCGTGTATCTCTATACAATTATATAATCATGGATTCATACCCATCAGTCATACATTTCATACGCTCTTAATATAAGAACAAATATTATTTCTTAACTTGGTTTCATTTTTACTTGAACTTAGGATAACCATGAGACTAGCTCATTCTACTATCATATTTATCTAAACAATCTTGTTTCATATCTTGTAGTCCTTACGGATAACATATAACCATAACTTAAGACCATACAGTTAACAAACTGCTCTTGGTCACTCTGCAGAACGGCGAGGCCGCGCTGCATTTAAGCTTGGGAGTGGCGCGACCGCGCTACTCCCTGCCAAAACCAGACTTGAGCTTTTTCAAAATCTAGTTCTCTTGCTAACACCTAATATTTTTGAACACGGTATTAACACATAAAGATATGGTTTAAAGCAAATTTGGTTTCCCACACTTTGTTAACGTTGATGTTAACTTCTAAAACTTTTAGTTTCTTTTGCATTCCTTTGCTCAACTAAGATTATTATGTTCAATAGTCTATCGACCAAATTGAACATCTTCTAATGTATCCAAAACAGAATTTGATATAAAACTCATACAACTTCCCTTTTAAAACTCTTCAATCAAGTCTAAATAGATTTATTCAACAAAAGACCCGCTATGTTAACCATTAAGTCACATAACGATACTAAACAATCCTTAATACGCATGCCTTTGTGTATCAAACTCAATTACGCACAATTAGTATAGTCTTTTCCTTAAACATGCTTGAATAACTTTCATACTTAATTAATTGGATGTACATAGCAATCATGCTTAAAGGCATAACAAGTACTATCATGCTTGTTCATAAGGTTATAATGCATTTAATACAATGCTCATCAAGATAGTTTCTAAAACTTTTAAATCTTCCCTTAAAACACATACTAAACCAAGCTTGACAACCTTTTATATGCAATATATATTGGGATCACCTTCCTTACCCATTCATGCACACAACTAGGCAACATTCACATGTTCCCAATGTCGGAACTTAAAATACACAAAGTTCGTTAAGTTCCATTTTCAAAACTTCATGTTTTCTTTTAAAACTCATGCTAAACCCAATTAATATACAAGGTAACTTTGAATTATACCTTATACTCATTTGTACATTTAACTAAGCCATATATGCGTGCTCACATGTATACTACTCATTTACACCAAGGTTGAATAGTTTAACACTTGAAAACTTATAATAAAGCATGCTTGAAAAGTTTATAATATGCTTAGCTAGATTGTGATCATATCCGTCATGTCTAGAAGCATAAAATACCCTAGCATACATGCTTAAAAAGTCAGAACTTAAAGGATATAAGGTTTGTAATGGTCTACTTTTCAAAACTTCAAGGTTTCTATTTTAAAAATCATTATAAACCAAGCCAATGGAACTCATCCTTGCAAAGCAACTTAAAATCAAATGTTAGGTCCCTTTACATACTTGTTTAAGTCAAACTAACATGCTTATAAAAACATAACTTGGATTTCATGACAGACATACGGCGCGACCACACTGGGTTTGTATTGGGAAGTGGCGCGGCCGCGCTACTTCGGCACCAACCCAGACTTGGCCTCTGCTTCAGCAAAATTCTGACCACGTACATAACATATACTCTTCAATTTAGCATGCTTAGACCAACCATATAGGTTCCATATCATACTCTAAAATCAATTAACATATCAATATCAATTCATTGTTCAATTAACAAGTTATTCATTCTAATTTTTAAGAATTTATCAAAATCCAACTAAGAACAAAATTAGGACTTTTATACCTTTTTAAGCTTAGTATGCTTAGTTTCTCCCTTCTGAAATTGCTAGACTCCTCTTTGACCAACCAACACTTAAACTCAATTTCTCAGAGTTTTCCACAGACAAAACACAGCAACGTGATTTCAATAACATAGCTGCCATTTATAGAGGAATGATAGACTGGGCATTCATTTTACACTAAGGTTGGAACCTATGGTGTAACGGAAGGAAACATTGGCTAATTGAGAGTGGTTCAACAACCCTGAACTAGCTATCTTCATAGCCAATTATCACAACTTGGTGGTTACGTAAAATAGAGTTTAGACCACTGTTCATGTACCTTTTGTGTCACTTAATTTAGGACAAGAGAAATTCTCAGCAACTTTATTAACTAAGGCTTGGTTTGGTCCTTTTAAATTCCCAAAATGAAGTCTTAATATACAATTGTTACCATATTAGGAATTTAGGGATTAAACATATACTCACATCATATAATCCATGTACATTAAATACATGTAATAAAATATCACAATTAGACATTATTGTCCGGGTATCCCCCATAATTATTTTTACTACTCGTATAACCACATTATAACATTGTCTAATATTAATGTTTATTTAAATATTTAATCTCCTTCTCAATTTCTAGAATACACAGATATTTAATTATTTCTGTATTACAATTACATGGGATTTCATTGTACTACTAGCTAGGTATCTCATTTTATTGCAATATACTCCATGTACATTTGGGCTAGTCCAAATAATATTTTAATTGGTCTAAATAAAATTCAGTTGGGTATTCTCAACCCATTATTTCTTAACACATAATTATCACAATGATTAATATCAATCATTTATTATCTTTTCAATAATTCTCTTTTTCTACCACAAATTGACCCAACATATTTCAGTTCTCCATAATTTAGTTATTAACTTAATGCACAAATCTCCAACCAATATCTATTTATAATTATATTGGTTTTTCTTCTATTATCTTTCACTTATTTTCCATTATCATCCTTCAAATATTAAATCCTTTCATATATTATCATATTACGTAATATATGAAAATACCAAAGTTAATTAACATAATCATTTCATTTTCTTCATGTAAAACACATATATTAATTCACCATTTTACTTAAGTGAATTACCCCTTTCATTCAATTTACTATCACGTCATTACCACACAAGGCTTTAATACTCAAATTATATTATTCCATAATATAAACTTAATTTAAGTTAACCAATTTTTATTCTTGTTTAGTTAATTTCCATAACTAACTCTCATCCATTCATGGACACTATAATTATCAAATATGACCCATATGATAACATATTAGCCACTAATATACAATTCTTAAAGTTCAGATTACACAAACTTATCTTGAACAATCTGCAGACCGGCGTGGCCGCGCTGGTCCTAGGCTTGAGAGTGGCGCGGCCGCGCCACTTCAAGTTAGGACGCAGACATGCTATGCTTCAATCAAAACAAAACTTAACTCGCAAATCCTTTAACATGCTCCCTACATGCTATCTTATTATACTAACCAAAATCAATCTCTAATGACTACATTCTTCAATAACTTAGAGATTAAACTTCAAGTTCAACTCTTCTTTCTTTAATTTATACATTTAACCATATCCCAATATTAGTCAATAAATCTCTAACCAATATTTATCTAAATATATATCGATTCTCTTCTCTCGTCAACAGCGTACGTATCCACAAGTCCAAACCTAGCACACATCGAGTCTTTAATGGTATTCAATATAGTACACTGAGTGGTTTCCCACAAATAACCAACAAATTCGTTTCTGTCTCGTCTACACTGTTTTCACAGTGAGTTAGATCGGTTACTAATCCGCTCTCTGAAGGAATCGTTTAGCCCAGCTTCTATACATCCACCATTAAAGGGTACGGTTGCACTACCTTAGACTTGATACTTACTCGTACAAATACTCAAGAAATTGGCGATTATCGAAGATATTTAATGTCACCAACTTACTATTATAAAATAATTTCACATAAATTGTTTAACATCAATAGATAAATTTTATCCATCTTCATATTAATTCATCTCTACAATATAAATATATAATAACGATATATATATTTATTAAACACAACATCACTTATTACATAGCTCATATAATCCTATGTAACACAATACTACACACCTCGTATCATATAAATATTCTTGTTCGAACCCATCTCATGCTTTAAGAATTTTATCTACTAAATTCTTATAATTTCTGAAAATTCGGGTTCTTAGAGTATATACATCCGATTTTTTTTAATGTAAACCTTATAGAATTTTTCATAATTATCCAATAGAATCAATCAAATAAATTGAGAATAAAGGGAAAAAATTAAGCCTAGATTAATAGATCTTAAACATTTGAACAAATCATTTTATTTTATTTGGATAAACTAATGATAGGAATCAGAATAAATCAATTTATACACTTTCTGCAAAACTAAATAAAGAAAAAGAATAATTAAAATTCCCAACCGACACTAGGATAAGCTGAAATTGAAAGAACCATGCATTCCTATAAACACACACACACAAACGCATACACACGCACACACACATATATATATATCCTTGTGCAATGTAGACGCTCATTTGTACATAAAATTTTAAATATTTTTTTTACTCATTGTAGACACTCAAAATTTTGCATTCCTATTACTAACCATGTAAGAGGGAAAAACCGTCTCTTACCTTCCGGAGACAACCTTGGAAGTCGACATCATCAAATCAGACCCTAGAGATAACCACGAAAAATCATCAAACCAGACCCCGGAGACACTCTGAGAAATCATCAAACCAAACCCTGGAGACAGCTTCGGAAAATCATCAAATCAACCTCAGAGACAACCTTGAGGACAGATAAAAGTCAACAACAGTTAAACCCCGGAGATAACCTTGAGGGAAGACAGTTGCAGCTGCGCTAAGCTCGAAAATCAACCTGGAAATGTAAAAGGGTAATTTTGCCAACTCAACATTAAAACTGATCAAACTACTGTGAATAATGTCATATAGAACCATCTTAGCAATCCCGAGTGAAAATTGCGCCAGACAGCTCAACGGACGGACTGCGAAGACTTGAAGATCTGGTCATGGACCTATCTTCCCGAATTCGGAAATGGTCAAAGTCATTGCATAGCTCTCAGAAAGAGCTTTCCGGAAAGGTATGTCACACCTCCATCGGATTCCCGAATTACAAGTTATAAAGGTTCAAGCTGATTGCGTGTTAGTCGGAGTGCATGTACTTCGAGACAACGGGGACCACCAGGCCCAGCCGCAGGTAGACCTGCGACAGATCGGGCCTATAAATACCTCTCAGTTCATTTCAAGAGAGAAAAAGAGAAAAAGAGAGATAAAGGGTCCGAGAGAGAGAAATCTGGCCATTTAAGAACTAAAGGTAGCTTTTCTTCCATTCAATCTTTATAAAACTACTTTGTAAACACTCATTGTAAGACCCCAAATTATTAATAAATAAAATTTAATTTTCTCTATTTATTATTTTGAAATAGTAAGGGTTAAATTGATTAATGAGGTTAGTTATGGGTAAAATGCGCAAATATTTTAAATAAGCGAGTGGTTATACAATATTCATTGTTATCGGAGAATATTCGTTTGGTACTCGTGGAATATTCTTCATGTCGGGGAATATTCGTACGATGGCGCAGTCTTTTGTGGGCCCCATAACGGAAAGCGATTGGATGAAGAAAACGACAAGTATAAGTTATTTATAAATAACGGCGTAGTTGTTACCGTTAATACTGTTGGAATACCCGGTGGTTAAAACACAGTAATACGCGTTGTTGCACAATAGCACACGGTATTGCACCAATTATTGATTCTTACGTAAGAAGGCACTACTCAATAATTGTTACAGTAATTACTGTTCAGTATTTTATTTTATTGATTCAATAATTGTTGCGTTGATATTTTATATTACTGTTGTTTCAATAATTATCACTACACAGTATTTTCTATTATTGAAGCAATAATTCATATTATCTGAATAATATTATTAGATAACATTATTGGCAATGTCTAGAAAGTTCTATCTAAGTAGAGGTTTAGTCACCTAATTGCGCGCTAGTAAAGAGAAATCCTTATTGGAAAGCCCCCTCTTTCCTGGGAACTGCCTGGTTGTCAGTATTGTGATTCTGTAATATTATTTGTGAATAATTAATTATTAATTTATATGATGAGGAAAATATTCATTTTATGTGGATATAGATGGAGAAAATTTTTAAAGTGACAATTGTTAAAAATCGATATTTTATCTTTTTTGATAAAATAATATTTTATTATATTATTATAATATAATAATGATGATATTTTTACAATGAATGTGGGATATATGAGTATATGAGGAGGAAGAGTATTTTTGTTGCATTAAATGATTAAAACATGTTTTTCATGTTTGTGGACCCCATTTCTTGATTGAAATTTGATTATAGCCTGTAAAATCGTCCGTTTGTGGATTTCGGTCAATTTCTGTTTGGAATTTGGAAAAATTTTCTTCTGTAAAGTTGTAGATAATGGAATTTCCTATGAAAAAGACATAAGGTTCAAATTTTTCTGAAAAAAGGGCCATTTATTATGAATTATTGAAGTTCCGAAGTTTCGAAATAATTGATTTTTGAAAGTTTTAATTTTTTTTTTTAAGAAAAACGTTTTTTTACATTTTTGGGCCTCATTAAACATGTGTTAAGTTGCTAAATTCAGATTCTTGGTGTACGTAGGAATTTATATATAATATATTAATATTATATTAAATTTTTTGCTTTGGTGTTTTAAGCATTTTCTTATAAATAGGGTGCTTAGGTTAGAATTAAAAATCACACCAGAAACTGATATCTTCTCTCTCTTTCTCTCTCGATATATTGAGCGTATTTTTGTGAGTATTTTGGTACTTTGAGAGTTGCTATACGGTGCAAGTTCCTTCAACACTATATCCAATTTTTCAGTCAGAAGTACTGTCTTTCTGAGGTAAGGGATGCTATTTTTTTCGTAAATGATATTATTTCTTTCAATATCATTATATTGGTCTGAACTTTTTATCAAATTTGAAACTTTTTGTGTCGGGATTACTATTCACGTATACGACACTATTCACGTTTACGACACTATTTACGAATACGACACTTTTTACCGAAAAATAAAATTTTCGTTTTTGTCCAAGATATCTATTATGGATACTAGCTTTTATTGTATCCATGTTTTGATCATTCTTAAATTTTACTCCACTATAATTATTTATGAAGTATTTTTGAATTCGAATTGTTTAAAGTACGAATCCTTAATATTTGTTCTTTTATTTCACTGGATTCGTTTCCTTTAAAATATTTTTCATCATCCTCAGTCCTAAATGATGATATTACTGAATATCTTTGGCCTGTAGTGCAAAGATGAATGATTTCTGATGAATATCTTTGGCCCGTAGTGCAAAGATGAACATATGTTTAGATGAACATGACCAACTGATGAATATCTTTGGCCTGTAATGCAAAGATGAATATCTGATTCCAAATATATATTGATTGATGTTACAGGGATAAAATACCGACGATAAACTTTTAAATTCATATATAGAAGATAGTAGATTTCATTATCTACTTAACTCTTCTAATGAATTATTATTTCCGCTGCGAATATTGATTTAAAATTTGTTGTCTATTGTATTCTATTAAATTTTTCCCCGTTGAGGACTAACGATAATTTGTTCTATATTATCTTAGTCATAATGTTCTTTACTGGGCTAGTTGAGCTCACCCTTTTCTTTTTTGTTCCATTTTTCTTCTCAGGAGGCGAGAATGTAACGAGTACTAGTCGGGGTGTGGAATGATGGTTCTAGAAGTTGTTCTAGTAGTCCTCACTATTTTGTGAAATAGTGTATTAATAATTGTAATGAGAACTTATTTGAGTGTGGATATTGTCTAGATGACAATATTTGTATTTAAACTCACAGTTTTTATGTTGTATTAATAAAGTTGTAGTTATTTCTGTACCATATATTTTGACAACTCAGAATGGGTGTTGTATACCTATTTTGGGGGTGTCACACTCATATACATATATACTACTACATATCAAGTTTTAATCAGTGGAAAATGAGTTTTGAGGCACCTAAAATCGTTCGATAGCTATTCTCGTGCTTAACTGTAAGATTTCGACAGATTTACTCCTTTCGCTTACTCTAATACGTATATAGGTGTTATATATATAGTTAGTAACTTATATTCGTCATATCTGACTTTTTAACCGTTCATTTCTTGTAAATAGTCAATATTTAAGTTTTATTGACTAGTTCTAGCCAGATCTAGCTTTTAACCAGTTCAAAAGTTGTGAAACTTGAACTTGAAAGCTAAAATGGCTAAAATCTGTACAGATCTAGTTTTCTTTCTAGTTTTTGCAAATATTTAACAACCACGTGGCCTAGATCTGTATATAAAGGACGCTGGAAGCTTTGGCTACGCGCATGCAAGGATTTGAGTGATAAATCCTTTGTTTTGTGACGTTTGGAGCAAATATATGTGTTTTATTACATTATATTTATGGTGCAGGCTGTTTATGTGATATTATGTGAGCCTAGGAACTACATGATCTACGATCCCACTAATGGATCTAGATTTAGTTCCCAAGATGAACACTTTTCAGTTGTACAGCTAACTTGTCAATTTTGTACTTGTAAATCTAGGGCCTTAAAACGGTTATACGGGTTTAAGGCCCCAAAATAGTGAAAACTGTGGTTGTGGTGTTAAGACTTATTTCGATAACTTTTATGCCCATAAGAAATCCAACACTTATATATATATATATATATATATATATATTTAGGGTAAAATGCATGGGTTGCCCCTGAACTTTAGGTGATTTTGGTATTTAGCCTCTTTATTTTGGTCAACGAAAATCGAGCCCCTTTTTGTTCGAAAATCTGGATATTGAGCCCCTAGGTGCCACATATGCGTTGACTTGCTGACGTGGCACACGTGGCATCGCTGATTTGGACATTTTCTAATTAATTGTCAAAAAATTTGTCCAGCCTAAGATTCGAACTCAAAACCCCCAATTTAAAATTTTGATTATAAGACCACCCGGGCACCACAACTAAGCTATTAAATGTACTCAAAGATTAAGTTTTTTAACAAAACAATTCTTTTCGCTTAGCAGAATATAAAGCAAAAGAGAAGGCAACTGTGATAATAATTAATTTTAGTTAATATAATTTTAGTTTTATCAAATAATTTTTTTATTTTAAAATTATATATAAATTAGCAAGAAAATTAAAATAAAAGAACAAAACCACACGATTCTTCTTCTTCTTCTTCATAAGCAAGTATTCCATCACCGATATCCTCTCACTCAAGTCTCGATAACCCTCAAAATCTCAAAATCCCCTACATGCCCCAATTTACTTTACAATTCCACTCCTCTCCTTTATAAGCTCTCAATTTCAAACCAGAGACAGTGTCATTCGGAGAGGTAATGCCCGATTGAAAGAGTGAGAATGATTGTGGGTTTGGATTGGGGGATTTTAAATATTAGAACCAAAAAACCAAAAATAATTAAGTGTAATTCATAATCTCAAGTCTCCTACATATAAACGGAGCCATTAATTACTAATTTCAAAATTTGGTTAGATCTAGATCTATCTAGATCTACATAAAAACGGAGCCATTAATATCACCCTTTAAAGCAAGATAAATAAAACAACATAGAAAACATAAAGGGTAAGAACCAAACACATAGGAATGGAAGATGGAAATTTTTTGGCGTCGACACTCACTTAATAACACTTGCATTAGAGGTGTCCCATGGCAATATACGGTTGTTAACCACACCGTAAGAACGTGTTGTGCAGGTGTTTGGAGCCGAAGACCACACTGGAGACGCCAATTCGAAAAGACTGTGATCATCAAATAACATTTCAAATAATGTGAATTTGAATACAATAAATAGCACTTTATTATATAATCAATCATATATAATGTATTTAATTATTATAATAACATATATCATTTGAGACATTATTTAGGATAAAAAATTAGAGTTAATATTTGAGCAAAAAACATAAGAAGTTGAATCTCATTTCCATTGCTTCTAAGCAAATATTTGCTACGTGGCAAGCCTTACTAGCAGTATTTGACTTCGATATTGAGTTTATAAAGGGAGAATCAAATTCTCTTTCTGATTTCTTAGCTAGGGAATTCTTACAAGACACTCCTAATGTTTGTATGTTAACCCTTGACAGGTCTCCTAGAAGGGCAGCTAAATCAGTGATGGCAAGATCTAAGGAAGTTCTTAAAGGACAATCTTCCAGATCTCAAAAATCTTACAACAAAGAAAAAGTTCTTGAGCTCAAAGCTCCTGTTGAATCTTAATACATTGATGCTATGCTTAAGGAGAGGTAGTAGTTATTGAGGATGTTGATGCATTTCGTACTCCGGAACAAGTGGCAGGTTTATATCTATCATACTCATGATTTGCCAATTTTCCTCCCTAGAATTCTTTGAGAAAATTTTAGTGGAAATTGAATCCATTAAAGTGTCTCATAAACCTCGAGATTGCTACAACTTAGCTTTCTTTAGTGTCAAAACCTTAAAAGTCTTACGCCCTTGTGATTGGGTGGGTGATATTAGAACTCATAAATATTTTGAAAATAAATCTATGATTCCCAAAACTTACAACTATTGTGACTATGTCATGGCCTGAGAAAAGTTTTTATATTATCAAAATGAACATCACACCCATAGTTGGTTTTTTCACCCCAAGCTTTCTAAGAACATGAAATCTTAGTAATTTTCTGCATGGTTTCAAGAATGGTTTTATTACTGGGTCCCGTTTTTCTTTCTTCCCTCCAAAAGTGGATAGGGTTTTTGAAAGATATTTTCAAACTTTTAAGAGTCTTAATGATAATCAGGCTCTTCTTAACTTCTGTTGTGATTATGAAATCACATAGATCTTCAAATGGTCTTATGTAATTGATCAACATGCGGGAACTTGAGTTAATTGCCTTCTTAGGCAATTTTCCATCAAATGGTGGTCAAAATTTAATAAGGATAAGATTGCCGACCTATCTTTTCAACCAGAAAATCATTACATGAAGGATTATGATGGTTCTCAAAAGAACCTAAAAACCACACTCAAAGGGATTCCAAAAGATGAGATTTTAGAATTTCTAAGAAATCATGATGTCACTGTATATAAATATGCTTGACAGTGATGATGAGGCCTCGTCTAGTAATTTTTTTGGTGGTCTATGTTCCCAGCCTAAATAATTCAGACGTGCTTAGTGTGTAGATGCTTAAAGCATCTTTTTCAAAGTGGTTTTAGTATCCGAGGCTCAAAGCATTTAGTAGTGGTCCCAACCATTGTCTTTTTTCCTGCCGTCCAATCGACTTCAGCCTATCGAGGACCCGCGTCGGCATAATTATTTTAGATTTAAGAATTTAAGAATTTGCTTTTGCATTATTGTCCTTCTTTTGTTAAAGTTGTTTGTCTGTTTGTTTGGACTCAGTTCTATAAGATATTCATTTGCTCCTCTGCTTCGAGTATCCGAAATAGTCTATTAGTCTTTCCTTGTAAAAAGAGTGATTTCCTTTTGAATGTATGTAAGTTCTAAGTTCTCAAGCTTCAGAACCTATGTAAGTTTGTTTAAAGTTTTCAATAATATTCCGTTATTTTCTGTATAATTCTTTGTTAAAAATTTCTATAGTATCGTGGCCTATTTTGAATCTCATTTCTACATGAACTCTAATAACCATGTCTTTTAGCCCAAGAGAGTGGACTAAGCCCAATATAAAGATCACATTCAGAATTATAACTTGGATAGCACAGATTATGTTGTCATTTCCAAGTTTGGGTCCATCTAAATATTATGCAAAAAACTGGATATAACCATGCATTGTAAAATTGACCAATGTTTGTTTACCTCTTTTATCATGGTCTGGAATAATATCATACTGCCATTACAACTTTTAATTATGATTAAGCTGTTGTGATTTAAGAAGTCACTGTATTGACGAGAATAAAAGGTTTTTTTTTAAAGATATGGAAAGAAACATATCACAAATAATAATTTCATAAAGAATAAAGTCTTAATTATTAATATTTTGATTTGAATAGGAGGAATAAATATCTTTTATTTATGAATTTTAATTCTTAAAACATGATGTCTGTAAGCCCAAGAATTGGGTCCATTTTAAAAATTAATGCGTAAATAAGAAATTCTATTAGGTGTTTAACTCAACCCCTTAACTCATTGAGGAACAATATTAGTATTAAATAATAGCTAGGTTTAACCTAAAAATTGTATTTAAATTTATTAAAACTGTATAAATAAAAAAGAGAGAGGTGATTTTGTTGGAGAATTACATCGTATCTGATCCCACAATATTTTTAGCTCTTTTGTGGTATATATATATATATTTCATTAGCGACCTCCTACAAAGCCCATCAAGGAGTTATTGTATTGGGCTACAACGACTTAAAAATAAAAAATAAAAAATAAAAAATAAAAAATAAAAATAAAAATAAAAATTAGGTCAATTCTCAACATTTTTAGTAGGCACAAAAGTATCTTCCCTGATGATTCCCATCAACTTGTAGGTTACCTTTGAGCTGGATTAAGATCTATTCCATTACACATTTTCTCTAATTTTTGGTAATAAACGGTCATCGATACAAATATTACATTTAGAGACACAATAATATTCATTATAAATAATTAACGATACAGTAAAATTCGTTACAAATACTTATATCGTTACTATCGTCGATAAAAATAATATTTATATTGCTAAATGTATATCGGGAGAAATTAAAAGAGAAGTGTAATTGAGAGGATCTTAATCATTTTATTAGGACAAACATATCTTTAACAATTTATGTTATGATTAATTTCTTATCCTATTTAAATGACAATGACGATTGATTTGATTTTTTCACAATTAGATTTGATAGTTTCTCTAGTTCTTTCTTACATCACATGAATAGTAAGTGAGGTCTACCTTTATTTAAAAAAGTAACTTGTGGAACTAAAAAATATCAATTTTCTAATGATAACATACCTCCAAGAAGAAGTCTTGAGCTATAACCATCTACGTCTTGTGGGAAACAAGGCCAATATAATTAACTAGAAGGCAATTAATTAATTAGCCAATGAGATAACGATTTTCCTTCCCTAATATTTTTTTATTAGTTTTGTTTGTAACTTTTAATAAACATGAAAATCTTACTTCAAATATTACTTTTCTAAAAAAAGTTTTTGCTACTTAATTCTGATTTTATATATATATATATATATATATATATATATATATATATATATATATATAAAAAGAATTATAAATAGTAGGATCTTGAGTGGTCCTATATATGAACCATCACCTTTAAAATCTCTTTAGCAAATTATTCCTAATCATTACATATCTCTCATAGTTTATAGCTCCTTCATTTTTTTTCCTTTAGTTTTTATATAAAAAAATAAAATACATAATAAATCAACCTCTTAAGAAAATGCGTACAATTTCCAGATAGTCCCTAACTTAGTTTCTTTTATTAACTTTATCAAAAAAAAGTTTCTTTTACTCCCCAGTTCCGAATTATAAAATAAATACTGATTTTTCAAAAATTAATTTGAGACGTTTTCAAACTAAAAATTAACATAAATTCATGTAGTTTATGTCAATACAATTATAAATATCATAAAATACCTAAAAAGTACTATTGATTTATAAATTTTATTATTTTTAAAACTTGAATAGTTAAATCATGTCACTTTTAAATTTATAAATATCTTAAATTAACTTTTAAAAAGCCAATATTAATCAAATAAATAGAAACTATTACTTGTACTAACAGTGAGCCAATTCTCGATGGAGTTTCTTTTCTAGATTTGTACGTACAAATCTTATAAGTTTTCTGTCATTAGTTGTAGTATTTAAGTAGTCATTTTTTTTGGGGGGTTAAGATTTGACATCAAATAATCAATTTATTAGAAGATAAAAGGTATTTAACATTTTCCAACGTTTTCACATTATATGGATGACATGTTTATATAGGGCTATTTATTTATATTGTTTTGAATTTAATTAATACTAACATAATTGCTATATACAACTTGAAACATTAACTCTCATATGGAAAAGATATTGAGAAAATTAAAGTTCTGTCGTCCAAAAAAAAAAAGTGACAATCCCACGACTGTCTAATCAAACTCTTAAGAAGTGATTAAAAGCTTAATTAAACGGCCTACTATTAATTAGGTTTCAAAGAATTAAAGGTTTATTATTCAAAGCAAAATAATGGCTCCACATAGATTCTGTTGTCTTATTACTTGCTATGTTAAAAATGGAAGTTGGAATTTATAAATAGTCAATGTACTTGTGTTAAGCATAGCCGCATAGGGAATGGGTCGATGTGCTAGGTGAGATATTAACAAAGACCATTACTTTATTTACCAGATTTTCCTCTCTTAATCATTTTCTTAACTAGAAATTAACTAGCTCAATACATCAGACTCATGGCTAAACAAACGGTTAAATATCAATATTTTTTTTATACTATTGTTAAGCACACCTCGTATGGAGGCGATACGTGGAAAATGTTTGATTTTATTTATCTAATTAATTTCATAAAGGAAAATTTGTAATCAAGTAGCTTTTTGTAAATTTTTTATGAAAAGAATCTTATGTAAAATGACTTAATTTAGGGATCAAATTTGTTAGGCTGATCCAAACGTAGAGTTAAACCCCCGTATTAACTTAGTCGTATTTGGTCAGAAAATGATCGAAATATCAAACAAAGTTAATCTAAGATCGCAGATTGAACTGAAGACAGTCTGAAATCAGGCTAAAGCGCGGTGGATATGATCTTGTTGGCATCATTAGCTAAAAAAGTATACATTAAGGAAATAAAAGCAAGAATTTTATTGGAACAAAATGGGGATATATAATAATATCTTAATATAACATGTCCAACTTGCATAAAAGATATAAAAGCTTTCTTATTCAATATATATTTGTCATTACTAACTTTATTTTGTTAAATAGAGACCACTCGGTATCCAATCAACTAGAGTAGTCTAAATGCATTGATACATCTAGGCAAATGTTTTTTTCCTATATCCAACTGCCGCAATTAAAAAAATAAAATAAAAATAAAATAATAAAGAGAGAGAAAAAAAAAGGAGGAGAATTGATAAAGATTGAAAACATTAAAACTTTGTTAAATGAAAGGAACGTGAAAGATCCAAAAAGATAAATAAGAAATCATTTTGTACAATATATGAAATATAAATAAATATTGGAACCCTACTTTTGCGATGATAAGGCTTCCTTTGTCCTCTATTATTCTTAATTAAAGTTTAATACATGCTATTTATATTCCCTAATGTTCGCTAAAACCCCACATTTAAAGATATTGGTACCGACATTGCTCAATACTTACATAAACAATATACTATTTCAAGTAGTTAATGATTGATTTATATAAGTATGAAAAAAGCACTATATATGTATGGGTATTCATAATCCCTGGTCATATAATTAATATGTGGTCTTCGTGTATCCTATATATATATATATTTGTTAGCTATGGTAAGTACTTTAAGTGTTGGAATTGATTCCTTAACTAGTTTTGAATTATAGGCAACATTATATTTCTAATTTTTATTACATAATGTCTATTGTAAGTTATACTCCCTCCCTTCCAAATTATAAAATTAATATTTGATTTTTTAAAAATTATTTTCAAAAATTTTTAAACTCAAAAGTGATATGAATTCATTTCATTTATGTCAATAAGATTATTAATATCATAAACTAGTTAAAAAGTAGTTAGTTTATAAAAAAATAATAAACAAACTAAAAATTACTATTACTTGTAAAATTTTTTATTTTTAAAATTTAAATGAAGCATATCATTTTTAAATTTAAAAATATTTTAAAATTCGTTTCTTCTTTCAATGCGGATTGAAGCTTAAGCTGGATGCTTTAATTGCATTTTATACTTTTATTGTTCTGGTAGCACTTTGATTTAAAGATATAAAAGAATTAAAAGGTAGGGAATGGTATAAGATCCTACGTAGAAGTACTAGCTACTGCACTTTGTTGACATTCACTGGTAAAAGAAAAATAAATTAACACATATATAAAAATTAATATTATTGTAGTTCTCAACGAAAGTTTTATTTACCTTTTTAAAGGCGGTTGATTGACGATGTTATCATAATAAAAAGAATCTGACTTAAAATAATTGTTCTAATAATATAAACAACCTTTCTAAATTGAATATATATTAAAATTTGTCAATAATGTTTCATCACGTAAAACCTCAAAAAGTAAAATAAAACTCTCAAGAAGGAAACGATATTAAATTGGCTAAAATCATAGGAGGCCACATTAATGTAATTATTGATTAATTAAAATAAACAAATTAGGACATGAGTTACCAGGAAAGGCTAGCTAGTGCTAGTCGCAAGTAACTTAAAAGGCTGGAGAGCACATCTTCTATTTAGAAAGCCTACTTGTAAAGAAAAATAAAATTTGCATATATATAATAGGAATTAATTACATGTTGGTCAGCCATGAAAAATAAGAATAATAATATGTGCACAGATTGTACATAAAAAATTGTGCATAAAAAGTACATTTAATATATAGTGGGTTCTGTTTTTTATTTTTTCTTTCTCTTTTTTATATATACTGTTAAGTTCACAGTTTTTTATGTATAATTTGTGTCCAAAACATTATTTAAAAAAATAATGTTTTAATTTGAATAGGTATTATTATAAGAAAAGTAATTACTATGTGATCTTCAAAGAATAAATATTTGTCTTAATTATGCAAGAATATAAACCCTAATTCAGATTAAAAAAATTGGTAAAATATCTTATTTTCTCAAGTAAAAGAGAGGCAACTTTCAATCTATTCAAGTATTCATTATAACATCATGGTCTTAATTTGTATAATAATCAAGAACTTTAGGAGCCCCTTGAAATGATGTCAACAGTAACGCTTGATATATGCTTCAAATCTTAAAATAAAATAAGGAATTGAAATAATTTTCTTAAGAATGAGTTGGACCTAATCTATATGGTTAAAGCAATGAATTTATTTATTATTTTTCCAAATGTAGCTTTAAGGAATCCGTAAAAACAATAACCTGAGAAATATCTAACACGTATATACACAGTAATCAAATCTTCAACAACCATGGTCCAAAAAGCTGAAAATGAATTACTACAAAAAGTGGCTATTCGACTAGTTATGACCACCAAAAATGGTCCATATAATTTAATCACAATGTGTACGTAAAAAGATACAGCACTTGTCGGCCGTTGCTAAGATTATAAATTTATAATTAAGTGCATGACATGCATGGTATTTGTAAATTGTTGTAACCTTAAGTTAATTAACATCCTTAATTAATGAGATTTAGAGTGACATAAATACATAATCAATTCGTGAATATAGGATTAGGATATATAGGTCCATAATCAAAGATATTAGCACGCGAATAAGAGTTAACAACGGTTGTTTTTATAAAAACTGAGGGATCGAGAATGGAGAAAATGAATTACTACTATAAAAAAGGAGCCAAATTGTGCACTGAATTCATTAATTAGTAATATAATTTAATTGGTGCATGCAGTGCATTTAGTTAATTGGCTAAATAACCTCAAGAATAATCCTTTTAAGACCCAATACGTACTTTAACAATTATAAAACTTGAACTAATTGTACATCATCCAACTTTAGAAGATCGTCAAGTTTACCTAATTTATAAAATTTGCCAGAGGTGAATTCAAATGAGCTTTCAAGCCTATCCTTTCGATGTTTAAATGCAAGTGAGTATGGACGGCAAATAATAAGAAAGATGTTACCTCATTTCACAAAAATAGTCTTATTTGTCAATTTTTTTGTTTTAAAAAAAAGATCTGCTTTCTTTCACATATGATAATATAATATGTCATAATATTCTCAAGTTTATCATTACAGATATATCATGTCAACACAAATAAACAAAGCTCAATAAATTTGATGTAAATATGAAACAAAAATATTTTTCTTAAAGTTTGTGGAAATTAGTATTATATATAAACTGCAACATATATATATATATATATATATATATATATATATATATATATATATATATATATATATATATATATATATATATATCTATGGCAAAAACGAAGGGGTAGAAAGAAAGAATAGATGGGTAAGAGTTTCTCAAATTAAATCCTAGGACATTGGTGGATGGTACTTTCGCACCTTTGCTACCTCCAAAGGTCAACATGTATAGTGGGATATATATATATATATGTAGAAGACAAACTGCGAAGCCTTTGAGAGTTGGGAATATTTTTACCACCCCACTCAATACAACATACGATTTCACCTAAGTAGAGTCCCTAGGTCATTGGAGCTTTGTATGATCTTAGCAGTCACTACCCCAGGTACGTGGTAACAAAATAATAATAAAAAACTTATTTCTTAATTATGCATGCAATAGAATATCATCAAGACCTAAAAGTGGGAGGGATATGATTCCATACTGATTAAGAATTATACTAATTTGTATTTATTCCAAAATGAGGTCTAGCTAGTTCTATTTGTTAGGATTCGTAAAATGAATTCAAATCATAAATAATGAAAGGATACTGAATTAATAACTAATATATATGGGTGTAGTTATGACTAAATGACTCAAATTTTTGAGTTCTGTTAGGGCTCAAATTAATATATGTGTAAGAGCTTTCTTTGCAAAATCTCAAGCCTTGCATGTATACGTGTATGTGATGCGAATCCTCTCCGAACATATAACTCTCATTTGGGGATAAATTAGCACCATGAAAAGCAATTTAACTCTCATTTTGAGACTACGACAGTATATAGTTTAGCTTATAACAGTTATAATTAAGTTATAGATTCATATTAGAAATTAAGAGACATATTTTAAATAATTTAGACTTTTATATGAATTAATTACTTAATTGTTCATTCTGTAAGTTGCAAGAAACCATCTCTTTTGCTCCACGTGGAGCAATTGATCAGTCGGCAGGCATCCCATCTTGGGCACATCAATGGAAGTGGTCTCAAAAACTAGCTATATATATATAATAGGTATATATATAGTCTAGCTAGGAAAAGCTTATAGTTAGCTGGCCTTCTAATTAGATCGATGGTAAGGAACATTCTCGTAGGCACTCATCAATAGGGGAGTATTTCTTTCCATTTGGGTATTTTTAGTCGTTTTAGAGTTTCCACAATTTTAGTAAAAGGGCAACGATTTAATCACTAAATTAACCATTCCTTTAGTAAACTTCTCGGTTGAATAAATCTTAAAAACCATCTCAATTTTAGGGTATATGTAATTCAAAATTTTCTACTCTAATGAATAAATAAATTTTCTGTGATATTTTTACCCCACAAGGTTTATCCAGAAAAAGAAGAAAAAGCATCTCTTTTTGCAGGGCATACCAAGCCATCTAACCACATTGAGCCTTCGAATTTAAATAGTTTATGATATTTGAGGAATCAACATTTGACATTATAAGTAAATTTTAGTAATATAAAATTATATAAACTTTAGGTTATTTTCCTTTTTTAAAAGTTGACTTTCGTTTAGGATCAGTTAGAGAGTATTTTGTAGGGCAAAAGAGCGCATATATACTATGTCATAGTAATATATTTAATCGCCTACTATGCGAGTGCTATCGAATTGCTACAGTCTAAAGCTTACATCAACTATATAACTAGAACATATTTCCTAATAGAAACAAATGACAATTCCAATTGGAAAAACAAATAGCAATGGAATATTTTTATACAAGCAATGGTTGACCATAAATCATATCATCTCCAGTACCAATGACAGCCATTGAGTTTGATTGGCTAATGTCATCAATTTTATTCCACAGTAGATACGTGTCACTGTAACCAGAATGTCTCCCTCCCCTTGCCTGCCCTCCCCTCGCCTCCCCTCCCCTCTCCTCCCCTCTCCTCTATATATGGGGTCCAATCTAATTAATCAACGCTGATTATGAGGGTTTTTCAACCTGCACATCTGTGACTGTTTATCTCTAATAAAACAACAATTGATAGCGGATCAAATAAAGAATGAGACATCAAAATTGCTTGTGTGTGGGGTTGGGGTTGAGGTTGGGTTGGGGGTCGGCGTGGAGGTGAGGGTGGGCGTGGGGTTGGAAGGGTGGAGTGAAGAAGAGGTTGTTATTGGTTGATGGTAGTTATTACTATTATCTAGGTGTCCTACTCAAATTTTCGTCCTTTACGACTTGGACCCTCACGCACATATATACACTCCAAATTCAATATTCCTTGTCACTAATTCAAATCCCTTATGCAAAATCGTCAGTGTTTGTTTCTTTCCCAACCTCTCCCTCTCCATTTTCATTTTCATCGAAGAAATTATTTAATACTCCTACTAGATTTTCAAAACCTCATTTTCCCATCTCTGGAATATACCAGAGTAAACTACAACCCCCTCCAAATCAACATTAATTCCCTTAATCGAGAATTCTATTTTCCTCTCATCCCATACTATATATCTCCCTAATCACCTATATAGCACTTTGTGGTTTACTAGGTTTTAGCATTTTGCATGAACAAAACCTATATATTCTTTTAAATATACTACTGAGCTTCTTCTTCTTCTTCTTCTTCTCGGTCATACCAAACCTTGGCTAGCTGATCTTCTATTAATGGACTATAACTACTTGAAAGAAATGGAAGGCAAAAGAGTTCACGATCATTTCCAACCAAAAACAAACACAACACCAGCTAGAAGAGAGTGGGTTCCAGGACCGATCATAGTCGGTGCTGGACCATCCGGTCTAGCGGTAGCCGCTTGCCTGAAAGCACGTGGCGTTCCGAGCTTAATCCTCGAAAGGGCTAACTGCTTAGCTTCTTTATGGCAACTCAAAACTTATGACCGGCTTCGCCTTCACCTTCCAAAACAATTCTGCGAGCTTCCTCACGTGCCTTTCCCTTCGGATTTTCCTACATACCCTACAAAACAACAGTTTGTAGCGTATTTGGAGTCGTACGCCCAAAGTTTTGGGCTGGAGCCGGAGTATAATACGACAGTGGTGAGTGCGGAGTTCGATCATGGATGCGGGTTTTGGAGGATGAAGACTGTGGGACTGAAAATGGAGGAAAGCAGTGAGTTTGTTTGTCAATGGCTAATTGTTGCTACAGGGGAGAATGCTGAGGAGGTTGTGCCGAATTTAGAGGGAATGGATGAGTTTATAGGGCCTGTTGTTCATACTAGTCAGTATAGAAGTGGGGATGAGTTTCGGGAGAAAAGGGTTTTGGTTGTTGGATGTGGGAATTCAGGCATGGAGGTTTGTTTAGATCTTTGCAACTATAATGCTCGCCCATCTCTTGTTGTTAGAAATTCCGTGAGTATACTGTCCTTTTACGTACTTCCACTCTATGTTATTTTTTCTTTTTATATATATAACAGTAGGAAAGTCTGATCGATATCACTTGAACTAGAGCTCATTGATTCTTTCTGAACATAAACTCATATTATTTTTTATTTCTATAATATGTAACGAAAGGGAGAGTCAGATATCTCTTGAAATGGAGCTCGTTGATTCTCTGAGTTGAGAAGTTGAAGTTGTAACTAGATTTATAAAACACTACTCCCAAATACTGAACTCCAACAACTAGAAACAATTATTTGGTTTGGAATAATTCTAATTCAAGGGTTGATCTTCAAGTTTAATTTTTAGATATCGGAAAGCTTTTGATTTCAATCAGCGCTTAAGATTCCTACTTGGTCCCGCATATACCCAATTTAGTAAGAATTAGCATATTCTATGTAAAAATTTATTCAAACCTAAATTAGAACAAATGCCATATTTCTTCATTCAATACAAGTTGCATCCAGAGGGCCTAATTTCTGCTTGGGGTAAGTTAAAAAATACACAATATTGCTATTTAATCACAACATGTTTTTGCTATAGCATAAGATAAATATAGTGCAATTGTTCTTTAACTTTCTTGGACTTCGTTTGCATGCGCAGTACTAGTGATCAGCAGGCCTGGCCAATATATATCTTCCATAAATTACAATCGAGAATATTCCTTTTTTGTATTTTTTCTGCAATAAATATCACATACCAGTGTTTAAAGATTCTAAAGTGAGTAGAATATATGAGCACGGGGGAGGAACAGTGCAGAAGTTCTTTGGTCCCCCTAGCTTTTGAAGCTTTTATCTTTTCTAATTACTCTTTTTCTTTCTTGTGCTGCAGTTGCATGTTTTGCCCCAAGAGATGCTAGGAAGATCAACTTTTGGATTGTCCATGTGGTTGCTCAAGTGGTTCCCAATGAGGCTTGTGGATCGATTTTTGCTTCTAGTTTCACGTCTCATGGTTGGCGATACGGATCTACTCGGGCTTTGTAGGCCTAAGATTGGTCCCCTCGAATTAAAGAACAAATCTGGAAAGACACCAGTATTAGATGTTGGGACACTCGCAAAGATTAGAAGTGGGAGTATCAAGGTAAACATTTGATATATATATATATATATATATATATATATATATATATATATATATATATATATATATATATATATTAGTCATTCATTATGTTAATATGCAATTGCTTTATATGTACCGTTAGTATTCGATGGGTGTTTTCTGTATAACAACTTAAATTTTTAGAGTAATATTTAATGTTAACCTTACTATCCGTACTCCCTTAGGGCTTTTAGAGTAACTTTTAATGTTAACCTTACTATCTGTACTCTCTTAGGGCTCTCAATGAGAGCACCAATAATACAAACCTTAGTCCTTTTGACCCATCTTAAAAAGCTAGCTATCCAAGAGGAGAGGTTAAGGCCTATATCAACCCACATCAAGTTGCATTTGTAACCGATGTGGGACTGTTCCTTATGGTCTAGTACGGAGTTCGCATCAATATATATATTGAAATGATAACTATTAATAGTTTTAAAAATATTGTAGGTTTATCCGGGAATAAAGAGACTAACATGTCATGCAGTGGAGTTTGTAGATGAAAGAGTGGAGAATTTTGATGCTATAATCTTAGCTACAGGTTACAGAAGTAATGTACCAACTTGGTTAAAGGTATATTAATAAATTCTTAACTATTTTAGATTCAATTTTCTTCAATTACATTTATACATAAAAGTTATCTAGGGATAAGATCGATGAATAAATTTGTGCCAATTGCATTTGTTACTTTCAGGATGATGTTTTCTTTTCCAAGAAAGATGGTTTTCCCAATAAACCATTCCCAGAAGGATGGAAAGGCGAATACGGTTTATACTCCGTGGGATTTACAAAGCTTGGCCTACTTGGTACATCTATGGATGCAAGGAGAATTGCAGAAGACATTGAGCGTCAATGGAAAATAAAGGAGATGCAAAACAATTTAAGCCCTTCACTTATGCACCACTATTCCCTCAGCCACGAGTGGATGGTGTAATTAAGGGATAATTTTGATTGCACAGCACCATTAAATATAGGAAAAAGGAGGTAATTTGTGTATGTAAAACCTGTAAATTTAATTATTTTTCTCTAGCTAGCTAGTTGAATATTTAATTTTTGAGGGAGCCATATGATAGAGGTGTTTAGGGTTGAGGTAAATGTTAAATGGGGGTGGTGTAAGTTTAGATGGTAATTGTGAATAATCTGGATTTCCATTGGATTAGATATGTTGTACAGGTTATTAGAGATGATATATATATATATATATATATATATATATATATATATATATATATATATATATATATATATATATATATATATATATGCCTCAATCATCAATATATAAAATCTCATGCATTTAGTTTTTATTTACTTGTGGACTTTTGGAACTTAAGCTTCACAAACAAATTCAGTGTCATTAGACGCATCACGGAAGAGAGAAATAATTAAGGATCAAGAGTTACTTCGGCGTAATTAATAAATTTATTGTTCTAGTCATAACAAACTTGTCATAGTAACTCTTATTTTTGATCTGTTCTGAGTTACGGAACCCATAAATAGTGCTTTTAAGCCTAAAAACACGCATGGGAAAGCTGAGTTCAGGTCTTCTGAAGTTCTTACTACTTTTCTGAGTTTATTTGATATTTTTATAATAATTTTGCTAATTAGCTAGGGTTTACTGCATGTTATAGAGTATTTAAAGGTTGTTTTCAGACCAATATTGTTGAATATAGAATTTCAGATGTTATCATTCTTTTATACCTGATGCGGATTCAAGGTTTTCCGGATTGAATTCTTGTTATCCTCTATATATGCTTTTAGAGCTTATCACTATAAGTATATGTCATACTACCTCCATCCCATAATAACTATAGTTTTAGAAGGAAAATTTTTTTCTAATTTATTTGTCGTTTACAACTTTCTAGGAGAATAAATTATTTACTTTCCTATATCACCCCTACCTTCTCTCATTGTCCCAAGAAATTTTTTCCTCGTATTAATAGTTTTCAACTTCCCATAAAGGGGTTGTGACGCCCCCAAAATTAGGTATTCATCACCCATCTTGAGTCGCCAAATACATGGTACAAAATACAAATACAAACTTAATTATACAAATATCGTGTAACATACGACAATACATAAACTGAGAGTTCTAATAGGAATATTGTCATCTAGACAATATACATACTCAAGGAGTCCTCATTACATTTATTGTCGCACTCTTTAACAGAATAGTGAGGACTACTAATGCTATCTTCTGGACCATCACTCCTTTCCCTGACTCGTCCCAGCTATATTCTCATTTTCTAAAGAGAACATTGAAAGAAAGGGTGAGCTCAACTAGCCCAGTAAAAAATATTATGACAAAGATAATGAAGAATAAATTATCAATATTCTTCAACAATGTTAAACTGATAAAATACAATAGACATCAAGTTTAACTGCAACGGAATAAGCAATCCATTAGAAGAGTCAAGTAGAGAATAAAACCTACTATCTTCTATGATTTAAAAATGTTTTCATCAACTTTTATCACTGAGATTCAGCTTAATAAATAAACCACATCTTCTAATCATCCCTGTATTACGGGCCAAGGATATTCATTAAATCATCAATGATCATGACTATACCGAAAAATTCCTAGTCATAATCATACCAAAAACTGACTATCAATGCATTACAGGCCACTGAGGACTTTTACCACACCACTTATAACATCACAGTTCATGATTATACCGAATGATCCCTGGTCATAATCATACTAAGTCCATCTATGCACGTAAGCCAAAGATGACTTTCAACATAAAATAAACATGAGGATGATGACAATGTTATAGGAATTCAATTAAACAAGTTCAAGAATTAGTTTATCCAGGAACTAATAATATTCAAATTGTCAACATGATACTTCTTTATAAAGTAACAGTCAAGAATGCTCAGAAGAATATTTTCATGAAAAGATACTGGATGAAGCGCAAATATCAAGGATATTCCACTAATTTCATGGAGTATAGAAATCAAAACTTTAACCAAATGAATATAATAAAGAATATATCAAACTGCAAATGGATTTTCACTAGCCATGCGGTAATCCACGTATACATATCATTTCCACAATTTAATAAGGAATGAATATAAAGGATCATTCACCATGCATGTGGCAATCCACATAGACATGTTATTCCAACAGAATAATAAAGAATGGAATAACAGAAGGATTCACCATGCATGCGATAAAGACCACACAGACATGTTATTCCCAACAGAATAATAAATACGAAATAATAAATATGGAACCAAGTCAGGTGAAATTCACACCGACAGGATATTCCGACAGAATAATAAATGTGGAATAATAAATGATGGAACCAGGTCAGGTGAAATTCACACCGACAGGATATTCCGACAGAATCGTAAAGAACGGAATAATGAAAGAGTTTCACCAAGTATGCGGTACTTCGCATAAACAGGTTATTCCAACATAATAATAAAGAATGGAATAACATAAGAAGATCACCAAGTATTGGGTAAACCGCATATACAGGTCATTCCACCAAGTATAGGGTAAACCACGCATACAGGTTATTACAACAGAATAATAAAGAATGAAATAACATAAGGATTTCACCAAGTATAGGGTATGCCGCGTATACAGGTCATGTATAGGGTATGCCACTTTTGTAGGTTATTCTAACAGAATAATAAAGAATGGAATAACAGAAGTTCTCTTCATGAATAAGAAAGAATAACACCCCTTACCGTTTTAAAGAAGAACTGAAATAAAGAAGTAGTTAAGTGACAGAATACTCTTCTTCTTTCTCTCTATAGTTTCTCTCTCTAGAGTTCAGTGAATTCGTAAGAAAATAATGAAGGAATGAACTTCTATTTATAGAAAAATGGAATGTATAGTAACTAATCCATGAACGGTCCAGATTGATTTACTTTAATCTGACGGTCCATATTTAAAGTAAAATCTTTTAAATAAAATATAATATATTCTAATTATTGCCTAATAAAACAAACAACTTTAATAAAGTATTCTGTTTTATATAAAAAGATGTTTCTGTTTTATTACGTTAATAATACGAATAAAACAAAACTTCATTATCGCTAAATAATTCATATTATTAATTGACAGTAATTGAATCAAACTGAGTGACTTCTCACATAAGCATTAATAATCAATACCGTGTGCTACTATGCAACCACACGTATTACTGTACTTTTACTACCGAGTAGTTCAACAGTATCAACGGCAAAACTTCCGCTGTTATTTTTAATAAAATATTTTTGTCATTTTCTCAATCCGACAATAATTCTGTTGTGGGGTCCACCAATGATTGTACCGTCGTACAAATATTCCCCGACTAATCGAATATTTCTCGTGAATAGTAACTCGTGAATATTAACTCATAAATAGTAACTCGTGAATAATAACTCGTGAATAGTAACTCATGAATAGTAACTCGTGAATAGTAACTCATGAATAGTACTCCGACACAAAAAGTACCCCAAAAACTTGAGTGAACAATACTAGAGTGAATAGTAATCGGGTATTTTATGACAACTTGTCTACTTTGAAAAATTTTCACATATCACCTTTAACTTTAACCTTTTATCAATTTAACAATTTACCAAAATAGAAAAATTGAATATTTTCATTTCATAAAATTCGGGGTCTCACAGAGGTAGTGATGAAATTTCACACCAATTTTAATTAATAAATGATAGCACTAAATGACTTTCTTAATCCATGTGCATCAAGCTAAAGCGACAGTTATTATGAGATAGAGGGAGTATTAATTAGCTCTCTTGATTTCGTCAAAATGCTTTTGGTACAAACTACTCTCTTTGTCCTTTATTATTTGTCTTTTTAGAAGTGGACACACATATTAAGAAAAATAATTAATATTATATTTTTTAGTTAAAAATAACTTTAAATGTCGATATTGTCTTTGTATAGAGTGTTATTTATTGGATAAAAAATAGTGAGAAAACTAAAATTATATTTAATACTTGAGTTAATATTAAAAACTAAACCATTAATACTTAATTGTAATTGTCAAGCAATTCTGCCAAAACATTTGGCAGAAAGCATTGTCAAATTAACAATCATCGATGAGCTAACCTGACCTTTGGCTAGGGACCATTTTATATCTGCTTCATCCAACACGCAAAAAGTGATTGAGATCCAAAAGCGAAAAAAGATAGAAAATATCTTTTGAAGAGTTTACAGCATACAATTTGAATTAATAATGGCAAAACCCATGGCTTGGTTTCATTTTAATTCTTGTACACTTTTTTATTCAAAAACTTTTTATATTAATTTTGAGAGTATAGATTAAGTCTTCAATTGTTGCCATCTCATTAAATAAGCTCACACGGTATTAAAATAAAAAAGAAAATAATAATGCTAAGATCCAATTTTTTAATTCCAATAAAACTAAGGATAATAATTTCTTTTACCATATTATTCTTCTCAAATGACTATTAATCTCCCTGAAAATCATATTTAATCAATAAAGATGATCATAGTTAATTTGCAAAAACTAATATTAAAATCCTTGCATAAATTTATTTTAATTTGTAAAATAGCATCTTTGTACTCGGTAACAATTCTTAACTACTTTTGATATAGACCCTTGCACTTATTAAAATAAAATAAAACTAAATATTAATTTTGGAAAATTTTAAAATTTTGTAAATTAACTAAGAAAAAAGTAAAATATAATTTATTTTGAAACGGAGGATATAATAAAAAAACACTATTAATTCTTGTCCTTAATCTCACATGTTTTAGGATTAGAAGAATTACATCTCAGCATTTTTTTTTCTTTTTTCAACGGCATATCAGATTATTTAAATAAGATGGCAGCGTTTGATGAGTACTATATAAATACTCTAAAAATATAGTATAGGGAGATTTTGAAAAACAATTAAACCTATAGAGACTAAAATAAAATTCATCAAGTTCGTGGACCAGATGAATGGTTTTGCCAATTAAGAATTCATGATTATCGATCTTCATGGCCATATAATTGTTGTTTGGTATCCTTTTCAACGAGGGGCGGACCACAAGCTAAGTATATATATTCCTTGTTCTAAACAACAAATTATATATATATATATATATATATATATATATATATATATATATATATATATATATATATATATATATATGTACACCACATTTTTTCATCAAAATGGAGTCTACTTTATTTAAGACAACTGTTTATTAAATTACAATCATGAATGTACGTTGATCTGATCACTTGATTATATGGAAAACAAGAAAATGAGTGCATAACTACAGAAGATAAATGGTATAGATGAAGAAGCATGTCCAAATAAATGTAATATTAAAAATGGAGGGGAAAAAAAAACTTAAAAGCTTTGTATGGGTTTTGTATGGGTCTTGAAAATGACATGAATAGTACTGTTACAACTAGGGAGGTTAGTTAGGTTTATTCCGACCGATAGAGTTGATGAATACATGATACGGATCGAATCATTGAAATCATTGGGTTTTAAATAAAGACATTAAACTCAAAGAGAGAGTATCAACATCAAAGAGTTTTCTTCTAAAATCCCACTAAGGACCAGCAGCTGCATGGCCTACAAATATTGCTAGGGCCATGCATTAATTTAATTTGATCCCATTGGATTGCTGTGTCCTTGTACTTCCAATCCTTCTTTGGCAAGGGTAAAAAGTTTGTTTATAAATTAATGATTCACATGAATAAGAGAGTTATATATGGAACAGTTGAATCCTCAGAAGTCTGGTGGTCGCAAGTTAAAATAGTCAACAAATTGAATTTGTACTGAAAATTAATGTCTTTTCACATGTAAACGGCCTTCTATGAGACTTTTGCAGTTTTAACTTTTAGTTTTATTATTTTAGGCTTTTGTCATTAGAAATTTAATATTAGGTATGGCGTAATATGGCTTAGGGACGTTTGTTGATTAGGGTTTCTTATTATATAAACAATTGTTGCTTTTTGTCATTAGAACATTGTTGTTATCATTTTGTTAACCTAGAATGATATCTAAGCCTACTACGGGTACTTCATTTTGCGTCAGTTAGATGAATTCGATTATCATTTAATTGAATTTATTTATTTTATTATGGAAATCTTGTTCCCTCTTTATGTGAGGTTATTTGGTTAATTTATTGGTTTGTGAGTTTAATTCTTCCTCTTTGATAAGGCTTGATTAGTTCTTATGATGTACTTGATTATGAATTATATTGTATTCTCCAAAAAGTAGAGTTTCAAAAATAAGATTGTTTCTCAATTTGCAGGCCAGCTGTATTAAATTTTTTTGATGATGTATCTAACTTAAAACAAATTGACTGTTACTTGAAAATTCAAGCTAGACCACCATGCAGGTTCATGTATTCAGTCTTCAAATTAAACCATAATTACAATATTGTCTTATTTGAGACTTTTTTTTTATATTCTCATACCGACATTTTTAGTAGCGAAGCGATGTAATAGAGTTTCTATCACAATTAATATTGTTCGAGAAAGAGCCCCTAGCTAGCTAGCTGTTGCTATAGCTTGATATGTACACAAGTTGCATTACAAAGATGGAGCATGGTCCATACACACGTGACGGCCACCAGGACGATATACATGTCAAAAACCCCAGCGCAGCTAGCTTTCTCTAACTGTACGGTACAATGGTGCACATGCAGACATCCTCATGGTTTAGTTTTGGTCCATATTATCAACTTAATTTCTTACTGCTTTCATTGTTCGTGGTCCAAGAATTTATCAGTAGTACTAATTACTAACTGTTTGTCAACAATAATAATTTTTTGCAGGACCTTTGAGTCCATCTGTATACGGAAGATCTTCTTAATTCCAAGCCAGTTAAGATCAATCGATATGATGGACCTAAAGACTGGACTAGGGTAATTCAATTGTTGGCCAGAATGATTCTGTTTAACTTCTATCTAGCTAATTTCCTTTTCATCGTTGTCAGTTATCAGTAGAAATGAATATGTATTGTACAAGCACTTCTGAATCACTTTTGAGCACGTATTGTTAAGTTAGTGTAGAATTCATCCACATCAATACATTACTAATGCAACACATACTTGTGTAAGCCGGCTCAAGAAGTATATTGGATCATCTTTTTATTTAAAAAATTAGCCTATTAAATTGAGACTCTACCATATTTATTAATACATTTACACTCTTGAATTTATTCGATGTAAATTTCATGTAAAATATCTCAACAATCTCCACACTTCACTTGAATAACCATGACAAGTATCATATTAGATTTGTCACACCTTGCACCTTGTGAACCCTTCACCCTAAACAGCTTTCCAGAGTCGTAGTGACAAATGTGAGAGTAATTTCCGTGTGATCAACCCAACTCAACTCTATTTGCTCCACCGCGCGAAGAGAGTAACACACGGCCTGCGAATGTGCTTCACCTTGAAGTACCATGCAACCTGATATTTGGGTCCATCAAACCGAATTAGGATTTTTTCCATTTCAAATGAAATGGAGAGCCTCCATTTCATGGTCCAGATTTAAAATGTATTAAAATGTGATATCATGATGATGGGAGGGAGAGATGATGATGGGGAATATACAAAGAATGAAAACTCTCTTTCATTTGAAATGGAGAGGATCCTAGTCCTATCCAACCATGGGCTCTGATACCACTAGTAGCGTAATTGTACGATCCATCACACATCAATACATCACCAATGCAGCGCACATGTAAGACCCCAACTTATTATAAATAAAGTCAAATTTTCTCTAATTATTATTTTGAATAATAGGATGTTAATTTGATATAATACTTTGGTTATGGGTGAAATGTGTAAATTTTACAAAATAAGCAAGTGGTTATAAAATATTCATTTTGTTGGGGAATATTCATTTGGTCGTGGAATATTCTTGCTGTTGGGGAATATTCGTACGACGGCGCAGTCATTTGTAGGACCCCATAACGAAAAACGGTCGGATGAAAAAAACGACAAGTTTGAGTTTTTATAAATAATGGCGTAGTAGTTACCGTTAACACTGTTGAAATGCCTGGTGGTTAAAATACAGTAATACGCGAGGGTTCACAGTAGCACACGGTATTGCATAGTATTGTTGAATTATTGATCCTTACGTAAGAATCTCAATAATTGTTACAATATTTATTTTTCAATATTTTATTTTATTGATTCAATAATTGCTGCGTTGATATTTTATGTTATTGCTGTTTCAATAATTGTCACTGCACAGTATCTCCATTATCAGATCAATAATTCATATTATTTGAATAATATTATTAGATAGCATTATTGATAATGTCTAAGGAAGTTCTGTCTAAGGAGAAGTTTGGTCACCTAATTGCGCGTCAGTAAGAAAAAATCCTTATCGGAAAGCCCCTTATTTCCTGGGAATAACCTGGTTGTCATAATTGTGATTATGTAATATTATTTGTGAATAATTAATTATTGATTTATATGATAAGGAAATATTTATTTTTATGTAGATATAAATGAAGAATTTAATTTTGAGGTGTTTTATCAGTATTTTGTCGGAATGGAGGTTTTAAAAATCAAAAAGTGTTCTTAAAGCTCTATTGTGTGAGTTATAATTTTAATCCGACCGTTGGATCGTTGTGATTTTTGGATATGTTATACATACATAAGTTGAGTATATGTCCACAAATTTTGAACCGTTAAAAATTAACGTATGATTTGTTATGAATTTTATGAAGTATTGAAAATCATCCGTTTGTGAATTTCGAATATTTTCGGTTTGGAATTTGGAAAAACTTAAAGCTACAAAGTTGTAGAGAATTCAATTTCGTGTGGAATGGACATGAGATTCAAATTTTTCTGATAAAATGGCTATTTTATATGAATTATTGAAGTTATTGATTATTTAAAATATTTTGGAAATTTCTAAAATTGGTGGGCTCCACTTTTGGTTGGTGAGAAATATCCTAATTTTTTTTTTCAAAAGTGGTGGGTGGGAATAGTAGCAGGTAAAGCCATCAGGTAGCAGGTTAAGTCTACTTCGGTGTTCTAATATTTTCCTATAAATAGGGTGCTGAGTTAGAATTGAAAATCACACCAGAAACAAGTTTTTTTTTCTCTCTCTATATATATTATCGAGCGTATTTTGTGAGTATTTAGATACTTTGAGAGTTGCTATTCAGTGCAAGTTTCTTTCAGCGTCATATCCGATATTCCGGTCAGAAATACTGTATTTTGAGGTAAGGGATGTTATTTTTTTGTAAATAGTATTATTTCTTTCAATATCATTATGTCAAAATATTGGTCTGAATATTTTATCAAATTTGAAACTTTTTGTGTAGGGATTACTATTTACGTATACGGCACTATTTACGTATACGACACTATTCACCGAAAAATAAAATTTTCTCTTCCTTGTCCCAGATGTTTATTATGGTTATTATCTTTGATTGTATCCATGTTTTGATCGTCATTCTTGAATTTTTCTCCATTATGTTTTATTATGGAGCATTTTTAAACTTGAATTATCTAAAGTACAAATCTCTAAACTTTGTCCTTTTATCGTACTGGATTCGTTCTCTAAAATATTTTTCATCATTCTCAATCCTTAATGGTGATACTTGATGAATATCTTTGGCCTGTAGTGCAAAGATGAATGATTACCTGATGAATATCTTTGGCCCGTAGTGCAAAGATGAACAGGTGTTGAGATGAATATGACTAACTGGTGATACAAATGAATATCTTTGGCCCGTAGTGTAAAGATGAATATTTGATTCAAGATGTATATTGATTGATGTTACAGGGATAAAATATTGATGATGGACTTTTAAATTCATAGATGATAGTAGATTTCATTCTCTACTTAACTCTTCTAATGAATTATTGTTTCCGCTGCAGTTGTTGATCTAAAACTTGTTGTCTATTATATTCTATCAGATTTTTTCCTGTTGAAGACTAATGATAATTTGGTGTATATTATCTTAGTCATAATATTCTTTACTGGGCTAGTTGAGCTCACCCTTTTCCTTTTTGTTCTATTTTTCTTCTCAGGAGGCGAGAATATAGCAGGAACTAGCCGGGGTATGAAGTGATGATTCTAAAAAGTGGTTTTAACAGTCCTCACTATTTTTGTAAAATAGTGTATCAATAATTATAATGAGGACTCCTTTTGAGTTTTAATACTGTCTATTAGACAATATTTGTATTTAAATTCACAGTTTATGTGTTGTCGTATTTTGCACGATAATTGTAGTAATGAAGTTGTATTTATTTCTGTACCATGTATTTGGCGACTCAGAATGGGCGATGTATACTTATTTTGGGGGCGTCACAATTGGTATCAGAGCTTAGGGATATGGTCTCTGGCGGAGATCGGGGAATAGAACTAGGAGGGGAGTGACGAGTAAATTCTTCGCTAGTGTGTCCTTCCTAAGCTTATTTGTTGGTCGGTCATAATATAGGGATATTATTTGATATGTTAATTTGTTTAAATAACCCTTATTTTATGACAGTATTTAAGAATGGCAGCTGAGAACATTAACAATAGAGTAAATGAGACCGTGGAGACACCTTTGATCACCACCCAGGAGAACGTGCAACAAGAAGAAAATATTCCTCCTATAAACAACACTACCGAACAAATGATGAATGATGGGATGTTTAGAAGCTTTTTGCAGTTCGTGCAAAATCAGACGAGGGAGACTCGTGTACAAAATACGGGTGAAAATGATAGTAATGCGCGGTTTGTCACAGCCAAGTAGTTTAAAGAGTTGGGACCACCAGAATTCTGGGGAAAGCCGGATCCGATTAAGGCGGAAATGTGGGTTAAGCAAATTACCAAGATATTCGATGTCTTGGGATGCACGGAAGAATAGAAGGTTCCATTCGCCACCTTTATGTTCCGTGGTGAGGCAGATTACTGGTGGGAATCTGTGAAGCGTACCCACCCTGCCGTACTCAGCATGTCTTGGGAAACGTTTCAGAAGCTGTTCAATGATAAGTACTTTTCTGAAAGTATTCGTCATATGAAGGAGGTAGAGTTTATCAGACTAGAACAAAATAACATGACTGTGTCTTAGTACGAGGCGAAGTTCGCAGAGTTATCCAGGTTTGCACCTCATTTGGTAGAGAATGAAGAACGAATGACACGGATGTTTCTGAGAGGTCTAAAACTCGAGATTCGACAATATCTTATCTCTCATAAATTTTCTTTATATTAAGATGTTGTAAACAGGGCTCAATTATTAGAGCGAGATAATGAGTATGTTCAACAGAGGGACCACAACCAGGGTCATACCGGTGACAGCAGTCATTAGAGCGATGAGAAACAGCACGGAGGAAAAAATATAGACAAAAGTGGTAACCACTCGGGTGGTAATCGTGGCCGTGATAACATGAGATGTGAGTCAAGTAGAAATTTCAAAAAGAGGAGATTCAACAATGATGGGAAGACATCAGCAGCAGCACCAGCATCAACAACAAATTCTAGGGGAGGAGAACGACCGCCAGTTAGATGCTACAGATGCAGAGAGGAGGGACACATAAGTCCAAACTATTCACAGCCTTCCAAGGTGTGTTTCAATTGTGGAAAAGACGGTCATATAGCCCGATTTTGTCCGATAGCAAAGTCAAGTCCAACTGGGACGGCGGCACCAAAGGCGACTACGGATAAAATAAAGTCAGTGGTTCAAGGGAGGGCGTTTGTCTTGACTGGCCAAAACAAGAGAAACCCGAACGAGGTGATCACGGGTAAGCTAATCTTGAACTCTTGCGAAGTTTATGCCTTACTAGATACTGGTTCTACCCATTCTTTTATCTCTCCTACTTGTGCTCAACGTTTAAACTTGACTCCGGGAAAATTAGACTTTGACTTATCTGTGGAGACTCCGTTAGGAGAAACTTTTATTACATCCACTGTGTATAAATCTTGCTTGATCCAAGTGGGCATAATCACATTACCTGTCGATCTTATTTCTTTGAAAATACTTGCATTTGATGTGATTTTAGGGATTGATTGGTTAACTATTCATCATGCCAAAATTGATTATTTTCGTAAGGTTGTTAGTTTTCATATTCCTAACCAACCTGTTATGTGAATTCAGGCTACCAAACCACTAAAATCAATCACTGTCATATCAAGCCATAAAGCTATTCGTTTATTGAAAAACGGATGTCAAGCTTTCTTAGCCCATGTCACGGACTTGAACAAAAACACGTCAGATTTGAATAATATTTCTATTATTAGTGAATTTCCTGATGTATTTCCTGAAGAACTTCCTAGTCTACCCCCAGAACGTGAAATTGAATTCTTTATTGACCTTGAACCTGGTACAAAGCCCATTTCTAAAACCCCATATCGAATTGCTCCTATTGAACTTCAGGAGTTAAAAGTCCAACTACAGGAATTGTTAGATATCGGTTTTATTCGTCCTAGTACATCTCCTTGGGGTGCTCCTGTTTTATTCGTAAAGAAGAAAGACGGGAGTATGCGACTTTGTATCGACTATAGGGAATTGAACCATGTCACCATCAAGAATAGGTATCCGCTACCTCGCATTGATGACATGTTTGACCAGTTGCAAGGAGCACAATTCTTTTCAAAGATCGATCTTCGTTCTGGATATCATCAGCTGAAGATTAAAACTGAGGATATTTCGAAGACTGCCTTCAGAACTCGGTACGGACATTATGAATTCTTAGTCATGTCTTTTGGATTGACTAATGCTCCTGCTGCTTTCATAGATATGATGAACCGTGTATTCAAAGAATATTTGGATCAGTTCGTTATTATCTTTATTGATAACATCCTCATCTATTCCAAAAGTCGTGAAGATCATGAGCACCATTTGAAGCTGGTACTCCAAAGGCTTCGCGATAACAAGCTATATGCCAAGCTGAAGAAATGCGAGTTCTGGCTTGAGGAAGTAGCATTCCTTGGGCATGTGGTGTCAAAACATGGAGTATCTGTTGACCCGGCGAAGATTGAAGCCATACAAAGTTGGGATCAACCGAAGTTGGTGACCGAAGTACGTAGTTTACTGGGCTTAGCTGGTTATTATCGGAGATTTGTGGAAGAATTTTCTCGAATCGCTACTCCGTTAACTCAGCTGACTCGGAAAGATACAAAATTCGTATGGAGCGAGGAATGCGAGAAGAGTTTCCAAGAGCTTAAGATGAGACTCATTTCGACACCTGTTCTGACAATACCATTTGGTTCGGATGGATTTGTTATCTACAGCGATGCTTCAGGCAAAGGGTTAGGATGTGTTCTCATGCAACATGGGAAAGTCATAGCCTATGCCTCGCGACAACTCAAAGAATATGAGAGGAATTATCCTACTCATGATCTAGAGTTGGCAACAGTCGTTTTCGCGTTAAAAATCTGGAGGCACTACCTGTATGGGGAGAAAGTGAAGATTTATACGGATCAAAAAAGCCTCAAATATTTTTTCACCCAAAAAGAACTCAACATGCGGCAACGACGTTGACTCGAGCTGTTGAAAGATTACGATCATACCATCCAATACCATCCTGGAAAAGCAAGTGTAATAGTTGACGCATTGAGTAGAAGATTATATGCGGGTACAAGTGCGATATTGTCAACACAAAGGCCCATTTTGTATGACTTGCAAAGGATGGAGATAGAGGTAAAGGCTCCAAGCACTACCAAAAATCTGGGCATCTGAGACGAACAAAATCCGTCTCAAATACAGCAAAATTTGTCTCAAAATAGATTTTGAGACGAATTTTGAGACGGATATTGGCCGTGTCTGTTGGTCGCGTCGCTAATTATGTTCATCTCAAAATTCGTCTCAAAACAGGAAATTAGATACGGACAATTGTCGTCTCAAATTCGCCTCAAACTATCTGAGACGGACATTGTCCGTCTCACATCCGTCTCAGAGCTATCCCATGGGGAGCTGAGTTTTGAAACCAATTTTGCCGGTTTCAGATTTGGCGGGCAGATTTGGCGCTTTATTTTAGTTCACGTAAGTTGAGACGGAAAAGGCCGTTTCAAATCCGTCTCAAAATAGGCAGCAACTATTTATTTTACACATATTTTGAGACGGATACCATCCTTCTCAATCCCGTTTCAACTTTGACGCCAATATCTTTTTAGCGCGCATATTTTGAGACAGGCTGCAGCCGTCTCAAAATTCGTGTCAACTTTGTCGCCAACTTTGCAAATTCTTTGAGACAGAAAGAAGCCGTCTCAATTCTGTCTCAATATATTTATTAACAACAAATTATAAATATTTTCATAATTTAATTTCAAAATCTAAAAATAAATATGTTCAAAATAATAATGATAATTACTAAACTGTTATTTATAGACAATACTAGATAAGACATTTATCGATGAGTACTATTACAAATATCAACGTACTACAAGTTTCACCAAATATAACAAAAGTACTAACTTCTAAAAACTACGGCTTTAAAGCTTAAAAATATGCATAATCACACATCATATCCCATCCTCGATGGTAAACAAAAGTAACTTCTAAAAAATACTACCTAAAAGATCAACATGATATATAATCACGAGTCTCCATCCTCGTTACTATCGCCTGAATCTTCATCATGCTTATCCTCGACATCAACATCCTACAAGTAGTAGTACATGGAATGCATGTCAAATATATGAAATGAATGCATGCATTCTAAACATAAGACTAAGAAAACTGATTATATACTATATGCAAAATAACTATATACAAAATGTAAGCTGTTTACTTATTTATGATGCATTGGGCCTTGAATGTTTTTAACATTATCTTGGTGATAATGATTTTCCAGTAGGAATGAGCTGTTGGATTTCCTAGACAAGTACTGGAAGGAGCACAACATGGAGTATGATTTTGCCTACTTGCCTATGGACTTCAAGTAAAAACTTCAACATAATAATCATTTTCTCATATTTCCATTTTTGGATTAAAAAAAAAGGATCCTACTATACTAAAAGCTAAATATATTATTATATGTCAGGAGGCATAACAACAAGGGCTATGCCTTTGTCAATTTCACAATACCGAACGATGCCAGCAAGTTTCAAGAGCTTCTCAATGGCTACAAATGGGGTCGGTTTGTACTGAAGAAGGGATGTTTCAAATCCAACAAAATTTGTGAAATCACTTGGGCCAAATTCAGGTAAAATATCATATATTTTTTTGGGTTTTCATATATATATGGTCTTGTTATCATATTTCCATTCCTAAAATTTCCATATTTGTTGTTTGGTGATGTGAACATATTATCTATACAGGGGAAGGACGGGCTTGTTTGGAACTTCAAGAAGTCCAACTAAAAGAATGAAAGAAAAAGACATAATGTTGCTCATCGCTATGAATACATGGTGTCAAGTGTGTCAAGAAATGCAGCAAGTATCTTCTTTTCATTAATCTAAAGCACTAGAAATTTTTTAGGAGCATTGAGCTTTACTAAGGACTAATACTGGTATGTGGTATTCAATTCCAAACTAGAGCTGTATATATTACTTTCATATGAGATTTTGTTGGATGTACAATTGATTTCCATTTCAATTTTACAGTAAATCAATGTTTGAAATGTCTTTTTGTATGATTCACAAAGAAAAAGAAGAGTTCCTTAATCTTGCTAAGGAAATTCCTTAATCTTGCTCCCAAAATGGTTCCTACTGCTGCCATTAGGCAGCAGCCCTGCCCTGCCCTATTTCCAAGTTATCACTCTTAATATGCTACCTCTTAAAAAAAACTATTTTCTTAATAACTGAAGCTAATCAGAAAACCAAAAAGAGACAATTCCCAAAAAAAAAATTTGATGCCTGCTGCTGCCATTAGGCAGCAGCCCTGCCTCCGCTATCCTATTTGAACAACAACTTGGTTTTTATACGAATTCAGATAGATTATGTCTAGCACATACAAGTATGTTTAGAATTTATAACACCATCATGACTGTCTTAATAGACTGCCCAAAACAGTGCTTGACATTCTAATTTTACTAATTCTTCATTTTAACTTGAGACTGAATTTTATTTCATTTTAAGAGGCTTAACTTGCTAATTATCAATACATATAATACATGAGTAAGTTTCTAGCCTTGTTTGTGCCTACTACTTGACTTTTAATTAAGGCAGTCCATTTGGGACTTTCGTCGAGCAGGTGGTGTGCACAGTCCATAGTCACTGGTGTCATGGCTATTTACTTGCTCTATAACTACATTAGATCACCTTATAACACCACAACCAACCTATCTCCTTGTGCCTAAGGCAAGCATTCACAAAACTTAACAAGAGTTGGCAGGACAATCATCACAATAACAGTTATAGCACAGCAGTCACTTGTAGCAGTAGCATGGCTAAAAAATAGAAATCAGTCCTTCAAATTCTCAACACAAGTGCTATTACATAATGTACTTGCAATATACTATACGTTCATGATAAAAAAAAACTGGAATACCAGGATATTTTATTTTCATGTGTTTGAAATATCTTTTCCTAAGGTTCAGAAACCATATCACTCCTATTAATAGCATTTAACGAAATGAGAAACCATATATATGCCTAGACTTGCACTGAATTCTAAATTATTAAAGAATGAAGACAATACTAGAATACTGGGCAAGAAAAAACACTTACATCGCTATTGGAACAAGATTACCTGCCTTATTGCTGATGAGAGTATGGGATGGGCCCTCAAAATTGTGGAGAAGATAGGAATCAGGCGAGCAGCCTTCTAGCCTGCATCAGCTGCATAGTTGGGCTCAGTATCCTGCATCCCAAAGCTGATTGAAGATAACATCAGCTGCATTGTTGGGCTGGTGTTAATATCACATGTATGTATAGGTGTACATAGCATAGAAGTAGCGATCTTGAAATTAGGGATAACAACTAACAGTATAAGTTGGCTACATTAAATAATCAAATACCAGTAGGAATCTTGTAACTGTTGTTGTACTTATTGTTTCTCTTTGGCAAAGCTATTAAAACAAATCATACTGTTAATATAAGCTAAAATATACTCTGGAATCTAAATTCTATGTCAAAACTTCCACTGCAGGAACTATCATAAAGAACCAGATGATTAATTTGTCACCAAACATGCCTCCTATGAACACAGGAAACTTGGTGTGGGCCTGCATTGGTGACTTAAAAACACAAAAAATTATTTTTGAAGTTATAGTAAAAGCCAAAGAATTTTTGAAACTAGCAGACCGGATAATATGCAACTCAGCTTATGAACTAGAGTCTGAAGCATTTACCTTATTTCCAAATATCTTGCCAATCGGTCCGCTTCTAGCAAGCAACAAGCTTGGAAATCAAGAAGGCTACTTCTGGCCAGAAGATTCAACTTGCCTGACATGGCTTGACCAACACCAGTCTGCTCAGTCATTTATGTTTCCCCATTTCAACATAGCTCGAATATGGCCCCATTTGATTTTTTATAGGACTAACAATTTGTCGTACCACGGAATTGGGCTGAAATCTACAAACACAAATAGAAATTATTATTTATTATAAGCTGCATTATATAAAGATAAGCAGAAATATGGTAATAAGAGCTCTACCAACTGAACTAGCCTGGATTATAATGATTATTGACTACATTTGTTGTGGGTAAGAGGTCAATTAAAATTGCCCTATCTGCTAAGAATAAGATGTTAATCACTGATAGCATGCAGTATGTTGACAATGCTTTTTCTGTTTGGACTGAATTGATGGATATAAAAAATTAATGTAATTCTTGATGGGCTTACATGATAGCTTTGCCACAACAAGAGGTCAATACTCATGATGAGTCCATTACCAACAGTGACACATGCATAACTGTGACTTCAATATATATAACTTTAATATGTATGTATGTATATTAGTTGTTAGCATGCAAGAAAGGTCCCCTACTTTGTGCCTCACAAACTTCCAGAGTTCACGAGGCCATTTACAGCCCCCTGTCATGTGAAGTTGCTTAGTTTAGGAGTGTGCAGAGTTCACTATTGTGTACTTATGATATTAACTTCAGTTTGATCAAGACTGAGAACATGCAATGGAAGGGGAAAAAATAGAAGTACCTAGTACCAAGTATGTGAATCACCTCCCTATCCTCTGGATTCTCAAGCGCATCTTTACTATAATTAGCTCCCCTCCTAGCACTAATACCCTGGACACCTGCACAGTTTTATAAATAAGTAAACTAAGAACGAGTATATATCTCTAATAATGTCATCATAATAAAATATAATTACTTGCAGCAGTAGATTCAACGTTGGCTTGTGGAGTAGAGCTAACTTCATGATTACTTAAAACTTTGTCTCTTCTCTTGCTAAGACCATCTTGCAACAGACGTTTACCTACACGCGCTTTTGCCCTTGTCATATCTGCAAGATTGTGATAATCATAAATAAACCTGGTTAAGAACAAATAAAATGAAAGTATTTTATAACAAAGAGAGAATCAAGTTTTCATAAGCAATAAAAATCAAATTATATAGTGCATGCTAGAAAATTAAAAGTTAAACATAAGCAATAAAAGATTACATACAATTGAACAAAATGTATCATTTACAAACTTACAAGCATGTGAAAACATAAAAATCAAATTCCATTTCCTCTCCACTAGAAGAAGATTTGAATTCTAATTCATCATCTTCGATGTCATCATCCTCATCGTCTATAAAGTCTTCTTCGTTTATTGTAGTGTGAAGATCATTGGGATCGACTTCTTCCCCTAATCCCGTGGCTGCAAGTAGACCATCTTGGTCAAGTTCCAAATCGATAGTTAATAAAATTGGCTCATATTCCTCTTCATCTTCTTGGTAAAAATCTTCGATCAAGAGGCATCCTTTCTGAACAGAACATCATTAAAATTTGTCAAATTATTATTATTATTATTATTATTATTATTATTATTATTATTATTATTATTATTATTATTATTAACCTTAAATCCTTATAAAAGTCAATTCACCTATAAATTAGTTGTGTAAACCCTATTCCCATAGTTTACCATAGAGCTTTGAAGAAACGAATACTTTAGCTTTCCAATCTAGTACTAATAATACCCTTAAATAAACCTTCTATCAATCTATCTTTCCACAAGATGAACTAATTGACTAACAGGTAAGATTAAGCTTAATAAAAACACTCTGCAATTCAACTCTTTCACAAGATAAGCCAGGAAATTAGAATATTCAGCAAAGATACAGGTCATTGATAACCTAATGGAACATTCTTATTTTAATTTTACATCGTACATATGCCTTGTCTTATTATCATCAGCCAAAGTTTGAGAACTCATGAATGACATGCACACACTGAACCCAAAGGGGTTGAACAAAGCAGATCTTACGCCAAAATCATGAGAAAATAGAATATGTTCTTCCCTTTTTATGACTAGATCAAAATGAATTCTTATCGGCCATGTTAGACTAATCAAATTCACTGTAGAATATATTGCAGATCAACCAATTGAAGCTTGTGTTCCTCAATTCAATATAATTAACTTCACAGAAAATACTCTTAATTCTTGTTTTAAAGCAAAAGACGAGATTAGGGGTTTTAAGGATATTAGGTTTGAAAAATGAAGAAGAACAAGAAAAGAAAGATTTTCGTCGGGAGGGATGACCACGCTGTTAAGGTGGTGCGTGATTGTTTTCGTCTTCGGCCAGTAGTCGCCTGAGTTTTCCTTTAGCCCTAAACTAAGATCCACAAGACGCACAGTTGATTGAGAAGCAAAATCGGGAATTCATGGTTGCATTTGAGAAGAGATGGGCTTTGGGATGGAAATTGAGAAGCAAAATCGGGAACTATGGTTGCAATTGAGAAGATGGATTTTAGGGGTTTTCAATCTGATAGAAAGAACGAACACAATCCCTATTCTGGGGATAAAACAATTTTAGGGATTTTAGGGATGGAACGTATTCTGGGTCTGGGGATGGAACGATCGATTAGTCTTATTTCGTTTTTTTTTGTTGATATAGTTTGTGACGCCCCCAAAATTAGGTATACATCACCCATCTTGGGTCGTCAGATACATGGTATAGAATACAAATACAACTTATTAATACAACTGTCGTGTACAATACGACAAAACATAACTGTGAGTTTGAATACAATTATTCGCATAATAGGTCGATTAGGAATATGAAAGCTAACAACCTTACGAAAATAATCAATTTTTGCATGATGAGTAGTTAACCAATCAATCCCTAGAATCACGTCAAATGCAAGTATTTTTAATGAAATCAGATCAACAGGTAATGTGTGGGTACCAACTTGAACTAAACAAGACTTATAAACTGTGGATGTAATGAAGGTTTCTCCCAATGGAGTTTCAACAGATAAGTCAAAGTCTAATTTCTCCAGAGTCAAATTTAATCGATGAGCACAAGTAGGAGAAATAAAAGAATGGGCAGAACTGGTATCAAATAAAGTATAGACTTCGTTAGAGTTTATGATAAGCTTACCCGTGATGACCTCATTCGGGTTCCTTGCTTTCTGGGAGGTCACAACAAACGCTCTCCCTTGCACTACCGATTTTGACTTTTCTGGGACAGCCTTTGGTGCCTCCATCCTGGCTGAACTTGTTTTTGGTAAACAACAAAATCGAGCTAAATGACCTTCTCTTCCACAATTATAGCATACTTTAGATGGCGTCGCGTAGTTTGGACTGATGTGCCCCTCCCCTCCGCATTTAAAACATATGATAGGTGGTCGTTCTCCTTCCTTAACAATGGGTGCTGGTGCTGACGTCTTTCCATCATTGTTGAATCTCTTCTTCTTGAAATGACCATTCTTATTATTTTGGCCCTGATTACCACCGAAGTGGTTACCATTTCTGGCCTGTTGATTCCCACCACGCTTGTTGTCACCGCTTCGATGACTGCTCTCTTTTGGTTGCGTTGACTCGTTATTGCGCTCCACTAACTGAGCCCTATTCACAATATCTGAATACAAACACAGTTTATGAGAAATAAGATGTTGACGTATCTCATGTTTCAAACCTCGCAAAAACATTCGCGTCATTCGCTCTTCATTATCCACCAAGTGAGACGCAAACCGGGACAACACAACAAATTTAGCCTCATACTGCGGCACGGTCATATTATTCTGCTCCAATTTGATGAACTCCACCTCCTTCATCTGACGAACACTTTCAGGAAAGTATTTGTCATTGAACAGCTTTTGGAACTTCTCCCAAGGCATCTTCAGTGCGGCAGGTTGAGTACGCTTAATCGATTTCCACCAGTAATCTGCCTCTCCTCGCAACATAAAGGCGGCAAAGGGAACCTTTTGCTCCTCAGAGCATCCCAAGACATCAAATATCTTGGTGATCTACTTTATCCATGTTTCCGTTATAAGTGGTTTTGGCTCTCCCTTAAACTCTGGTGGTCCCAGCTCCTTGAACTGTTTAGCGGTGACCGTCTGAGAGTTTTCAGTGTTTCCACCGATATTTTGGACAGGAGCCGCTCTTGCCTGCTGTTGCATGAACTGCATAAAGCTTCTGAACATTCCATCATTCATCATCTGGTCAGTGTTATTGTTTGCATGAGGATTGTCACCTTCCTGATGCATATTATCCTGATTATTGATATGTGGTGAATCAACAGTCGTCTGTGCTCCATTGCTATTCTCAACATTCTCAGATGCCATTTTCAGATACTGCCACAAAACAAAAGTTAATTGATATGTCATATATTATCCTTATATTCTGACCGACCAATTAAATACCATGCAAATAAACTTAGGTAGGTCATACTAGCGAAGGAATTTCCCGTCTCTCCCCTCCTAGTTCTATTCTCACATCTTAGCCAGGGATCATATCCCTAAGCTCTGATACCAACTATGACGCCCCCAAAATTAGGTATACATCACCCATCTTGGGTCGTCAGATACATGGTACAGAATACAAATACAACTTACTAATACAACTGTCGTGTACAATACGACAAAACATAAATGTGAGTTTGAATACAATTATTGTCTATTAGAGACTATACAAACTCAAAAGGAGTCCTAATTACAATTATTGTCACACTATTTAATAGAATAGTGAGGACTACTAATACTATCATCTGGTCCATCACTCCGTTTCACGACTCGTCCCAGCTATATTCTCATTTCCTGAAGAGAACAGTGAAAGAAAGGGTGAGCTCAACTAACCCAGTAAGAAATATTATGACTAAGATAATGCAGAATAAATTATCATTAGCCTTCAACAGTGTTAAACTGATAAAATATAAGGAACATCAAGTTTAACTGCAGCGGAACAAGAAATCCATTAAAAGAGTCAAGAAAAAAAATAAAATCTACTATCTTCTATGATTTAAAAGGTTTTTCAACACTGTTATCGCTGGGACTCAGCTTAATAAAATAATCTACATCATCGAATCACCCCTGCACTACGGCCAAAGATATTTGTGTATTCATTAATGGTCTTGATCATGCCAACAACTGTCCATCAATGCACTACGGGCCAATGAGGAATTTTACCACATCATTTATTACGGTCATGATTATACCGAATAATCCCTGGTCATAATCATACCAAGTCCATCTATGCACTACAGGCCACAGATGACTTTCAACATTTTATAAACATGAAGATGATGACAATGATATAAGAATTCAATAAAACAAGTTCAAGAATTAATTTATCCAAGAATTAACAACGTCCAAATTGTCAACATGATACTGCTTTGTGGAGTAAAATTCAAGAATGTTAGAAGAATATTTTCATGAAAAGATACTGGATGAATCGCAATTATCAAGGATATTCCACTAATTTCATGGAGTATAGAAGTTAAAACTTAACCAACTGAGTATAATAAATAATGGAATAACAAAAGAAAATCACCGGGCATGCGATAGACCGCACAGACATGTTATTCCAACAGAATAATAAATAATGGAACCAGTGTGACGCCCCCAAAATTAGGTATACATCACCCATCTTGGGTCGTCAGATACATAGTACAGAATACAAATACAACTTAATAATACAACTGTCGGGTACAATACGACAAAACATAAACTGTGAGTTTGAATACAAATATTATCTTCTAGAGAGTATTCATACTCAAAAAGAGTCCTCATTACATTTATTAACACACCATTACATAGAATAGTGAGGACTACTAACTAATACTATCATTCGGACCATCACTCCGTACCCCGACTTGTCCCAGCTACGTTCTCATTTCCTGAAGAGAACAGTGAAAGAAAGGGTGAGCTCAACTAGCCCAGTAAGAAATATTATGACTAAGATAATGCAGAATAAATTATCATTAGCCTTCAACAATGTTAAACTGATAAAATATAATAGACATCAAGTTTAACTGTAGCGGAATAAGCAATCCATTAAAAGAGTCAAGTAGAAAATAAACTCTACTATCTTTTATGATTTAAAAGATTTTCCAACACTTTGATCGCTGAGACTCAGCTTCATAAAATAATCCACATCATCGAATCACCCCTGCACTACGGCCAAGGATATTCGTATATTCATTAATGGTCATGATCATGCCAACAACTGTCCATCAATGCACTACGGGCCAATGAGGACTTTTACCACATCATTCGTAACATTACGGTCATGATTACACCGAATAATCCCTGGTCATAATCATACCAAGTCCATCTATGCACTACAGGCCACAGATGACTTTCAACAGAATATAAACATGAGGATGATGACAATGATATAAGAATTCAATAAAACAAGTTCAAGAATTAATTTATCCAAGAATTAACAACGTCCAAATTGTCAACATAATACTACTTTGTGGAGTAAAATTCAAGAATGATCAGGAGAATATTTTCATGAATAGATACTGGATGAAACGCAATTATCAAGGATATTTCACAAATTTCGTGGAGTATAGAAGTCAAAACTTAACCAACTGAGTACAATAAAGAATGAAATAACAAAAGAAAGCACCATGCATGCGATAGACCGCACAGACAGGTTATTCTTAACAGAATAATAAATAATGGAACCAGGTCTGGCGTAAACGCACAGACAGGATATTCCGACAGAATAATAAATAATGGAACCAGGTCCGGCGTAAACGCACAGACAGGATATTCCGACAGAATAATAAAGAACAGTATAATAAATAATGGAACCAGGTCCGGTGTAAAACACACAGACAGGATATTCTGACAGAATAATAAATAATGGAACCAGGTCCGGCGTAAACGCACAGACAGGATATTCCGACAGAATAATAAAGAACAGTATAATAAATAATGGAACCAGGTCCGGTGTAAAACACACAGACAGGATATTCCGACAGAATAATAATAAAGACGGAACCAGGTCCGGTGTAAAACACACAGACAGGATGTTCCAACAGAATAATAATAAAAACGGAACCAGGTCCGGTGTAAAACACACAGACAGGATGTTCCAACAGAATAATAGAAGAATGTCACCAAGTATAGGGTAGACCGCGTATACTGGTTATTCCAACAGAATAATAACGAATGGAATAACAGAAGTTCTCTTCATGAATATAAAAGAAATAATATTCCCTACCGTTTTAAAGAAGAGCTGAAGTAAGGAAGTAGTTAAGTAGCAGAATACTCTTCTTCTCTCTCTCTATAGTTTCTCTCTATAGTTTCTCTCTCTAGAGTTCAGTGAATTCGTAAGAAATAATGAAGGAATGAGCTGCTATTTATAGAAAAATAGAATGCATAGTAACTAATCCATGAACGGTCCAGATTGATTACTTTAATCTGACGGTCCATATTTAAAGAAAAATCTTTTAAATAAAATAAAATATATTCTATTTATAGAATAACTTTAATAAAGTATTTTGTTTTATATAAAAAGATGTTTCTGTTTTATTACGTTAATAATACGAATAAAACAAAACGTCATTATCGCTAAATAATTCATATTATTAACTGACAATAATAGAATCAAACTGAGTGACTTCTCACATAAGCATTAATAATCAATACCGTGTGCTACTATGCAACCACACGTATTACTGTACTTTTACTACCGAGTAGTTCAACAGTAACAATGGTAAAATTTCCGCCGTTATTTTTATAGAAAGATAATTCTGTCGTTTTCTCAATCCGACAATAATTCCGTTGTGGGGTCCACCAATGATTGTGCCGTCGTACGAATATTCCCCGACAAAAAGAATATTCTCCGACCAAACGAATATTTTATAACAACTTGCTTACTTTGCAAAATTTATAAATATTACCCACAACTATAACATTATATCAAATTAACTCCATAATATTCAAAAATGATATTTATAGAAAATTCATCTTTATTTATAAAAGTTGGGGTCTTACAACCTCCCCTTCTTATGAAATTTCGCCCTCGAAATTAGGGTACGTACCTGGTATGTCGAAGAGGTAAGGATACCTTGATTTCATTTCTGATTCTAACTCCCAAGTCATTTCCTCAACATCGTGGTTTCTCCACAAAACTTTGACTTGAGGTATAACCTTGGAGCGTAGAATATATTCCTTCTTATCCAAGATTTGAACAGGAACTTCTTCATACGTCAAATCCTCCGCTATTTCGTCCGGTTCTAACTCAATAATGTGGTTCGGGTCTTCCACATATTTGCGTAACATTGATATGTGAAAAACGTTATGAACACGAGACATACTTGGCGGTAAAGCGAGTCTATAAGCCACAGTTCCTACTCGATCGAGGATTAAAAATGGACCGATGAATCGAGGATTTAGCTTTCCTCTCTTTCCAAATCTCGTAACTCCTTTCCATGGAGCAACACGTAAGAACACATGATCTCCTACATCAAATTCCACGTCCTTTCGATGAAGATCAGCATAACTCTTTTGTCGATCTTGTGAGGTTTTTATACGTTGTCGGATCGTTTGAATCTTTTCTGTAGTCATACGTACCAACTCCGGTCCCAACAACGTTGCTTCGCCCACCTCATCCCAGCATACTGGAGAACGACATTTTCTTCCATACAATGCTTCGAATGGAGCCATGCCAATACTTGCTTGATAACTGTTGTTGTAGGAAAACTCCACCAATGGTAAGAACTTGTCCCAACTTCCCTTGAAGTCAAAGACACAGAGTCTTAATAGATCTTCAAGAGTTTGAATAGTCCTCTCTGATTGTCCGTCCGTCTGAGGATGATATGCTGAACTAAATCGTAACTCCGTGCCCATAGCTTTTTGTAAACTAACCCAAAATCGTGAAGTGAATCTTGGGTCTCGATCAGAAATTATGGATACTGGCATACCATGCAGTCTTACAATCTCGTTTATGTACATACGAGCAAGACGTTCAAGTGTATAAGTTTCTCGTATCGGTAAGAAATGAGCAGACTTGGTCAATCTATCAACAATGACCCAAATCGCATCAATACCTTGAGAAACCCTAGGAAGACCGGTAACGAAATCCATGGTAATGTGCTCCCACTTCCATTCTGGAATTTCAAGTGGTTGCAATGGACCTTTTGGTACTTGATGCTCCGCTTTGACTCGTTGACAAGTTAGACACCTTGAGATAAACAACGCTATCTCTCTCTTCATATTGCTCCACCAAAATGTATGACGAAGATCATGATACATTTTGGTACTTCCAGGATGGATTGCAAACGGTGTGTTGTGCGCCTCCATCATGATTTCATACTTTAAATCAGGGTTGTTAGGAACACAAAGTCTGGAGTTGACTCGAAGTATTCCTTCTTCATCGATTCTTGCTTCCGGCATAACACCTTCTTGCACTTTCTTCCTCATACGCATCAGCTCCAGGTCTGTAGCTTGAGCAGCTTTAACTTTATCGATTAAAGTCGGTTCTACTCGTATATTCGCCATCATCACATGGGTCCCTGGAGTCTTCAACTCTATCTCCATCCTTTGCAAGTCACACAAAATGGGTCTTTGCGTTGTTAATATTGCACTTGTACCCGCATATGATCTTCTACTCAATGCGTCAGCTACCACGTTCGCTTTTCCAGGATGGTATTGAATGGTATGATCATAATCTTTCAACAGTTCAAGCCAACGTCGTTGTCGCATGTTGAGTTCCTTTTGAGTGAAGAAATATTTGAGGCTTTTATGATCCGTAAAGATCTCCACTTTCTCCCCATACAAGTAATGCCTCCAAATTTTAAGTGCAAAGACAACAGCTGCCAACTCTAGATCATGAGTAGGATAATTCCTCTCATATTCCTTGAGTTGTCTTGATGCATAGGCTATGACTTTTCCATGTTGCATGAGAACACATCCCAACCCTTTGCTCGAAGCATCACTGTAGATGACAAATCCCTCCGAGCCAGATGGTATTGTTAGAACAGGTGCTGAAATGAGTCTCCTCTTGAGTTCTTGAAAACTCTGCTCACATTCTTCGCTCCAACCAAACTTTGTATCTTTCCGAGTCAGCTGAGTTAATGGAGTAGCGATTCGAGAAAATCCTTCCACGAATCTCCGATAATAACCAGCTAAACCAAGAAAGCTACGTACCTCGGTCACTGATTTAGGTTGCTCCCAGCTTTGAATAGCTTCAATCTTTGCCGGGTCAACTGATATTCCACGACTTGATACTACGTGCCCAAGGAATGCTACCTCCTCCAGCCAGAACTCGCATTTCTTCAACTTGGCATAAAGCTTGTATTCACGAAGCTTTTGGAGTACCAGCCTCAAGTGTTGCTCATGATCTTCACGGCTTTTGGAATAAATAAGGATGTCATCAATAAAGACGACCACAAAGTGATCCAAATATTCCTTGAATACCCGGTTCATCATATCCATGAAGGCAGCAGGAGCATTAGTCAATCCAAAGGACATGACTAGGAATTCATAATGCCCGTACCGAGTTCTAAAAGCCGTCTTTGGAATATCCTCAGTTCTAACCTTCAGCTGATGATATCCAGAACGAAGATCGATCTTTGAAAAGAATTGTGCTCCTTGCAACTGGTCAAACAGGTCATCAATACGTGGCAATGGGTACCTGTTTTTGATGGTGACATGATTCAACTCCCGATAATCAATACAAAGTCGCATACTTCCATCTTTCTTCTTCACGAACAGAACAGGAGCACCCCAAGGAGAAGTACTAGGACGAATAAAACCAATGTCTAACAATTCCTGCAGTTGGGTCTTTAACTCCTGAAGTTCAATAGGAGCCATTCGATATGGGGCTTTGGAAATGGGTTTTGTACCGGGTTCAAGGTCGATACAAAATTCAATTTCACGCTCTGGGGGTAGGCCAGGAAGTTCTTCAGGGAATACGTCAGGGAATTTATTAACAATAGAAATATCATTCAAAACTGACGTATTTTTGTTTAGATCTGTGACATGAGCTAAGAAAGCTTGACATCCGTTTTTCAATAAACGAATAGCTTTATGGCTTGAGATGACAGCGATTGATTTTAATGGTTTGGTTGCTTGAATTCGCATAATAGGTCGATTAGGAATATGAAAGCTAACAACCTTACGAAAACAATCAATTTTTGCATGATGAGTAGTTAACCAATCAATCCCTAGAATCACGTCAAATGCAAGTATTTTTAATGAAATAAGATCGACAGGTAATGTGTGGGTACCAACTTGAACCAAACAAGACTTATAAACCGTGGATGTAATGAAGGTTTCTCCCAATGGAGTTTCAACTGCTAAGTCAAAGTCTAATTTCTCCGGAATCAAATTTAATCGATGAGCGCAAGTAGGAGAAATAAAAGAATGGGTTGAACCGGTATCAAATAAAGTATAGACTTCGTTAGAGTTTATGATAAGCTTACCCGTGATGACCTCATTCGGGTTCCTTGCGTTCTGGGAGGTCACAACAAACGCTCTCCCTTGCACAACCGGTTTTGACTTTTCTGGGACGGCCTTTGGTGCCTCCATCCTAGCTGAATTTGTCTTCGGTAAACGACAAAATCGGGCTAAATGACCTTCTCTTCCACAATTATAACATGCTTTGGACGGCATCGCGCAGTTTGGACTGATGTGCCCCTCCCCTCCGCATTTGAAACATATGATAGGTGGTCGTTCTCCTTCCTTAACGACAGGTGCTGGTGCTGACGTCTTTCCATCATTGTTGAATCTCCTCTTCTTGAAATGTCCATTCTTATTGTTTTGGCCCTGATTACCACCGAAGTGGTTACCATTTCTGGCCTGTTGATTCCCTCCACGCTTGTTGTCACCGCTTCGATGACTGCTCTCACTGGTATTATCATTTTGCCGGCTGCTCTCTTTTGGTTGCGTTATCTCGTTATCGCGCTCCACCAACTGAGCCCTATTTACAACATCTGAATACAAACACAGTTTATGAGAAACAAGATGTTGACGTATCTCCGGCTTCAAACCTCTTAAAAACATCCGCGTCATTCTTTCTTCATTATCCACCAGGTGGGACGCAAACCGGGATAACTCCGCAAATTTTGCCTCGTACTGCGACACGGTCATATTATTCTGCTCCAATTTGATGAACTCCACCTCCTTCATGTGACGAATACTCTCGGGAAAGTATTTGTCGTTAAACAGATCTTGAAACTTCTCCCAAGACATCTTCAGTGCGGCAGGTTGAGTACGCTTTATCGATTCCCACCAGTAATCTGCCTCTCCTCGCAACATAAAGGCGGCAAAGGGAACCTTTTGCTCCTCGGAGCAACCCAAGACATCAAATATCTTGGTGATCTGCTTTATCCATGTTTCAGCTACAAGTGGTTTGGGTTCTCCCTTAAACTCCGGTGGTCCCAGCTCCTTAAACTGTTTAGCGGTGACCGCCTGAGAGTTTCCAGTATTTCCACCTACGTTGTGGACAGGAGCCGCTTTCACCTGTTGTTGCATGAATTGCATAAAGCCTCTGAACATTTGATCATTCATCATTTGGTCAGTGTTGTTGTTTGCATGAGGATTGTCACCTTCCTGATGCACATTATCCTGATTATTGATATGTGGTGAATCAACAGTCGTCTGTGCTCCATTGCTATTCTCAACATTCTCAGATGCCATTTTCAGATACTGCCACAAAATAAAAATTAATTGATATGTCATATATTATCCTTATATTATGACCGACCAATTAAATACCATGCAAATAAACTTAGGTATGTCATACTAGCGAAGGAATTCCCCGTCTCTCCCCTCCTAGTTCTATTCTCACATCTTAGCCAGGGATCATATCCCTAAGCTCTGATACCAACTGTGACGCCCCCAAAATTAGGTATACATCACCCATCTTGGGTCGTCAGATACATAGTACAGAATACAAATACAACTTAATAATACAACTGTCGTGTACAATACGACAAAACATAAACTGTGAGTTTGAATACAAATATTATCTTCTAGAGAGTATTCATACTCAAAAGGAGTCCTCATTACATTTATTAACACACCATTACATAGAATAGTGAGGACTACTAACTAATACTATCATTCGGACCATCACTCCGTACCCCGACTTGTCCCAGCTACGTTCTCATTTCCTGAAGAGAACAGTGAAAGAAAGGGTGAGCTCAACTAGCCCAGTAAGAAATATTATGACTAAGATAATGCAGAATAAATTATCATTAGCCTTCAACAATGTTAAACTGATAAAATATAATAGACATCAAGTTTAACTGTAGCGGAACAAGCAATCCATTAAAAGAGTCAAGTAGAAAATAAACTCTACTATCTTTTATGATTTAAAAGATTTTCCAACACTTTGATCGCTGAGACTCAGCTTAATAAAATAATCCACATCATCGAATCACCCCTGCACTACGGCCAAGGATATTCGTATATTCATTAATGGTCATGATCATGCCAACAACTGTCCATCAATGCACTACGGGCCAATGAGGACTTTTACCACATCATTCGTAACATTACGGTCATGATTACACCGAATAATCCCTGGTCATAATCATACCAAGTCCATCTATGCACTACAGGCCACAGATGACTTTCAACAGAATATAAACATGAGGATGATGACAATGATATAAGAATTCAATAAAACAAGTTCAAGAATTAATTTATCCAAGAATTAACAACGTCCAAATTGTCAACATGATACTACTTTGTGGAGTAAAATTCAAGAATGATCAGGAGAATATTTTCATGAATAGATACTGGATGAAACGCAATTATCAAGGATATTTCACAAATTTCATGGAGTATAGAAGTCAAAACTTAACCAACTGAGTACAATAAAGAATGAAATAACAAAAAAAAAAAATCACCATGCATGCGATAGACCGCACAAACAGGTTATTCCAACAGAATAATAAATAATGGAACCAGGTCCGGCATAAACGCACAGACAGGATATTCCGACAGAATAATAAATAATGGAACCAGGTCCGGCGTAAACGCACAGACAGGATATTCCGACAGAATAATAAAGAACAGTATAATAAATAATGGAACCAGGTCCGGTGTAAAACACACAGACAGGATATTCTGACAGAATAATAAATAATGGAACCAGGTCCGGCGTAAACGCACAGACAGGATATTCCGACAGAATAATAAAGAACAGTATAATAAATAATGGAACCAGGTCCGGTGTAAAACACACAGACAGGATATTCCGACAGAATAATAATAAAGACGGAACCAGGTCCGGTGTAAAACACACAGACAGGATGTTCCAACAGAATAATAATAAAAACGGAACCAGGTCCGGTGTAAAACACACAGACAGGATGTTCCAACAGAATAATAGAAGAATGTCACCAAGTATAGGGTAGACCGCGTATACTGGTTATTCCAACAGAATAATAACGAATGGAATAACAGAAGTTCTCTTCATGAATATAAAAGAAATAATATTCCCTACCGTTTTAAAGAAGAGCTGAAGTAAGGAAGTAGTTAAGTAGCAGAATACTCTTCTTCTCTCTCTCTATAGTTTCTCTCTATAGTTTCTCTCTCTAGAGTTCAGTGAATTCGTAAGAAATAATGAAGGAATGAGCTGCTATTTATAGAAAAATAGAATGCATAGTAACTAATCCATGAACGGTCCAGATTGATTACTTTAATCTGACGGTCCATATTTAAAGAAAAATCTTTTAAATAAAATAAAATATATTCTATTTATAGAATAACTTTAATAAAGTATTTTGTTTTATATAAAAAGATGTTTCTGTTTTATTACGTTAATAATACGAATAAAACAAAACGTCATTATCGCTAAATAATTCGTATTATTAACTGACAATAATAGAATCAAACTGAGTGACTTCTCACATAAGCATTAATAATCAATACCGTGTGCTACTATGCAACCACACGTATTACTGTACTTTTACTACCGAGTAGTTCAACAGTAACAATGGTAAAATTTCCGCCGTTATTTTTATAGAAAGATAATTCTGTCGTTTTCTCCATCCGACAATAATTCCGTTGTGGGGTCCACCAATGATTGTGCCGTCGTACGAATATTCCCCGACAAAAAGAATATTCTCCGACCAAACGAATATTTTATAACAACTTGCTTACTTTGCAAAATTTATAAATATTACCCACAACTATAACATTATATCAAATTAACTCCATAATATTCAAAAATGATATTTATAGAAAATTCATCTTTATTTATAAAAGTTGGGGTCTTACAACCAGGTCTGACGTAAACGCACAGACAGGATATTCCGACAGAATAATAAATAATGGAACCAGGTCCGGCGTAAACGCACATACATGATATTCCGACAGAATAATAAATAACAGAACCAGGTCCGGTGTAAAACACACAGACAGGATGTTCCAACAGAATAATAATAAAAACGGAACTAGGTCCGGTGTAAAACACACAGACAGGATGTCCCAACAGAATAACAGAAGAATGTCACCAAGTTTAGGATAGACCGCGTATACAGGTTATTCCAACAAAATAATAAGAAATGGAATAACAAAAGTTCTCTTCATGAATAAGAAAGAATAACACCCCTTACCGTTTTAAAGAAGAACTGAAATAAGGAAGTAGTTAAGTAGCAGAATACTTTTCTTCTCTCTCTCTATAGTTTCTCTCTCTAGAGTTCAGTGAATTCATAAGAAATAATGAAGGAATGGGATGCTATTTATAGAAAAATGGAATGCATAGTAACTAATCCATGAACGGTCCAGATTGATTATTTTAATCTGACGGTCCATATTTAAAGAAAATTTTTTTAAATAAAATATAATATATTATATTTATAGAATAACTTTAATAAATTATTCTGTTTTATATAAAAAGATGTTTCTGTTTTATTACGTTAATAATACGAATAAAACAAAACTTCATTATCGCTAAATAATTCATTTTATTAACTGACAATAATTGAATCAAACTGAGTGACTTCTCACATAAGCATTAATAATCAATACCGTGTGCTACTATGCAACCACACGCATTACTGTACTTTTACTACCGAGTAGTTCAACAGTATCAATGGTAAAACTTCCACCGTTATTTTTAATAAAATATTTTTGTCGTTTTCTCAATTCGACAATAATTCCGTTGTGGGGTCCACCAATGATTGTGTCGTTGTACGAATATTTCCTGTTAAAACGAATATTTCCCGACCAATCGAATATTATATAACAACTTGCGTACTTTGCAAAATTTATAAATATTACCCACAACTATAATATTATATCAAATTAACTCCATAATATTCAAAAATGATATTTATAAAAAATTCATCTTTATTTATAAAAGTTGGGGTCTTACATAGTTGGAGGGAATTTTTGGTGGGAAACTAAAATACTGAGACGAACTATATCCGTCTCAAATCCATCTCTAACAATAAGGAGAGAATTGGAGACTAATATTTGGAGGGAAAATAAAAGTCAGAGACGGACATTTCGGTCTCTAATTCGTTTCAAACATGAATATTTAATTCTTTTTTTAATTATTAATCTGAGACAAGAACAGTTGGTCTCAAATCTGTTTCAAAAACGAGTTTATAATTTTCTAAAAAATACTTACTTTTTGAGACGGTTAAATCCGTCTTTAATCCCGTTTCTAAAATTTGAGACGATGCTTGTGGTTTCAGAATCCGTCTCGGTTTTTTACTTCCAAATCATGTCGAGACATAGCAAAATTTCAGTTTCTAAGTCCGTCTCAAATTACTAGAATTAGAGAAGGAACTTTGTCCGTCTCTAAAAATTGGTTTCAGTTGCCCAGTATTCTAGTAGTGAAGTACCCATGTGATGATATCAAATATACGAGTAGAATCGACTTTAATCGATAAAGTTAAAATTGCTCAAGCTACGGACCTAGAGCTGATGCGTATGAAGAAGAAAGTGCAAGAAGGTGCTATTCTAGAAGCAAGAATCGATGAAGAAGGAATACTTCGAGTCCACTCCAGACTTTGTGTTCCTAACGATTCTGACTTGAAGTATAGAATCATGATGGAGGCACACAATATACCGTTTACAATCCATCATGGGAGTACCAAAATGTACCATGATTTTCGACATATATTTTGGTGGAGCAATATGAAGAGAGAGATCGCGGAGTTTATCTCGAGGTGTTTAACTTGTCAACGAGTAAAGGCGAAGCATCAAGTGCCAAAGGGTCCATTGCAATCACTTGAGATTCCGAAATGGAAGTGGGAACACATTGCCATAGATTTCGTTACGGGTCTTCCCAAAGTTTCTCAAGGCATAGATGCGATTTGGGTTATTGTTGATAGATTAACCAAGTCTGCTCATTTTTTGCCTATACGGGAGACTTATTCCCCTGAACGTTTAGCTCGTATGTACGTGAATGAGATTGTGAGATTATATGGCATGCCGGTATCCATAGTTTCGGATCGTGACCTAAGATTCACTTCACGATTTTGGGTTAGCTTGCAGAAAGCTATGGGTACGGATTTACGATTCAGTTCAGCATACCATCCTCAAACGGACGGGCAATCAAAAAGAACTATTCAAACTCTTGAAGATCTATTAAGACTCTGTGTTCTAGATTTCAAAAGGAGTTGGGATAAGTACCTACCATTGGTGGAATTCTCCTACAACAATAGTTATCAAACAAGTATAGGCATGGCTCCATTCGAGGCGTTGTATGGAAGAAAATATCGTTCTCCAGTATGCTGGGACGAGGTGGGTGAAGCAACGTTGTTGGGACCAGAATTGGTACGTATGACTACAAAGAAAATTTAAATGATCCGATAACGTATACAAACGGCACAGGATCGACAAAAGAGTTATGCGAATCTTCATCGAAAGGACGTCGAATTTAATATTGGGGATCATGTATTGTTACGTATTGCTCCATGGAAGGGAGTTACAAGATTTGAGAAAAGAGGAAAGCTTAATCCAAGATTTGTTGGTCCATTTGAGATTCTTGACCGACTAGGAAATGTGGCCTATAGACTCGCATTACCTCCAAGCATGTCTCGTGTTCATAATATTTTCACATATCTATGCTTCGAAAATATGTGAAAGACCTGAACCACATAATTGAGTTAGAACCAGACGAGATAGCTGAAGATTTAACGTACGAGGACGTACCTGTTAAGATCTTGGATAGGAAAGAGCATGTCCTATGCACCAAGGTTATACCACAAGTTATGGTTTTGTGGAGGAACCATGCTATTGAGGAAATGACATGGGAGTTGGAATCAGAAATGAAAGCGAGGTATCCTCACCTTTTTGAAACACCAGGTACGTACGTCAATTTCGAGGACGAAATTTTATAAGGAGGGGAGGTTGTAAGATCCCAACTTATTATAAATAAAATTAAATTTCCTCTAATTATTATTTTGAATAATAGGGTATTAATTTGATATAATACTTTGGTTATGGGTGAAATGTACAAATTTTACAAAATAAGCAAGTGGTTATAAAATATTCATTTTGTCGGGGAATATTCGTTTGGTTGTAGAATATTCTTGCTGTCGGAGAATATTCGCACGAAGGCTCAGTCATTTGTGGGCCCCATAACGAAAAACGGTCGGATGAAGAAAACGACAAGTTTGAGTTTTTATAAATAACGGCGTAGTAGTTACCGTTAACACTGTTGAAATACCCGGTGGTTAAAATACAGTAATACGCGAGGGTGCACAGTAGCACACGGTATTGCATAGTATTGTTGAATTATTGATCCTCACGTAAGAAGCTCAATAATTGTTACAGTAATTACTGTTCAATATTTTATTTTATTGGTTCAATAATTGCTGCGTTGATATTTTATGTTATTGTTGTTTCAATAATTGTCATTGCACAGTATCTCCATTATCAGATCAATAATTCATATTATTTGAATAATATTATTAGATAGCATTATTGATAATGTCTAAGAAAGTTCTGTCTAAGGAGAGGTTTGGTCACCTAATTACGCGCCAGTAAGGAGAAATCCTTATCGAAAAGCCCCCTATTTCCTGAGAATGACCTAGTTGTCATAATTCTGATTATGTAATATTATTTGTGAATAATTAATTATTAATTTATATGATAAGGAAATATTTGTTTTTATGTGGATATAAATGAAGGAATTAATTTTGAGGTGTTTTATCAGTATTTTGTCGGAATGGAGGTTTTAAAAATCAAAACAGTGTTCTTAAAGCTCTATTGTGTGAGTTATAATTTTAATCCGATCGTTGGATCGTTGTGATTTTTGGATATGTTATACATACATAAGTTGAGTATATGTCCACAAATTTTGAACCGTTAAAAATTAACGCATGATTTGTTATGAATTTTATGAAGTATTGAAAATCATCCGTTTATGAATTTCGGATATTTTCGGTTTAGAATTTGAAAAAACTTAAAGCTACAAAGTTGTAGAGAATTCGATTTCGTGTGGAATGGACATGAGATTCGAATTTTTCTAATAAAAGGGCTATTTTATATGAATTATTGAAGTTACTGATTATTTAAAATATTTTAAAATTTTCTAGAATTGGTGAGCCCCACTTTTGGTTGGTGAGAAATGTCCTAAATTTTTTTTTCAAATGTGGTGGGTGGGAATAGTAGCAGGTAAAGCCATCAGGTAGCAGGTTAAGTCTGCTTCGGCGTTCTAACATTTTCCTATAAATAGGGTGCTGAGTTAGAATTGAAAATCACACCAGAAATAAGCTTTCTATATATATATATATATATATATATATATATATATATATATATATATCGAGCGTATTTTGTGAGTATTTAGATACTTTGAGAGTTGTTATTCAGTGCAAGTTTCCTTCAGCTTCATATCTGATATTCCGATCAGAAATATTGTATTTTGAGGTAAGGGATGTTATTTTTTTGTAAATGATGTTATTTCTTTCAATATCATTATGTCGAAATATTGGTCTAAACTTTTTATCAAATTTGAAATTTTTTTAGTCGGGGTTACTATTCACGTATACGACACTATTCACGTATACGGCATTATTCACGAATACGACACTATTCACCAAAAAATAAAATTTTCTCTTCTTTGTCCCAGATATCTATTATGGTTACTATCTTTGATTGTATCCATGTTTTGATCGTCATTCTTAAATTTTTCTCCATTATGTTTTATAATGGAGTATTTTTAAACTTGAATTATCTAAAGTACGAATATCTAAACTTTGTCCTTTTATCGTACTGGATTCGTTCTCTAAAATATTTTTTATCATCCTCAGTCCTTAATGGTGATACTTGATGAATATCTTTGGCCTGTAATGCAAAGATGAATGATTACCTGATAAATATCTTTGGCCCGTAGTGCAAAGATGAACAGGTGTTGAGATGAACATGACTAACTGGTGATACAAATAAATATCTTTGGCCCGTAGTGCAAAGATGAATATTTGATTCAAGATGTATATTGATTGATGTTACAGGGATAAATTATTGATGATGGACTTTTAAATTCATAGATGATAGTAGATTTCATTCTCTACTTAACTCTTCTAATGAATTATTGTTTCTGCTGTAGTTGTTGATCTAAAACTTGTTGTCTATTATATTCTATCAGATTTTTTCCTGTTGAAGACAAATGATAATTTGTTGTATATTATCTTAGTCATAATATTCTTTACTGGGCTAGTTGAGCTCACCCTTATCTTTTTTGTTCCATTTTTCTTCTCAGGAGGCGAGAATATAGCAGGAACTAACCGGGGTATGGAGTGATGGTTCTAAAAAGTGGTTTTAGCAGTCCTCACTATTTTTGTAGAATAGTGTATCAATAATTGCAATGAGGACTCCTTTTGAGTTGAGTTTTAATAATGTCTATTAGACAATATTTATATTTAAACTCATAGTTTATGTGTTGTCGTATTTTACACGACAATTATAGTAATGAAGTTGTATTTATTTCTGTACCATGTATTTGGCGACTCAGAATGGGTGATGTATACCTATTTTGGGGCGTCACAATACACTTGTGTAGAATGACCCAGTAAATATGTTGAATCACCTCCTTACCTAAAAAGTTAACCAATTAGATTGACACTCCACCATACTTATTAACTTTTCTACACTCTTGAATTTATTCGATATAAAATTCATATCAAATATCTCAACTGTTAGCAACTTCTATAAAAATTTAAGCTATTAGAGAGATCTAATAGTGTATATGCTAACATCGATCGAATCCAAGATAATGCATACTAGAGCTATGTTAATTTGTTATTTAAGTTACTAACTCATTTAAAAAATAAATAATTACAAGAGAGTTAACATGGTGAGTCGTCTTTGAAAGCTTAATTTATTAGTCACGCTAGCTAGGTAGATACTATTTGGAATACTGTAGCTATCATATATATATATATATATATATATATATATATATATATATATATATATATATATATATAGGGAGAGGATCAAGAGTAGAACTCTTAGGTAAAAGAACTCCCTTAAATAATAGAATTGTATCAAAACGACGTAGTTTTGATAATACGCGGTGGCATGATATTTATAAAAATGCCACCGCGTCTTATCAAAACTACGTCGTTTTGATACAATTCTATTATTTAAGGGAGTTCTACTACTTAAGAGTTCTACTCTTGATCCTTTCTGTATATATATATATATATATATATATATATATATATATATATATATATATATATATATAGTGGCGAAGTTATGGTAAAAATGTGGGGTCAATTGACCCCATTCAATTTTTGAAATCACTTAAAAAAAAAATTTTACCCCACTTAGATTTGTTTTTTAATTAGAGATACCCAAGCGGTCAAGGCTCAGTCCTAAATCTCATACATTAATATATGTTCAGTACTTCAGCCATAAAACAGAGAGAGAAGGGGCAAAGCCAAATCGCAAAAGGCAAAAATCAAACCGTGAACCATCAAAGCCTTTCGCGAGTGGTCGGAGTGGGTTCTGGTAACTGGCGAGCCGCAAGTGTGGAGACTGGAGTGCGACTCTATTCTACAATGACTCTCTTGAAGCCTTGTGCCCTTGCAGGTAATAGAAATTAATCTCTCTGTAAGACCCCAACTTTTATAAATAAAGATGAATTTTTTATAAATATCATTATTGAATATTATGGAGTTAATTTGATATAATGTTATAGTTGTGGATAATATTTATAAATTTTGTAAAGTACACAAGTTGTTATATAATATTCGATTGGTCGGGGAATATTCGTTTTAACAGAAAATATTCGTACAACGGCACAATCATTGGTGGACCCCACAACGGAATTATTGTCGGATTGAGAAAATGATAAAAATATTTTATTAAAAATAACGGCGGAAGTTTTACCAATGATACTGTTGAACTACTCGGTAGTAAAAGTACAGTAACACGTGTGGTTGCATAGTAGCACACGGTATTGATTATTAATGCTTATGTGAGAAGTCACTCAGTTTGATTCAATTATTGTCAGTTAATAATATGAATTATTTAGCGATAATGAAGTTTTGTTCTATTCGTATTATTAACGTAATAAAACAGAAACAGCTTTTTATATAAAACAGAATACTTTATTAAAGTTATTCTATAAATAGAATATATTATATTTTATTTAAAAGATTTTTCTTTAAATATGGACCGTCAGATTAAAATAATCAATCTGGACCGTTCATGGATTAGTTACTATGCATTCTATTTTTCTATAAATAGCAGCTCATTCCTTCATTATTTCTTACGAATTCACTGAACTCTAGAGAGAGAAACTATAGAGAGAGAGAGAGAAGAAAAGTATTCTACTACTTAAATACTTCCTTATTTCAGTTCTTCTTTAAAACGGTAAGGGGTGTTATTTTTTCTTATTCATGAAGAGAACTTTTGTTATTCCATTTCTTATTATTCTGTTGGAATAACATGTATACGCGGTCTACCCTATACTTGGTGACATTCTTCTATTATTCTGTTGGAACATCCTGTCTGTGTGTTTTACACCGGACCTGGTTCCGTTTTTTATTATTCTGTCAGAAAATCCTATCTGTGTGTTTTACACCGGATCTGGTTCCGTCTTGTTATTATTCTGTTGGAACATCCTGTCTGTGTGTTTTACACCGGACCTGGTTCCATTATTTATTATTCTGTCGGAATATCCTGTCTGTGCATTTACGCCGGACCTGGTTCCATTATTTATTATTCTGTTAGAATAACCTGTCTGTGCGGTCTATCGCATGCCGGGTGATTTCTTTTATTATTCCATTCTTTATTATACTCAGTTGGTTAAGTTTTAACTTCTATACTCCATGAAATTAGTGGAATATCCTTGATAATTGCGTTTTGTAAGACCCCGAATTTTATGAAATAAAAGTATTCAATTTTTCTATTTAGTAAATGGTTAAATTGATAAAAGTTTAAAGTTATGGGTGAAATGTACAAAATTTTCAAAATAAGCAAGTGGTTATAAAATATTCATTGTTGTCGGGAAATATTCGTTTGGTCGTGGAATATTCTTACTGTCGGGGAATATTCATACGACGGCGCATCCTTTTGTGGGCCCCATAACAGAAAGCGATTGGATGAAGAAAACGACAAGAATAAGTTGTTTATAAATAACGGCGTAGTTGTTACCGTTAACACTATTGGAATACCCGGTGGTTAAAACACAGAAATACGCGTTGTTGCACAGTAGCACACGGTATTGCACTAATTATTGATTTTTACGTAAGAAGGCATTACTCAATAATTGTTACAGTAATTACTGTTCAATATTTTATTTTATTGATTCAATAATTGCTGCGCTGATATTTTATATTACTGTTATTTTAATAATTATCACTACACAGTATTTTTTATTATCGGAGCAATAATTCATATTATCTGAATAATATTATTAGATAACATTATTGGCAATGTCTAGAAAGTTCTATCTAAAGAGAGGTTTGGTCATCTAATTGTGCGCCAGTAAGGAAGATATCCTTATTGGAAAGACCCCTCTTTCCTGGGAACGGCCTGGTTGTCATTATTGTGATTCTGTAATATTATTTGTGAATAATTAATTATTAAATTATATGATGAAAAAAATATTGATTTTATGTGGATATAGATGGAGAAAATTTTTAAACGTGACAATTGTTGAAAATTAATATTTTATCTTTTTCTGATAAAATAATTCATTTAAATATATTATTTTAATAATATATTAATGGTGATATTTTTACAATGAATGTGGGATATATGAATAAATGAGAAGGAAGAGTATTTTTGTTGGATTAAATGTTTAACACATGTTTTGTGTGTTGGTGGACACAATTCTTGACCGAAAATTTATTTTAGACTGTAAAATTGCCCGTTTGTGAATTTCGATCAATTTATGTTTGGAATTTAAAAAAACTTTCTTCTGCAAAGTTGTAGAGAATTAAATTTCCTATAAAAACTCGCGAGATTCGAATTTTCTGATAAAAGGACTATTTATTATGACTTATTGAAGTTCTGAAGTTCCGAAATAATTGATTTTTGGAAGTTTTAATTATTTTTATTAAGAAAAACGTTTTTGACATTTCAGTGGCACATGTTAATGGTGGAAATCAGCTGATGTGGTGTGCTAAGGAAATTAAGAAAATTATATTATTAATTTATTAAATTTTCTGCTTTGGTGTTCTAAGCATTTTCCTATAAATAGGGTGCTTAGGTTAGAATTGAAAATCACACCAGAAACTGAAGTTTTCTCTCTATTTCTCTCTCTATATTATCAAGTGTATTCTTGTGAGTATTTTGATATCTTGAGTGTTGCTATACGGTGCAAGTTCGTTCAACGTTATTCCAGTCAGAAGTACTGCTCTTTTGAGGTAAGGGATTGTAAGGGATAGTAAGGGATAGTAAGGGATGTTATTTTTTTTTATCAATGATATTATTTCTTTCAATATCATTATACCGGAATATTGGTAAGATTTTTCTTGTAAAATTCTTATCTCTTCATGTCGGGGTTACTATTCATGAGTTACTATTCACGAGTTACTATTCACGAGTTACTATTTATGAGTTACTATTCATGGATTACTATTCACGAGTTACTATTTATGACAAAATTGGTTTCTTTTTCTAACCAAATTATAGTTGATTTATGAATATTACTCTTGAGATTAAAACTATATGTTGATCATATTATTTTTTATTATTATATATAACATTTTTATAACCCTAATGATGATATTTCTCTTTGACTTGAGTGTAAAGATGGGTAGATTTTTGGTACAATCATGACTATGGGTTCTCTTTGGCCAGTAGTGCAAAGTTAAATTTTTGACTGGTATGATCATGACCATTGAATTTATAATTGAATATCTTTAGCTTAAGTACAAAGGTGAAATGTTCAACATGGTTATAATTATTGGTTATATAAATTCTGAATTGATTATATATTTCTTTGAGATAATAATATATTTGGCCTGTAGTGCAAAGATGAGTTGTTGATGAATATCTTTGGCCTGTAGTGCAAAGATGACTTGTTGTTGAATATCTTTGGCATGTAGTGTAAAGATGAATTGTTGATGAATATCTTTGGCCCGTGGTGCAAAGATGAATTTATTAGTATGATTATGAACAGGAACTGTGATTTGGTATAACCATGATATTTGATGTTTCAGGTAAAGACAGGTGATGAAAATTATCTTCGTCTTGGATGTGAAATTTAGAATCACAATTATGATTATGAATTATTCATATAATTGTGGAAAGGAACTGTTGATTGATGTTACAGGGATAAAACATTGTTGGTGGACTTTTAACATGGAGAAGATAATAGACTTTATGGTCTATTTGACTCTTCTAATGGATTGCTCGTTCCGCTGCAACTATGGTTGAAATTTTTATCATTTACCATATGTTCTAAATCTCTGATTTATTATTGATGGAGGCTATTGATAATTTAATTATCTTTAGTCAAGATATTCTTTACTGAGCTAGTTGTGCTCACCCTTTTGCTTCACAATTCCTTTCAGGTAATAAGAGTGTAGCTGGGTCGAGCGAGGGTAACGGAGAAATAGAACGGTGGTCTCTAGCTGTGGAGGTTCTCCCGAAGCAGTATAGAAAAGTTCATTTAGTAGTTATATTTGGTGAATCATCTAGGGTGAAGCGAACCCAACGTTGGAAGGGTATTTTGCCACTATCATACAAGATGTCTAACGACATACAACCTCGTGTCATCATAAGACAGGGATGTGCTCATCCACTTGCTGAGTATATATACGAGCACTACCTATATAATCTTGGTGTTTGTTTGAAGTATAATTCTCAATTAGAGACAGTAGAGATAATGATATGTCAAGAGAAGACTCACCATTGGGAAGAATATGATAGTAATCTTCTCGTTTTTCTTTGCGGTCTATTGGGTCAACCAAGAATAATTCTGTGGCCATATGATATCTATCATAACCTAGACGCATGACCTCCCATGTACGAAGGTTTCCTTGAGCACTTCCTAAATATTCTAATTTCTAAAACAGTTTTTGACTATACCTTTATATAAGATGTCATTGTGAGGTGATGTCCACGGTTGGGACATGAGTCACATTTGGTATATATTTGTATCCAAACTCACAGCATATGTGTTGTTGTATTTTACACGACAATTGTTGTAATAAAGTTGTAGTTGTTATCTGTACCATGTATTTGGCGACTCAAAATGGGTTGGATGGAATGGACCTATTTTGGGAGCGTTACACGTTTCATCCAGTATCTTTTCATGAAAATATTATTCTAAGCATTCTTGAATTTTACTCCGCAAAGCAGTATCATGTTGACAATTTGGACGTTGTTAATTCTTGGATAAATTAATTCTTGAACTTGTTTTATTGAATTCTTATATCATTGTCATCATCCTCATGTTTATAAAATGTTGAAAGTCATCTGTAGCCTGTAGTGCATAGATGGACTTGGTATGATTATAACCAAGGATTATTCGGTATAATCATGACCGTAATGTTATAAATGATGTGGTAAAAGTCCTCATTGGCCCGTAGTGCATTGATGGACAGTTGTTAGCATGATCATGACCATTAATGAATACACAAATATTCTTGGCCCGTAGTGCATTGATAATTGTGGTCGTGATACTAAAGAATATCCTTGGTTGTAGTGCAGGGGTGATTCGATGATGTGGATTATTTTGTTAAGCTGAGTCCCAGCGATAGCAGTGTTGAAAAACCTTGTAAATCATAGAAGATAGTAGATTTTATTCTCTACTTGACTCTTTTAATGGATTGCTTGTTCCGCTGCAATTAAACTTGATGTTCGTTATATTTTATCAGTTTAACACTATTGAAGGCTAGTGATAATTTATTCTGCATTATCTTAGTCATAATATTTCTTACTGGGCTAGTTGAGCTCACTCTTTCTTTCACTGTTCTCTTCAGGAAATGAGAATATAGCTGGGACGAGTCGGGGAACGGAGTGATGGACCAGATGATAGTATTAGTAGTCCTCACTATTCTGTTAAATAGTGTGACAATAATTGTAATGAGGACTCCTTTTGAGTTTGTATAGTCTCTAGTAGACAATAATTGTATTCAAACTCACAGTTATGTTTTGTCGTATTGTACACGACAGTTGTATTAGTAAGTTGTATTTGTATTCTGTACCATGTATCTGACGACCCAAGATGGGTGATGTATACCTAATTTTGGGGGCGTCACACTCTCTTCAATTTCTCCAACCTCAGTTTTGTTTTCAGAAATCAATTGTAATTTCCCCTTTTTGTTAGTATTATTAAATTGGACATTTTGATGCATTTGTCTAACCCAAAGTATTAAAAAAAATTGGCTCGGGTGCGCTGCCCCCGAACCCCCACCAAATTTTTTATAATTTATTAATAATTTTGACTCTACTACTAAAACTTCCTCGCTTCGCCATAATATATATATATATATATATATATATATATATATATATATATATATATATATATATATATATATATATATATATATATATATATATATACTATACTACTAATATCCTTTGCACCAAAAGAGGAAAAACTTTGATGGGAAAAGAAAAAGGAGAAGAAAATTAAACTAGTTCCTCCTCGCCAAAGGCAAAAATGTAAGTTGGAATACTCTCAAGGCGCCCATGGTTATAATGCGATGATTAATTGTACTTCTCTTCCTCACCTTACTCAGCGAACTACGCACTAGTTCTCCTATCAAGTCTAGGTTAACTTGTATATTAGCTATTCGATTTAGACCTTCATGTATATTTTCTTTTGAACAAAAATCATCATTATTTGCTGGGACGAATCACGAATGGCAGAAAAAGGAAAAGGAAGAGGAAAAAGAAAATTAGAAAAATTTTCTTAAATCTTAACTCATGCCTAATTGCAATCTTTGCCTCTTTTGTTCTTTTTTTAACAATACAATCTGTTAATCAAGATAACTGTACTAACAACGTAAAAGAGAACTAATTACAAGCTAAAAAATTGAACTCAATAGTTCAAGGTCTTAATTGTTGATACTTTAATTAGTACTCGATCAATCTCACACAGTATATATATATATATATATATATATATATATATATATATATATGTGAACGTCTGGGATGGATGGATGGATGGATGGATTAATATTGGGGCTGAATGTGGATTCTTAACTCCACTAGCTACCGAGAGTAACAATAACATTGACATCGCATTCTACAACTACAAAGTAAATATTCACAACTACGTACATTGTTAACGTCATAATATATATGTTTGCTCGGCTAAACACCAAATAACGAATTTAAAACTTGTACAAGTAAAAAACAGTCGTCCCAAAAAACTTGACGGAAAGATGTGGTTATGATAATAAATCTGTGTCTCGTACACACGCATGTAGCACGGAATTTTAACACGCTTGTGTATAAGAGGAGCGTGGGCTTGTTACGTGGATGAAAAGGGCACGACAAGCAGGCGCAAGAATATGGGAAATGCAAGCATATATGACAGTAATATATAATAAGTCATTACGTACTGATGAAGAAGAAGTTGAGATCTTCTCTTCTTCTATTGGGACCGGGCCGGATAAAGTTGAAAATGGGGACCGCCACTTAATTGCAACTTGTCCACATTTCTGACCCCCTATCATTCATCAACCATATATCCTTCAGTCCTCCATGTTAATTATGGATTCCATAGTGCCTGATCAGAGATTCCATTCCAGCTGCACTTTTTACCTTTTGCTAGTTCAACGACCACTATAACAATTTAATTACAACATTCTTAACTAATTCGTAAGTACGCTTGTTGCTTAATCAATTTATGTTGGGTATATATGACATGAATATATCCTTATTGGATTTGGATTTAGGTATTACTTAAAATTCGTTTTAGTTTAGGGAAGTTATCATTCATAGTCATACTCAATTTAGTTATGAAATTTTTCTATGGCCTATAAATATAACTAGGTGTTTGGTTCATTCTAATAATTTTTATAGTTCTCTCTTTATCTTGTATTTTTCAAATTTTTATTTAGTAAATTTCTTTTCAATTTGAGTTTCCACGTATATAAAACCTTGTGTATTGCCTTTATCTTTCTGTGTTGATTTATTGTATTTGTCATAGTTTGCCATAACATTTTGTTTATAGAGCTTGCGAGCATGGCTAGCTAGATCATGAATAAGAGTTAAGGAATGTAACAAGTATAAATGAAGAGATTACTATACTTTAATACATGTGCGCTTTTAAGTTCATACTAAATCACCAGTTTTTACATCCTTGATCCAACATATAGGTGATCAATCTTGTGGAACCACATAAGATGTTGTGTGTCAAATGCGTAGTTTTGTCATTTTATGTATTTGTTTTATTTGGCGATCAGAATATAAAATTTCACATAGGACAAGTAATTAGGACTACTCGTGTGTAGTCAATTTTGAGTAGCTAGATGCTTCAACATGAACTCGTTTAATATATGTAGTCGACCATAAATTAAGTTGTATATAGCCAACTAATTAAGGATGAACAAGAATAGTTGGTATTAGCTATCTTTATGCATGGTTCTATTAATTTGTTAAACTTAAATGTCTATATATTTTTTAAATTGAGGCAAGCTTAATTTTTAGGGCTTGAATTAGGTCATGAACCACCTTTATTTAATTAGGTTAATATGAATACTGCCGCATTGAAGAACAAGTCGGTTTTAATTGTGCTGGAGCAGGACCAAGTGTTCGGGAACCACTTATAAGTTGATCAAACTAATTTAAAGTTGGTTTTTACTCTTTAGGTGTTTGGGAAATCCTTGTTTTTTTAACTTATTCTTTAACTTATTAGTCATTATTGATAAGCAAAAAATTTTAGCTTCTCAAAAAATGACTTATAAGTCATTTTAAAATACGTAGGTTTGACCAAATGTAAAAACACTTTTGTCCTTATTTTAATAGTCTTTACATCTTATTTTAACTTATAAGTCATTTTAACCAAACATCTTCACATTTTATTTTAACTTAATTTCTAACTTATAAGTCAAAATGATTCCAAATATTATTATTTACAAGTCACCACTTAAACTGACTAAATCATTTAAATTTTAATTTATAGATCATTTTAAAATAAGATATCCCCGAACAGGCCCCAAATGTACTTGAAGCATGTCAGTTCCAAAGGATGAGATGCTTTTCTTAATTGACTCATAACCATTAGAGTGACTTAAATGGTGAGTTAGGTCATGATTATAAGTTAGGGTGTTTTCTAATCACATGATTAAAATTACTCATTTTGTCTCATAATTTGACTTTAGTTCGTGGTCAAATTGAATTAATAAATCTTTAAAAAAATTAAAATATGTACCGACAGATTATAATTATTATAAACTACCAAGAAATGTACTACTACTAATTAATGTCAAGTTACAACCCCACAACCCAGCTAGGGGCATATATGAATATATTTTGCACGTTTCTAGCAAGTGGACCTGTATTGTCTCCTTCTCCATCTAGTAAGTAGATCGATGGACGAATCTCAAAGGAATCTTCTCTTATAACTCCAAGTCATGACGCCAATGATCGATGAACAAAACCCTCAAATTCAAAATATATGTTGAGAAGGAACAGGGAGCATACACGCACATAAAGCCCTAATATATATGCATATTTATAACTTAATATGACCTAAAAACCATAAGTTATTTATAGTATATGTCTAATAATTTATATTAGCCCTACGCCATAACACAACTTTGTAGACACTTCTCTTAAGTCACATTAGATATCAATTTTTGACTAATCACTCTTGGCTCAATGAGTCACTCTCTATCGAGAATTCGTTTAATCCTCCATAACTCTAATACCAGATGTTTATAAATAACTTGGAACTCCGTAATATATAGACGTACACATAAAAACCTAATACACGTGTTTAAAACTCAACTTAACTAAAAGTTTAAGTTATTAAGTATATTCATCTCATACAAACATGCATGTATATTAGTTATCGAGTACGGATAACACTTTTTCTCTAAGATTCCAACTGCATTCCCAAAACATCTCAGATTCCATTGTAGTTTTTTGAGGGGTCCTCGCTAGGTTATGGCTTGCTTTTAGGTAGCATGTAGTAGAGCTAAAATTCATGGGATCCACCTAGCTAGCTATACATTAAGATGAGTGGAGTACTGGAGAGAGAATAGGAACCTAGCTAGCTCCTCCATAGTTGAGTACTCAACTATTTTCTATATTGTTGGACTTGTTTCTTCTGCAGAATCTTCATGGCCTGCCATCCAAGATACCCAAATTGGTCATTGGAAACATGATACCCCTTTCTGTGACTGGTATTGGATCTGTACTACCACTAATATGCTAGCATCAGGCTGAAGTATATATCAAACGTCTTGGTATTAATAGACCTAATTGCATTAGGAGAATGTAGTTGCATGGGAATATCCAGCTACACTGAATTGCATAAGCCAAAATGTTAAAATTATTTTTCTGTAACGAACTCAAATTTTCTGTCTAAATAAATAGTGTCTCAAATTATATATTTAACATCATTATATTAGTAGAGTACATCTAATGTGATTGACTATATTTGGGAGGCCTGCAATGCGTGGGATCAACATGATCCAGTAGTTTTTTTAAACATGTTTTTGATGCATGGAGGAAATATAATACTTACCTTTATAATCTTATTCACGACAACATTATTTAAAATAAAAAATTTGAGATCCTTAAAATTACTCATTAATTATTCCAATAACATTAGCCGACTCGAGCCTTTATTGGTTTGCCGATTACACAATGATAAACCCAGCATTTCTGGATCAAAATATAGTGTTGGGAACCTTTTAAATATTTGTAATTGTATGTTTTAGAAGCCCAATTACAACCTTTTATTTATTTTTGTTGGGCTGAACACAGCTTTTCTCATGAATCCTTTACATCAGACTTTCCAGGCTAATTCAATCCTCTTTTTCTTCCTTTTTGTTTGTTTGTTGTTTTAAATAGAACTATGTTACATTCACCTAATTCAAATAACATAATTTTTTATTCATTTTATATATAATGATTATGATTTTTTTTAAAATTTCACAAATTAGCTTACTATTTCTATAAGGATGTCTACAAATTTTGCCCAAAATTGTATGATTTATTAGCTAAAGGAATCTTATAAAGAATAAAATTGTTCTAGAATACTAAGTTATCATTATGAAAAAGTTGGAAACTAAAGTTTAATTATGCATTAATTTATTTTGAGATATAAAGTTTTTTAATATTAATTATATTTAGTCATAATACTTTATATATTTTTAATATATAGTTATTTAAGAATAGAATTATTGTAAAACAATGAGTTACCATTATGATTTTTAATATTAAAATTAGCTAACTAAATTTTAATTAATCACTAATATATAAGTTAGAATTGATTTTATAAAATTAATTAATTAATGATCTCCTATATAAAATAAAATTGATAGCTGAAGGTTAATCATTAATATTTGTAATATATATAATATATTTACTAATATTAATTATTATTCATTCATAATATTTTTTCTAATATTTTCAATAGTTATTTGGAGTTCAAAGTTGAGTAGAAGCCTAAAAATAAAACTCTAAATATGATTCTTAAGTTAGACTTTTTTGTATTACTAAGTATGTAAATTACTTTTATAAAAAACAAAATTATTATAAAATAATAAATTAATATTTATTCATAATATTTTTCTATATTTCTAATATATATATTATATTCTTAATATCGCGAAAAATGTCATCTTTCCACAAAAGTATAACCAATTAAACTAAGCAATTTATTGCGTGGAAGGACAGCAATTGTGAGTAAACGATATTAATGGCGTACCATGGGGATGATCAATTATCAAAAAATACTTCTCCTTTTTTCTGCTTTCTTTTCTCATTCACTCTCCTTTCTTTACACGTTAAAAAGTATTTTAATTGAAGTTAAATTCTAAACTTATTTAAAGTAAATAAATTAAAATTAGGGAGATTTTAAACAGTGTTTTCATAGTAGTTAAATTCTAAGTCTATATAAAATACGAAGACCAAAAAAGCAAGTTTTAACTTATTATATATGCACATAGATTATTACGATTTTATATTTTAGTATAGCTATATTATAATAATCATGTGGTTTATATTGTAAACATTAATTCAAATTGCTCCAACTTAATATAGCTTACTTATATTTTAATATTTTAATTTGTGGGTAATTATAATATAATGTAGTAGAATAATTTGTTACTATATGATATATCATTGTTAAATATATTAATAATGACCTGTAAGTAGGCTCATGAGAATCAATATTACCAAATGACTTTTATAAAAAATAAAATTGTTATAAAATAATAAGTTACTCTATAGTTTTTCACGAACACAAATAGTATTTTGGTTCTAATTAAATTATAGGTTTAATTTATTTTTTTAATAGTAGTTACTAAAATAAAATCAAGATATTTTAAAAAGTGTTTTAGTTGCAGTTAAATTCTCGTCATATACCAATGACCAAAAAACTTAATTTTTTCTTACTTTATATGTATATATAGATATATAGATGTATATAAATAGTTAATTAACTTGTTTAGTTGCAATAAAAGTCCGAAATGTTTTACCATAAGATAAATCATTTTTCATCATCAAAATCCTCTCTCTTTTTTCTTTTTTTTTTGGGTCCTTAACACTAATATACAACAATTAGAAAGTAATTACAAAAATAAAACACACACAACATAATTACAAAAATAAAACAAACACAATATTACGTTGCTAAAATCACGTGTCATTAACTCCTATACGTCAGTTACCAACTTTGCTATTTGCAACTAGCCGCTCCTAAATTGAAGCAATTGAAAAAATATGCAACTTTCATATCGGAGAAATCTAAATCTTCTGTCGCGACACAACTCTGAGATCGGAGAAGACGAAGACTTTTGCAGCGGCGCAACTCTGAGATCGGAAAAGACGAAACCTTTTGCAGCGGCGCAACTCTGAGATCGGTAAATAGCATATAAAATCAACAGCAACTTCAAGTTCAGTAACAAAAAACAATCGTACTGCAGTGATTGTTGAATACAAGATCGCAACGACTTCGATACAAATCTGAATACGGAGGTATGTGAATTTAAAATTCGTATGCATGTAGTTACCTATGGTTACTACGAATTCCTATATTGATTACCTTTCTTAAGTTTTTCACACTTAAAATGGTCATACAGATTAAGAATACTGAATGTTTTGAATGGTCATTAATATGTTTTATATTATGGTTACTAAATAGATATAAATTGGTTACTATTTATTATGTATTTAGTTACTGAATAATGTTTATTTGATTGCTTTATAATTTTTATATAAGTTCTACTGATTTTTTTTATATTAATGGTTACTCATCAAATACATTGGTTACCTTCATGCAACTGTCGGTTACTGTGTAATGTTGTCTTGGTTACTGTGTAACATTATACTGTCTAATGCTGTATTGGTTACTGTCTAATGATATCTTGGTTACTTTGTAACATTAAATTGGTTACTGACTAATGTTGACTTAGTTACTGTGTAACATTATAATGGTTACTGACTATTGCTTATTTGGTTGCTGTGTAAAATTGTAATGGTTAGTGCATAATATTACTTACTAATGCTGACTTGGTTATTAAAAAATGATGACTTGGTTACTGACTAATGCTGACTTGGTTACTGTTTAACATTATATTGGTTACTGGCTAATGCTGACATGGTTATTATGTAAAATTATAATAGTTACTCATTAGTGCTGACCTGGTTACTGTATTAATCTAATTATACTTATACTTATGTGTTTTATATTAATGATTACTTGTGAGCTACATTGGTTACATTCTTACAATATTTAGCCTTTAGTTGGTAACAATCAAGTTATACTGGTTGGTTTTTACTATAAAAATGCAATGGAGAATGTGTTTATCTTGTGGCTACTGAATAAATATGTGTTGGTTACTGTTTAAATTGGATTTGATTACTGTATAATGTTGTTATGATTATTACTATATAATATTACGGTGTTTTATATTTGTTTGTTTTATTATGATAGTTACTTATTGGCTACATTTGTTACCTTCATACAACTGTTATAGTTTAATTGGTAATAAATATCAATATACTGATTATTTCCATTGTAAGATGAATGTACAAATGAATTTTATGTACTGGTTACAAACATTATGTAGTTTGGTTACTGACTAACATTGATTTGGTTACTTTACAGTACTTATTCTGTTATCAGACAATGGAATTGATTCATGTTGTACTTTATTTTAACGGTACATGGACTGATAGTAACCAATACACCAAATTTGAAGTTACCGGCATATTAGTTCCATCAACTTGTTCGTTTAGAGAAATGCAAAACATGATATGCATTGTTCTATCAAATTTGGAGTGTCGAATTTTGGCGTTTTCAGAGTTTAATTTCATTAGAAGCAGTCAACAATCAAAAGTCACCAGCATAGCTGGTGAACTGCTAGGTTTTTTGGTCAAATTCCATCATTTAAACCTTTAAAATTGCATGTAAAAATGTGGTTTATATTCTAGTTACTAAGATTATGTAATTTTGTTACTGTCTAATATTAATTTGGTTATTTTACAATGTTTATTCAGTTGTTACATCTCAAACTACTTTTATTTTAATATGAGATCTATAAATGACTATCATATATATAAATGGGAACTCTTAATTGGAGTTTCTTATTCCATCATGATGGCATGGTGTAAATAAAATATATACATTTAACACTTTATAACGGTCCTCATACAAACTTATAATTACAATAAAACAGTAACCACATAATTATATGATAGTAACCAGAACAAGTTTTAATGGTAACCAAAACATAAATATCATGTAATGAAACCCAGTTTAGGCAATTCATGTATACTAAACAATTACATATTAACCAGAATAAAAAATAAAAATAACCAAAATTTCACACTGAGGAAACAATGATAGTAGCCAAACCATAAGATAACAGTAACCAAAACATAATAAAGAAGTAACCAAATAGTTATATAAAAGTAACCATAACATGTTTTAATGGTAAACAAAACAGAAACAACCTGTATATCAAACCTAGTTTAGGCAACCTATGTATACTCTCACATGTACATTTAACATTTGATATATGTCATGATACAAGCTTGTAACTATCTGGTTACTACCAAAAAATAAAATGGATACCCTTCTATGCATGTTTGGTTACCAACTGCACCTTTCAAATAATATGTCAGACACAACTTAGAAGTAACAAATACGAACCAACAAACAATGTCAAATAATTGATAATATAATCAAATATGTAATCCCATTTATATAAGCTCCAATAAACATTACATATTTACTAACCATAACAAATGGTTATGAATATCCAACAAAAACCAAAGTACGAAACACAATTCAGAAGGACAAGACAACAACAACCGAACTAATCAAAATCTATTACAAATCTTCCTGAAACTTTAGCTTTTTGGCTGTTGCTACTTTTTCTTCATGACTGCTCTTATTCTCTAGAACAAGGTTTTTAAAATCAGACCGGTCATCGAACCGAAAAAATTACCGGGTGGATGGGTCACTGGTCCAACCAGTGGTCGAACCGTTATTGACCCAGTAACGTCATTAATATGTAATAAATAATAAATAAATAATTATATTAATTATTATTATATATTGTATATAATATTTAGTAAATATGTAAAATTAATCAATTTATCTACAAAAAAAAACTAAACATCTCTAAGATACATTCAAATTCTGAAATTCAACCACAAGTTCAAGTGTTTGATTAAATGAATGCAAAAATATGTAAAATACCAAACAAAGTCTCAACTAAATTACTAAAATAAAATAAAATCCGTAATATATTTTTTTTAATCTTTAAGGAGTGAACCGGTCAAACCCGTGAACCGGTCACTGGTTCACTGGTTCAACCGCCGGTTCACCGGTTCTGAATGGATTTTGAGCAAAAGTGGTTTAGTGGTCCAAACCGGACCGTTGAGTGAACCGGGTCCGATTTTTTCCGGTTCAACCGGCGGTCCGGTCCGGGTTTGAAAACAGTGCTCTAGAAAAGACTTCTGCATTATGTATGAACCTGTGAGAGGAAGAGAAATACCTTGGGATTAGTGAATAGAGAACCCATTAACCATAGGTATCATATCATAATATAACATTAACCATGCCATAATAAAGCAGTGACAAAAAAATTATATTATATAATCTAATTGTAACCAAAATATAAACATGTAGTACAAACTATTTTATGTAATAAACAAACAGTTATATATAATATTAATCAAAACATAATTTAAAGGTCACCAAAACAAAAATATGTATACCAAAAAATATACTAAAGAAGTAACCAAACATTTATATGATAGTAACCAAACCATATTTTAATGGTAACCAACACATAAACAACATGTAAACCAAACTCAGTTTAGTCAATCAATGTATACTAAGCAAATACATTGTAACCAAAATAACATATAAAAGTAACCAAAAACTCAATTAAAGGAAAAAGAATGGTATCCAAATCATAAGCTAAAAGTAACAAAAAATATACTCATGAAGTAACCAAACAGTTATATGTTAGTAACCAAAATATATATTAATGGTAACTAATACATAAACAACATATAGACCAAACACAATTTAGTCAACCCATATATATTAAGCAAATACATGGTAACTAGAACAATAAAAAATAGTAACCAGAATCCCAACTCAAGGAAACAAAAATGGAATCCAAATGAGAAACTAACAGTAACCAAAAACATATTAAAGAAGTAACCAAATATTTAAATGATAGTAACCAAAACATGTAAAAATGGTAACCAATACATAAACAACATGTACACCAAAACCAGTTTAGTCAATCATGTATACTAAGCAAATACATGGTAACCATAACAAAATAAAAAAGTAACCAAAATACCAAATCAAGGTAACAAAAATGGTATCCGAATCACAATCTAACAGTAACCAAAACATAATACAGAAGTAACCAAACAGTTATATGATAGTATCTATTTTTTATTGCTTGACGTAGCTACAACGTAAGCATTACATCAAGCCCCTAAAAATTGGTCTTGTGTCAGTATATGATGCAGAAGTAAAATGGCAAAATGAAGATGAGACAATCATGATCATTCAAAAGCAGACTATGTATGTTAAGAGCCTAAACAATTTGAAAATAATTATCCACTTTAGCAAATATTATGCTGTTAAATGATGTCTATCACAAATAACCCAGTCATGGAGATAAAGAAAAATTCATTCAATAAAAAAATTAACATAAACAGAATGTGGCCAGAAGAACAGACTCATAGTATGACAACATCACTTCAACCATATACATACCAAAGCAAGAACTCCATCGTCTGAAGAAATAGATTCAGTCCGCTGACGACGAGTGGTTTCAAGAGGAGAGAGAGAAGTAGTAAGGGCGGAGAGATAAGTAGATTCAGTCCGCTGACGACGAGTGGCTTCAAGAGGAGAGAGAGAAGTAGTAAGGGCGGAGATAGAGAAACCGAACGAGGGTTAAGGGCGGAGAGAGAGAGAGAGAGAGACCGAACGAGAAAGGAATGTTTGAGGAAGATGGAAACTAATTTACCATGTCAACCCATTAATACTAATCCCTTAATTTAAGGACTCCTAATTGTATTAGTATTGTAAATAAATATGATGAAATGTCATATTTTTGTAATTATTTTATGGATGTATGATTATTGTAATTATTTTTAAAAATGTACTATAATATGTAATTAACCCTTTTTTTTTAGCAATCTTTGTTATAGCCTTTGATTGACTAATTAACTCTCCTTTGTGTTTTGTTCAGCCCAATCAAAAACACGATAGCCAGTTTTTAGTTTTACCAATGGGCCATGAGTTGAGGAGAGCGTGTAACGGTTAGATCTAAAGTTATGGGCCTAGGCCCAACTTGTAATATAATACTTGTTAAACAATTTTTTCAACTTTTCTAAACAGTACTCGAATTTGATTTTTCATATTTTCAAAATGCAATACTGACTACTCCCTCTTTGTTTAAGAAAAAGTGTCATTTGATTTTTATCTTAAAAAGAAATTTGTCAAATTCTAAATTTTGATTTGAATTTATTTAATTTTAATTAATGCAATAGTTAATATTGTAAACTATCAAATACAATATTATTATTTTAAAATTTAATGTAAATTTATAAATGATCCCCACTTAGAAATGATTTAAAAAAATTATTTCTTTTTCTTTGGTTAATGAATTCGTGGTCAACAAAAAGAAAACTAATCTTATATGTAGTGATTTGCAATATTTAGTTGTTAATTTCATATTATTTTATTTATTTTTTTTATATTTTTTATTATTTACATTATACAAAACCCCCACTAATCATAATTAAATCAGGGTCCGTCCCTGCGTACAACTATTTTTCTAAAAGCCATTTTATTCCTTAATTTGTCATATATAGAAAGCATAAAAATGAATATGCATATACAGACCTGATCAAATTCGGATCTTTTTTTTTGTTTTTTTTTTAAAACAACTAAAAAAAAATTTAATATTTTATGGAACTGAAATTTTTTCATAATACAATGTTTTGGACGTGTTTTAGATTTCTATACCAAAAAATGGTGGTACAGTTTGCACAGACTGTACCACCATGTTTTATTATACGTACCCAAATCACACCCAAAACACTGTATTATGAAAAAATTTTAATTCCATAAATTTTATTTATTTATTTTTAGTTTTAAAAAAAAGTAAAAAAAAAATTAAATTCGAATTTTGGTCCGGTCCGGGAGTCCGGATCTGATCCGGACTCTATATATATATATTTCTAGATAAGTTATCTTATTCCTTAAGTTGACACTTGCTTACCTTCAAAGGTTCAGCTTCTGATATCGTACGGCTAGATTATATCGCAATCATCTGTCTTCAATTCCCCACTTATGTAATGATTTTTTTAAAAATAATATCAACCGAAAAAATAGAAAAATAACTTTAAATAAAGGTTATTGATAAAAACTGATGCTATCAGAATAAATATAAATTTAATAACACTTTTATAATACTTTTGTAATACACTAACGCTTAACACGTTAAGACTTATTGCTAGAGCAATTTTACTTTTGTTCGGACAATTATAAATAAAAGCATATATCATATACTCTTCACACTAGCATGATCAATCATACTGATTGTTTTTTATGAGAATAATTAGCATAAAATTAATTTTAGTCAATTAATTAATATAATGTCGATACGTAAGTAAAAAATGATCTCTCTCTGCGTATCAGTATTGTATTAGTCAATTAATTAACTTACCATAAAATTAGCTTTATGGTAACATGATCCTTCTCTTAATTATTGCCTTATTTTTGTCTTACCTATTTCTCGCGTAAAGGCTATGTTGCATGATAAAAAAAATTCTAACCTCTTTTTGCCTCTTAAAAAATAGACATTGAGTCATCTCTTTTTAAAAATGAGGCTCTTCATTATTATTTTACTATCACTATATTAATTTCATATTTTTAATTATTCACTTCACTTCTCTCACTCCACCACCCATCACCACCTCCACCTCCACAACCCACCACCACCACCTTTCACTAATTTTCACCACAACCACCTATATATCACCACCGCCACTCACTCCATCATTCACCACCATCGGCCACTACCACCCACCACCATGCACCACAAACCACCACTATCAACGACTACAATCGCCACCGCCTCTACCACCCACCCACCATCCATCCACCCCTTCCTCTCACCATTGCAACCACAATCGCCCACCACCTATCACCACCATCCACACTTTCACCATTTTTTATAATAATTACGTACGTAAAATTGTCATAATTATTATAATATTTTATTATACTTGAAATATAAGACCCTAACCTTTTATGAATAAATATTTAATTTTCTCTAAATATTATTTTGAATAGTAAGGTGTTGATTTGATATAATACTATAATTATGGGTGATATATGCAAATTTTGCAAAGTAAGCAAGTTGTCATAAAATATTCGTTTGGTCGGGAAATATTTTTTTTTGTCGGGGAATATTCGTACGATGGCGCAATCATTGGTGGACACCACAACGGAATACCTGTCGGATATAGAAAGTGACAAAAATAATATTTTCATAAAATGACGGCAGACTTTTACTGTTAAACTGTTGAAATACTCGGTGATAACAGTACAGTAATACGCGTTGTTCCACTGTGATACGCGGTATTAGAATATTATATATAAAGTTTTTGTTTTATTCTAATATTTTATTGCATAGTGCTGCATAGTAAAATCAAAAATATCACACGAATCCGTGAATCAGTTACTGTTCGTCCGTGTGACGCCCCCAAAATTAGGTATACATCACCCATCTTGGGTCGTCAGATACATAGTACAGAATACAAATACAACTTACTAATACAACTGTCGTGTACAATACGACAAAACATAAACTGTGAGTTTGAATACAAATATTATCTTCTAGAGAGTATTCATACTCAAAAGGAGTCCTCGTTACATTTATTAACACATCATTACATAGAATAGTGAGGACTACTAACTAATACTATCATTCGGACCATCACTCCGTTCCCCGACTTGCCCCAACTACGTTCTCATTTCCTGAAGAGAACAGTGAAAGAAAGGGTGAGCTCAACTAGCCCAGTAAGAAATATTATGACTAAGATAATGCAAAATAAATTATCATTAGCCTTCAACAATATTAAACTGATAAAATACAATAGACATCTAGTTTAACTGCAGCGGAACAAGCAATCCATTAAAAGAGTCAAGTAGAAGATAAACTCTACTATCTTTTATGATTTAAAAGATTTTCCAACACTGTGATCGCTGAGACTCAGCTTAATAAAATAATCCACATCATCGAATCACCCCTGCACTACGGCCAAGGATATTCGTATATTCATTAATGGTCATGATCATGCCAACAACTGTCCATCAATGCACTACGGGCCAATGAGGACTTTTACCACATCATTTGTAACATTACGGTCATGATTATACCGAATAATCCCTGGTCATAATCATACCAAGTCCATCTATGCACTACAGGCCACAGATGACTTTCAATATTTTATAAACATGAGGATGATGACTATGATATAAGAATTCAATAAAACAAGTTCAAGAATTAATTTATCCAAGAATTAACAACGTCCAAATTGTCAACATGATACTACTTTGTGGAGTAAGATTCAAGAATGATCAGGAGAATATTTTCATGAATAGATACTAGATGAAACGCAATTATCAAGGATATTCCACAAATTTCATGAAGTATAGAAGTCAAAACTTAACCAACTGAGTACAATAAAAAATGAAATAACAAAAGAAATCACCATGCATGCGATAGACCGCACAGACAGGTTATTCTTAACAGAATAATAAATAATGGAACCAGGTCCGGCGTAAACGCACAGACAGGATATTCCGACAGAATAATAAATAATGGAACCAGGTCCGGTGTAAAACACACAGACAGGATATTCCGACAAAATAATAAATAATGGAACCAGGTCCGGTGTAAAACACGTAGACAGGATGTTCCAACAGAATAATAACAAAAACGGAACCAGGTCCGGTGTAAAACACACAGACAGAATGTTCCGACAGAATAATAAATAATGGAACCAGGTCCGGTGTAAAACACGCAGACAGGATGTTCCAACAGAATAATAACAAAAACGGAACCAGGTCCGGTGTAAAACATACAGACAGGATGTTCCAACAGAATAATAGCAGAATGTCACCAAGTATAGGGTAGACCACGTATACAGGTTATTCCAACAGAATAATAAGAAATGGAATAACAACAGTTCTCTTCATGAATAAGAAAGAATAACACCCCTTACCGTTTTAAAGAAGAGCTGAAGTAAGGAAGTAGTTAAGTAGCAGAATACTCTTCTTCTCTCTCTCTATAGTTTCTCTCTATAGTTTCTCTCTCTAGAGTTCAGTGAATTCGTAAGAAATAATGAAGGAATGAGCTGCTATTTATAGAAAAATAGAATGCATAGTAACTAATCCATGAACGGTCCAGATTGATTACTTTAATCTGACGGTCCATATTTAAAGAAAAATCTTTTAAATAAAATATAATATATTCTATTTATAGAATAACTTTAATAAAGTATTTTGTTTTATATAAAATGATGTTTCTGTTTTATTACGTTAATAATACGAATAAAACAAAACGTCATTATCGCTAAATAATTCATATTATTAACTGACAATAATGGAATCAAACTGAGTGACTTCTCACATAAGCATTAATAATCAATACCGTGTGCTACTATGCAACCACACGTATTACTGTACTTTTACTACCGAGTAGTTCAACAGTAACAATGGTAAAACTTCCGCCGTTATTTTTAATAAACTATCTTTGTCGTTTTCTCAATCCGACAATAATTCTGTTGTGGGGTCCACCAATGATTGTGTCGTTGTACGAATATTTCCTGTTAAAACGAATATTCCCCGACCAATCAAATATTATATAACAACTTGCGTACTTTGCAAAATTTATAAATATTACCCACAACTATAACATTATATCAAATTAACTCCATAATATTCAAAAATGATATTTATAGAAAATTTATCTTTATTTATAAAAGTTGGGGTCTTACAACCTCCCCTTCTTATGAAATTTCGCCCTCGAAATTAGGGTACGTACCTGGTATGTCGAAGAGATAAGGATACCTTGATTTCATTTCAGATTCTAACTCCCAAGTCATTTCCTCAACATCGTGGTTTCTCCACAAAACTTTGACTTGAGGTATAACCTTGGAGCGTAGAATATGTTCCTTCTTATCCAAGATTTGAACAGGAACTTCTTCATACGTCAAATCTTCCGCTATTTCGTCTGGTTCTAACTCAATAATGTGGTTCGGGTCTTCCACATATTTGCGTAACATGGATATGTGAAAAACGTTATGAACACGAGACATACTTGGCGGTAAAGCGAGTCTATAAGCCACAGTTCCTACTCGATCGAGGATTAAAAATGGACCGATGAATCGAGGATTGAGCTTTCCTCTCTTTCCAAATCTCGTAACTCCTTTCCATGGAGCAACACGTAAGAACACATGATCTCCTACATCAAATTCCACGTCCTTTCGATGAAGATCAGCATAACTCTTTTGTCGATCTTGTGAGGTTTTTATACGTTGTCGGATCGTTTGAATCTTTTCTGTAGTCATACGTACCAACTCCGGTCCCAACAACGTTGCTTCACCCACCTCATCCCAGCATACTGGAGAACGACATTTTCTTCCATACAATGCTTCGAATGGAGCCATGCCAATACTTGCTTGATAACTGTTGTTGTAGGAAAACTCCACCAATGGTAAGAACTTGTCCCAACTTCCTTTGAAGTCAAAGACACAGAGTCTTAATAGATCTTCAAGAGTTTGAATAGTCCTCTCTGATTGTCCGTCCGTCTGAGGATGATATGCTGAACTAAATCGTAACTCCGTGCCCATAGCTTTTTGTAAACTAACCCAAAATCATGAAGTGAATCTTGGGTCTCGGTCAGAAACTATGGATACTGGCATACCATGCAGTCTTACAATCTCGTTTATGTACATACGAGCAAGACGTTCAAGTGTATAAGTTTCTCGTATCGGTAAGAAATGAGCAGACTTGGTCAATCTATCAACAATGACCCAAATCGCATCAATACCTTGAGAAACCCTAGGAAGACCGGTAACGAAATCCATGGTAATGTGCTCCCACTTCCATTCTGGAATTTCAAGTGGTTGCAATGGACCTTTTGGTACTTGATGCTCCGCTTTGACTCGTTGACAAGTTAGACACCTTGAGATAAACAACGCTATCTCTCTCTTCATATTGCTCCACCAAAATGTATGACGAAGATCATGATACATTTTGTACTTCCAAGATGGATTGCAAACGGTGTGTTGTGCGCCTCCATCATGATTTCATACTTTAAATCAGGGTTGTTAGGAACACAAAGTCTGGAGTTGACTCGAAGTATTCCTTCTTCATCGATTCTTGCTTCCGGTATAGCACCTTCTTGCACTTTCTTCTTCATACGCATCAGCTCCAGGTCTGTAGCTTGAGCAGCTTTAACTTTATCGATTAAAGTCGGTTCTACTCGTATATTCGCCATCATCACATGGGTCCCTGGAGTCTTTAACTCTATCTCCATCCTTTGCAAATCACACAAAATGGGCCTTTGTATTGACAATATCGCACTTGTACCCGCATATGATCTTCTACTCAATGCGTCAGCTACCACGTTCGCTTTTCCAGGATGGTATTGAATGGTATGATCATAATCTTTCAACAGTTCAAGCCAACGTCGTTGTCGCATGTTGAGTTCCTTTTGAGTGAAGAAATATTTGAGGCTTTTATGATCCGTAAAGATCTCCACCTTCTCCCCATACAAGTAATGCCTCCAAATTTTAAGTGCAAAGACAACAGCTGCCAACTCTAGATCATGAGTAGGATAATTCCTCTCATATTCCTTGAGTTGTCTTGATGCATAGGCTATGACTTTTCCATGTTGCATGAGAACGCATCCCAACCCTTTGCTCGAAGCATCACTGTAGATGACAAATCCCTCCGAGCCAGATGGTATTGTTAGAACAGGTGCTGAAATGAGTCTCCTCTTGAGTTCTTGAAAACTCTGCTCACATTCTTCGCTCCAACCGAACTTTGTATCTTTTCGAGTCAGCTGAGTTAACGGAGTAGCGATTCGAGAAAATCCTTCCACGAATCTCCGATAATAACCAGCTAAACCAAGAAAGCTACGTACTTCGGTCACTGATTTAGGTTGCTCCCAGCTTTGAATAGCTTCAATCTTTGTCGGGTCAACCGATATGCCACGACTTGATACTACGTGCCCAAGGAATGCTACCTCCTCCAGCCAGAACTCGCATTTCTTCAACTTGGCATAAAGTTTGTATTCACGAAGCTTTTGGAGTACCAGCCTCAAGTGTTGCTCATGATTTTCACGGCTTTTAGAATAAACAAGGATGTCATCGATAAAGACGACCACAAAGTGATCCAAATATTCCTTGAATACCCGGTTCATCATATCCATGAAGGCAGCAGGAGCATTAGTCAATCCAAAAGACATAACTAAGAATTCATAATGCCCATACCGAGTTCTGAAGGCAGTCTTTGGAATATCCTCAGTTCTAACCTTCAGCTGATGATATCCAGAACGAAGATCGATCTTTGAAAAGAATTGTGCTCCTTGCAACTGGTCAAACAGGTCATCAATACGTGGCAATGGATACCTATTTTTGATGGTGACATGATTCAACTCCCGATAATCAATACAAAGTCGCATACTCCCATCTTTCTTCTTCACGAACAGAACAGGAGCACCCCAAGGAGAAGTACTAGGACGAATAAAACCAATGTCTAACAATTCCTGCAGTTGAGTCTTTAACTCCTGAAGTTCAATAGGAGCCATTCGATATGGGGCTTTGGAAATGGGTTTTGTACCGGGTTCAAGGTCGATACAAAATTCAATTTCACGCTCTGGGGGTAGGCCAGGAAGTTCTTCGGGAAATACGTCAGGAAATTTATTAACAACAGAAATATCATTCAAAGCTGACGTATTTTTGTTTAGATCTGTGACATGAGCTAAGAAAGCTTGACATCCGTTTTTCAATAAACGAATAGCTTTATGGCTTGAGATGACAGCGATTGATTTTAATGGTTTGGTTGCTTGAATTCGCATAATAGGTCGATTAGGAATATGAAAGCTAACAACCTTACGAAAACAATCAATTTTTGCATGATGAGTAGTTAACCAATCAATCCCTAGAATCACGACAAATGCAAGTATTTTTAATGAAATCAGATCGACAGGTAATGTGTGGGTACCAACTTGAACCAAACAAGACTTATAAACCGTGGATGTAATGAAGGTTTCTCCCAATGGAGTTTCAACTGCTAAGTCAAGGTCTAATTTCTCCGGAATCAAATTTAATCGATGAGCGCAAGTAGGAGAAATAAAAGAATGGGTAGAACCGGTATCAAATAAAGTATAGACTTCGTTAGAGTTTATGATAAGCTTACCCGTGATGACCTCATTCGGGTTCCCTGCTCTCTGAGAGTTCACAACAAACGCTCTCTCTTGCACAATCGGTTTTGACTTTTCTGGGACGGCCTTTGGTGCCTCCATCCTAGCTGAATTTATCTTCGGTAAACGACAAAATCGGGCTAAATGACCTTCTCTTCCACAATTATAACATGCTTTGGACGGCATCGCGCAGTTTGGACTGATGTGCCCCTCCCCTCCGCATTTGAAACATATGATAGGTGATCGTTCTCCTTCCTTAACGACAGGTGCTGGTGCTGACGTCTTTCCATCATTGTTGAATCTCCTCTTCTTGAAATGCCCATTTTTATTATTTTGGCCCTGATTACCACCGAAGTGGTTACCATTTCGGGCCTGTTGATTCCCTCCACGCTTGTTGTCACCGCTTCGATGACTGCTTTCACTGGTATTATCATTTTATCGGCTGCTCTCTTTTGGGTGTGTTGTCTCGTTATCGCGCTCCACCAACTGAGCCCTATTTACAACATCTGAATACAAGCACAGTTTATGAGAAACAAGATGTTGACGTATCTCCGGCTTCAAACCTCTTAAAAACATCCGCGTCATTCTTTCTTCATTATCCACCAGGTGGGACGCAAACCGGGATAACTCCGCAAATTTTGCCTCGTACTGCGACACGGTCATATTATTCTGCTCCAATTTTATGAACTCCACCTCCTTCATGTGACGAATACTCTCGGGAAAGTATTTGTCGTTAAACAGCTCTTGGAACTTCTCCCAGGTCATCTTTAGTGCGGCAGGTTGAGTACGCTTTATCGATTCCCACCAGTAATCTGCCTCTCCTCGCAACATAAAGGCGGCAAAGGGAACCTTTTGCTCCTCGGAGCAACCCAAGACATCAAATATCTTGGTGATCTGCTTTATCCATGTTTCAGCTACAAGTAGTTTGGGTTCTCCCTTAAACTCCGGTGGTCCCAGCTCCTTAAACTGTTTAGCGGTGACCTGCCAGAGAGTTTCCAGTATTTCCACCTACGTTGTGGACAGGAGCCGCTTTCACCTGTTGTTGCATGAATTGCATAAAGCCTCTGAACATTTGAGCATTCATCATTTGGTCAGTGTTGTTGTTTGCATGAGGATTGTCACCTTCCTGATGCACATTATCCTGATTATTGATATGTGGTGAATCAACAGTCGCCTGTGCTCCATTGCTATTCTCAACATTCTCAGATGCCATTTCCAGATACTGTCACAAAATAAAAATTAATTGATATGTCATATTTTATCCTTATATTATGACCGACCAATTAAATACCATGCAAATAAACTTAGGTAGGTCATACTAGCGAAGAAATTCCCCGTCTCTCCCCTCCTAGTTTTATTCTCGCATCTTAGCCAGGGATCATATCCCTAAGCTCTGATACCAACTGTGACGCCCCCAAAATTAGGTATACATCACCCATCTTGGGTCGTCAGATACATAGTACAGAATACAAATACAACTTACTAATACAACTGTCGTGTACAATACGACAAAACATAAACTGTGAGTTTGAATACAAATATTATCTTCTAGAGAGTATTCATACTCAAAAGGAGTCCTCGTTACATTTATTAACACACCATTACATAGAATAGTGAGGACTACTAACTAATACTATCATTCGGACCATCACTCCGTTCCCCGACTTGCCCCAGCTACGTTCTCATTTCCTGAAGAGAACAGTGAAAGAAAGGGTGAGCTCAACCAGCCCAGTAAGAAATATTATGACTAAGATAATGCAGAATAAATTATCATTAGCCTTCAATAATATTAAACTGATAAAATACAATAGACATCTAGTTTAACTGCAGCGGAACAAGCAATCCATTAAAAGAGTCAAGTAGAAGATAAACTCTACTATCTTTTATGATTTAAAAGATTTTCCAACACTGTGATCGCTGAGACTCAGCTTAATAAAATAATCCACATCATCGAATCACCCCTGCACTACGGCCAAGGATATTCGTATATTCATTAATGGTCATGATCATGCCAACAACTGTCCATCAATGCACTACGGGCCAATGAGGACTTTTACCACATCATTTGTAACATTACGGTCATGATTATACCGAATAATCCCTGGTCATAATCATACCAAGTCCATCTATGCACTACAGGCCACAGATGACTTTCAATATTTTATAAACATGAGGATGATGACAATGATATAAGAATTCAATAAAACAAGTTCAAGAATTAATTTATCCAAGAATTAACAACGTCCAAATTGTCAACATGATACTACTTTGTGGAGTAAGATTCAAGAATGATCAGGAGAATATTTTCATGAATAGATACTAGATGAAACGCAATTATCAAGGATATTCCACAAATTTCATGGAGTATAGAAGTCAAAACTTAACCAACTGAGTACAATAAAGAATGAAATAACAAAAGAAAGCACCATGCATGCGATAGACCGCACAGACAGGTTATTCTTAACAGAATAATAAATAATGGAACCAGGTCTGGCGTAAACGCACAGACAGGATATTCCGACAGAATAATAAATAATGGAACCAGGTCCGGTGTAAAACACACAGACAGGATATTCCGACAGAATAATAAATAATGGAACCAGGTCCGGTGTAAAACACGCAGACAGGATGTTCCAACAGAATAATAACAAAAACGGAACCAGATCCGGTGTAAAACACACAGACAGGATGTTCCGACAGAATAATATATAATGGAACCAGGTCCGGTGTAAAACACGCAGACAGGATGTTCCAACAGAATAATAACAAAAACGGAACCAGGTCCGATGTAAAACACACAGACAGGATGTTCCAACAGAATAATAGCAGAATGTCACCAAGTATAGGGTAGACCACGTATACAGGTTATTCCAACAGAATAATAAGAAATGGAATAACAACAGTTCTCTTCATGAATAAGAAAGAATAACACCCCTTACCATTTTAAAGAAGAGCTGAAGTAAGGAAGTAGTTAAGTAGCAGAATACTCTTCTTCTCTCTCTCTCTATAGTTTCTCTCTATAGTTTCTCTCTCTAGAGTTCAGTGAATTCGTAAGAAATAATGAAGGAATGAGCTGCTATTTATAGAAAAATAGAATGCATAGTAACTAATCCATGAACGGTCCAGATTGATTACTTTAATCTGACGGTCCATATTTAAAGAAAAATCTTTTAAATAAAATATAATATATTCTATTTATAGAATAACTTTAATAAAGTATTTTGTTTTATATAAAATGATGTTTCTGTTTTATTACGTTAATAATACGAATAAAACAAAACGTCATTATCGCTAAATAATTCATATTATTAACTGACAATAATGGAATCAAACTGAGTGACTTCTCACATAAGCATTAATAATCAATACCGTGTGCTACTATGCAACCACACGTATTACTGTACTTTTACTACCGAGTAGTTCAACAGTAACAATGGTAAAACTTCCGCCATTATTTTTAATAAACTATCTTTGTCGTTTTCTCAATCCGACAATAATTCTGTTGTGGGGTCCACCAATGATTGTGTCGTTGTACGAATATTTCCTGTTAAAACGAATATTCCCCGACCAATCAAATATTATATAACAACTTGCGTACTTTGCAAAATTTATAAATATTACCCACAACTATAACATTATATCAAATTAACTCCATAATATTCAAAAATGATATTTATAGAAAATTTATCTTTATTTATAAAAGTTGGGGTCTTACAGTCCGTGAAATTTTCTTAAATAGTGTCCTACCATTCTCTTATAAATAGGTTGCTTAGTTAAGAAATAAAAATCACACCAAAATCAGAGAATTTTTCTTCTATAATATTGTTTGTATTTCTTTCTAGTATAAGGATACTTTAATTGTAGCTAATATTGTAAGATTTTCTCAAGAATATCTCTGATATACCTGTCAGATCTGGTCTCCTAGTAAGGTAAGAGATAATATTTTTATTCAATATTCGTAAGGGATATTATTTTCTTCCATACTCTATAGTATGTAGGTGATATTATTTCGTTTCATATTCCTAAATCTACACTTACTTTGATAAGTATTGTTTTTATAATCCTTGAAATTAGTAGAATATCCTTAATAGTTTGTGTTTCATCTAATATCATTTCACTGAAATATTGGTATGAACTTTCTTATTAAATTTTAATCTTTTCATTTCGGAGTACTATTCATCCAAAATATTATTCATACCAGAGTACTATTCATCCAAGTTATTATTCATGCTGGAGTACTATTCACGATGAAATTAGTTTTTTTTTTGTCCAAATTATCTTTGAAATTTGAATTTTAAATATCTTTTTTGAATTTTATTCCACAATTGGTGATCATGTTGACAATTTGAACATTCTTGAACTCTAAATAAATTAAATTATAAATCTCTAATATTTATCTTTGATCTCACTTGATTCATTCTTTATATCATTGTCATCATCCTAATGCTTATATTGTGTTGAAAGTCATCTTTGGCCCGTAGTACAAAGATAGACTGTTGATTGGTATAATTATGACCAGTAATTATGTATTGGCATAATCATGACCTTTAATGTTACAGATAAAAGTTTGTGGTGAAAGTTCTCTTTGGCCCGTAATGCATAGATGGACAGGTGTTTGGCATGATCATGACCACTGATGATACAAACGATTATCTTTGGCCCGTAGTGCATAGATAATTCGTTAATTGAAAATAATTATTGATTGGTGTTACAGGAATAAAATATTGATGATGGACTTTTAAATCATAAAAGATAGTAGACATCATGCTCTACTTGACTCTTCTAATGAATTGTTATTTTCGTAGCAGTTGTTGATCTAAAACTTGTTTTATTCTATCAAATTTTTTCCTGTATGAGGACTAAGGATAATTGGTTCTACGTACATTATCTTAGTCATAATATTCTTTACTAGGCTAGTTGAGCTCACCCTTTTCTTTCATTGTTCTTTTCAAGAAATAAAAATATAGCTAGGACGACTAGTTGGGGAATGGAGTGATGGTCCAAGATGGTTACTATAGTAGTCGTCACTACTTTATAAAATAGTGTGACAATAATTGTAATGAGGACTTTATTTGAGTTTGGATATTATTTACGAAATAATATTTGTATTGTAACTCACATCTTATGTTTTGTCGTATTTTACACGACAATTAATAATTATAAATACGAAGTTTGTATTTGAATTATGTACCATGTATTTGACGTACGACTCAAAATAGATTGTGTAGACTTATTTTGGGAACGTCACATGAAATATTTTACTAGTTATACATTGTTGGTTATTTTATTTGAATTAATTATTTTAATATTTATTATATTTTAAGCTTAAATTAGTCAAATGTTGTATTTAGACATACAAAAAAGATGGTTATCAAACAACTCTATTAATCTCTATTTAAAAAAAAAAGTCGCTATAATATATAGATCGAGAGCCTCTATTTTAATAAGCTTTTATTGTACAATTTTATCAAACACTACCTTAGTCTAATAATATAATAATCGGTCCGGATTTTAAACTTAGCCTTTGTCTAGCTCACCTTGCTAATCCCCCCTTTAGCGACGAACCGGACGACGATTCGGTCCATCGCTATATATATGTTCGGTCCGTCGCTATATATTGTCCGTCGCTATATGTTGTCTATCGCTAAAAGTTAAGACGACAGTTCTATATATAACGACGGACCAAATCGTCGCCCGGTCCGTCGCTAAAGGGGGGTGAGCAAAGTGAGCTAGATAATGGGTGAGCTTAAGATCCGGACCGATATAACAATAATTAAGTTATAGTACATAGTACATACATACAAAATATACTCGATGAAAGGCAATACTGATAAATACATAAATTAAAGTTGAACAGACGAAGCACACTCAAGCGACTGTCTATCATGCAGATCGACAACTCATAAAATTACAATTAACAACTATGAAATCATCAAACCAAACTGCATCCACAAAAATAATTAACGAGAATTCAAATATTGAAAGAAAAAAAATCCAAAATCTAATTAATTGTTAATTCCAAATACTTTTACGTACTATTCTTCTTAATTTCTTTCCTCAAAACCAATTAAAGCATGAATAATATAATAAAATTTAAAATTAAGTTGAGCGATATAGAAGCCTCGGCCTTGAAGTAGTAGTCTTCCAGTTCCGGCCATGAGCTACTGCTGCCTGCAAATTGAAGAGGTCGGAGTACATGTGGATGAAAAACCTGTCAAAAATGTCAATGTAAACGGGACAAGTAAGACGAGAATAGTAATGAAGAACTTCTTCAATATCCAACACATTTTCCACATTACTCAAATCCATCATTTCCAATTCCTTTAGCTTTTTCTCCACTAACCCTCTCCTTTCCAACCATATGTTTGATGATGATGATGATGATGATATCCCTATAAATTCTTTTTCTTTTCCTACATCATATACTATTAATCTCTTCTTTTCCTCAACTTTTCTTTCCCCCACTATATGATCTTCATTACATACTTCCTCGCTTCTCTTCTTGACGGCGGCCTCTAATTCGTCGCCATCCCACCGGTTGGTAAAGTCGGAATAGAAATATTGGTCCAAATCTCTATAATAAGATTGGCTGAAGTTTCTGTCGAGGCCGCCGCGGCCAAGGCAAGAGAAGGGTTTCAAAGGAGGGATTTTTGGAAGTCTTTGGTAACTACTTCTAGAGAACAAAGACTTAACACTTCGTATGGTTCTTTGAAAGAACTTTTTTGTGTTGGAAAGGGATCTTCGTAGAAGCATTGGAGATATGTAGGATAATATAATTAAGTACTCTAGGGTTTGGAAAAACTTGTAATTATACAGATATATATATGATCTCTCTCTCTCTCTATATATATATATGGCTTTTCTTGGACGATGAGGATGTGGTGAGGTTTAATTTGGAGGCACTAATTCAAGATGTCAAGCTCTATAGCTTGTTCAACTGAATATATATATATATATATATATATATATATATATATATATATATATATATGATCAAAGATCATGAACAAAGAAAATAGAGGGGGTGAGAGTACTCCACTTATAGGCTTTTACCTTTGTCTCTTGTCTCCACACGCTCCTTTGTGCTTCCTCTCTTTCGTTCTATCTTCTCTCTCTTTTTGACTCTCATATGAATTAAGAAGATTAATTAGTGGCAAAGTAGCACATTAAGATGCAAGTTTTTGACCGTTCCAATCACAAAAGTTTTGTTACCTTTTTCTATCCGGTCGGTTTCAAAAATTAGAGATAAACTATTATTCTTATATTATTGTAAAAGCATTTCTTAAATTAAAATTGATATTTAAAAAAAATGTCGATAATAAATATCATAGCAATATTTATACTGTTAGAAAAAATATGTATTTAACAACATTTTTATATTTATTTTAATAATATTTTAACTTTAACTATACTTATTATTCCGATAATATAATTATTATTATGACATTATTCATAATTTTATAAAAATATGTCTTATTTATCCGGAAGGAGTATTACTTTTAACTTTTACTTTTGATGATATGTGATGGTGGAGTTGGTACACATATAGCCTCTTTAGGAGAATGAAAGGAGCGGGGGTTGTTGGAGGGAAACAATCAGCTAAACTAGGTAATCTGATGACAGGTTTACATCAATTGAGTATATGTTTAGGGTGATGATATTTTCACCTTAAATTATGCATTATATAATTGTACTTTACTTAATTGGAACATATATTTGATAATGTTACGTGGAAAATTATATATATTACGAATGTTATGTGGAAAATTATATATATTACGAATATTTTACGTTGACTTTTTAATTGTCAGTTCAAGTATTAGTGGTAATATTTTTGAAGAGATTTGTAATAACTGGTGCTCTATTTATATTTCGTGTATTGATAAATTTTGTAATTGTAATCGACGTAAATGTATCGCAATAAATAGCAAATACTCAAACGACACTAAAATGTTCTAAGATTTATTACTCCCCCTTTCAAAAATATAAGATTATTATTATTAACTTTTTAAAGTAAACTTAAGATATTTTTTAATTCAAAATTTCTTTAATTTTAGCTTATAGAATGATAGATGTACGTTGTAAATTATATTAAAAGTTGTAAGATTTATTATTTCATAATATGTAAAGAATCATCTCAATTGAGTTTGAAAATATTAAAGATTAACTCTTAAAAGTGAATAATAATTTTATAATTAATTTGGAACGGAGGATGTCTAACTTAACCTTTTTAAAATAAGAAAGAAAAGGTTTGTTACTTCTGATTATAAACTGGAAATGAAAATAATGATGGAGCTCATGCATGGTTCTATATATGGACCATCATTTCTCAATTTATTATTTCTTGACAAAAAAAAAATCCTAACTTTTTAGCTTTTTTACTTCTATTATTCATTTATTCTTTAAAAATGGAACAGTCAAATGAGAGTCTAGCTTCGCAGAGTATAATTAGTGGATTGTATGTTAAAAAATAATATTGCTTACATTTGAGAAATTTGAGTGTTATTTCCTTTAAAAAATAAAGAAAGAGAGAAAATAAATTTATTATTTTTTTGAAGGAAATTAATAAAGAAAACAAATTTGATTGTCCTTCCGCAGCACGTCTCGCATTAGTAATTTCACGAATAAGTGAATTATTTTTATTGATTCTGGGTCGGACATAAATCCTTAATTATAATTAATTAGATAACTTTATAGTCACCAAGTTTTTATGCTTAATTTATAATTTAAATGTATGTACAAATAATTGTGAGGAAAAAGAATCCTATGCCCATATTACCCATTTTCTAATACCACAACTTTTATCACTCACGCGCGGAAAAGTAGATAATATAGATATCATTTTGTCTGCTATGTGTTTGCCCTATTTGGATCAATTGGTCATATTTATTATTATACGAAAAAGTACAATTTATACGTGAGTGGTGCATTATGAAATTTTATACAATTAAATCTATAATGGATGATACTACTAGGGTTGGGTCTCAAAAATATATTAAATGATTTAGCGTCTACATGGTATTTTTTTTAATTCAATGACCGATCCGAATTTGAAAAAATTGATACGTACAACTGAATAATTGAAGGAAAAATTGGTTAAACGTTGTCTTGTATCACCATTCGCCGATGGCATAGGAAGGAAACACTAAAATTCAACAAGTTTGGTACAATGTGTCCTTTTTAATTGGAGTCCACCAACTGTTTGGAGTATCAATTAATTAGCTAGTTCCCAAGTATAATTGGGTTGTAATCTACCTAAAACCCTACCTACCTACTACCATTTGGTAGGATTGAAGAGTTAGTTTTCACAACCACCCCTAGGACTGGACCATACGTAGCAATGCTGTTTTTTTTTTTTTTTTATTATCTTCTTCGAATCTCATGACAATATGTATTTATTAATTAAGAATAAGTATTGAGGAAAAAAATAAACTTTGGACTATGGGTATAAGAATATATACCAGCATGATGTATAATATAATTATAAATTTAATGTGACGTATGATTAGACTGTTTTTAAAATAAAAAGTATTTAGATGATAGTTCATCAAGACTATTTTGTTTTGCGGTAAGATGAAAAAATATAATATTATGAATATTCAAGGATGAAACTAGGGATTTATAATCCGAAAATTATTATTTCAAGACCTTAATTAGTGTTATCAATTTTACACTTTGGAGTAGCTAGATAAGTCTAAATTAAAGCTGGCTAACTTATTCGAAGAAGAAAAGATCAATGTGTGTGTGTGTATATATATATATATATATATATATATATATATATATATATATATATATATATAGTCCCCTTCAGTTGAGGGATCCCTCAAATAGTGTTATTTGAGGGATAGTGTGCTCAACCGTTGGATCTGTTTTAATAAATTTATGTGGCTGAGATTTTACAAATAACCCAACACATCCAATGCAACAGTTATCCAATGCAACATATAAGATGTAAAAAGTGGTATATATATTTGGGGAATGATTCATAACATCTATTTGCTATGGATCAAAAAGTGGCATATAGCATCTATACCGTAGATTTAACAAATGAATGGCTATGATTTGGTATGGGAAGACATCGTCCGCTAGTATTACTAGCGGACGTTGTAATTGAAAATTAAGACCCTTATGCCCCCAATTACTCAATTAGCCATACCAAATCAGATGCATTAGGGAGACTTCTGAACAAAGGTAATACACTTACGCTTACTCTGCGATTTGGGCGAACAAAGGGGTAGTGATTTAGGCGAACTGCGATTTGGGCGAACAAAGGGGTAGTGATTTGGGCGACAGTTTGATTTGGGCGAACTGCTAGAACCTAAAAGCAAAATACAGCAAATCGGTTGTCAAAATTAATCTGTAAGTTTGTTATTTAACCTCCAAAATCTGAAGGTGATGCGATTCTCCATTAATTCTCGGTCGTCTCCTCCCTCCGCCATCTACCCAAAACTTACGTTTTTGGTGCCAATATTATCTTTCTTCAAAATCTATTCGGACAAGATGAAAGACGCAGATGTATCGAAGCAGATACAACAGATGGTCAAATTCATTCGGCAGGAAGCGGAAGAGAAAGCTAATGAGATCTCCGTCTCTGTCGAAGAGGTTCTTTTTTTCCTTTCTTTGGTCCTCTTTTGTGCATCTCTTTCAGAAAATTCTTTTAATGCATCTATGTACATTTGTGTTCTGTCTGTACATTCTATTCATTAATTGTTGTTGCAATACGTCTGCTTGTGATTAGTTACAAAGTAAAAAAAAAAACTCTGTTACGAAAGGAGCCCGTTTGCAGGCAACGCCAACCACGACCAGCTAATGAAAGGCCAACCACGACTAGCTAATGAAAGGCGCACGCAAGCAGGCAACGCCAACCACGGCCAGCTAATGAAAGGGCGACAAACATGAAAAAAGCGGGCACGGAACCATTTCCTTGAGCTAACCCAGTTCATGTTGAGCAACCCGTCGAGGTTAACACAACGTTCTTCTCTTGCACGTGGGCGACATAGAGATCTCCGACGCACATCAAGCCATTGAAAACCGCCGCACGAGCTCGCCTCTCATCGCCTTGAGTTGAATTTGTTGGCATCTCATACCAAATCATACCAAATCATAGCCATTCATTTGTTAAATTTACAATATAGATGCTATATGCCACTTTTTGATCCATAACAAATAGATGCTATGAATCATTCCCCTATATATATATATATATATATATATATATATATATATATATATATATATATACGGTAAGGAACAAGACCATTCTCCTTAAATAACATTCCTCCTTAAATAGCATTCTTTTATTAAAACCATCGTTTTAGAGGGACGCGATAACATTTTTGTAAATACAATGCCACTGCTTATTTATAAAAATGTCACCGCGTCCCTCCAAAACGACGTAGTTTTAATAAAAGAATGTTATTTAAGGAGGAATGCTATTTAAGGAGAATGTTCTTGATCCAGACCATATATATATATATATATATATATATATATATATATATATATATATATATATATATATATATAGGGAGAGGATCAAGAGTAGAACTCTTAAGTAATAGAACTCTCTTAAATAATAGAATTGTATCAAAACGACCTAGTTTTGATAAGACGCGGTGGCATTTTTGTAAATACGCGGTGGCATGGTATTTACAAAAATGCCACCGCGTCTTATCAAAACTACGTCGTTTTGATACAATTCTATTATTTAAGGGAGTTCTACTACTTAAGAGTTCTACTCTTGATCCTTTCTGTATATATATATATATATATATATAGTCAAAGATGGAGTCGGTAGCTTTGTCGTTTGCAGTTTTTGTTAAAATAAATATATAAATAAATTCAACCTTTGTCTTCCGTAGTTCCATCCATTAGCTAATAAATAAGGTGGAGGGCCCGGGGAGCTAATAAAAAGGGGGATTGATCCATCTTAAAAATAATTAGCGTTGAATCTTATCATCTAAAAATCGGGTCGAAGCATAGTACGAAAGAGCTTTATTTTTTTGTGTGAAAAGTCGTGTTATACATTCCGACTTGATATAACACTAAAGAGAGGAATAATTTATAATAAATATTTGTTATAAATTAAAAATTGACAAACAACATTATTATCGTTCAACATAAGAATTAACAGCAGAAAGTATAACTGAAAAATTCACGTCCATTACTATTAATAGCGGATGACGGGTTACATCCCCAACTAATATTAACAGATGTCGAGTGTCGTCCGCTATTAATAGTAGCGGATGTCGCTGAAAATAGTACCGTCTTCCGCTACTATTAGTAACAGACGTAACCCCCGTCGTCCGCTATAATAGTAGTGGACGCATATTTTTTAATTTTAATCTTGGTCGTTGGTTCTTATATTAAACAATAGAGATAATATATGTATATTTTAAATCAAAAATTCTAGGGGGATCGGGATCTAGTAACCGATCCATTTTTTTTTTTTACTCACAAAAAATTTATAATATTTATTTTAACTCAAGTTTTTATAAAATTCAGTGATTTAGGTGTAATTTAGATACGTATAAAAAACGCACAAACGGTATATATTTATAATTTGAATACATGTAAAAAATAGTATTTAGGGTTTAGTGTTTTAGGTTTTGGATTTAGTATTTTGGGAGTAAAAAAAAAGCCGAATCACCATAGAATTACTCATTTTTAATTCTTAACAAACAAGAACTTCGCGCCACCTTCTCATCTATTCATTTCTGGCCACTTGCCATTGCCATTGCCATTGCCATGTGAGAGATTTTGTTATATGATTAGAACAAATTAACCCATGCAACCCAGTCCAGTTATATTGCTCACTTCCGTCCCCCCACCTCACTTATGTAAACTTTATAAAAATTAATTAATTAATTTTTAGCTTAAAATGTACTAATTAATACCTGCCAGCTGTGCCCTGTAATTATATATTTTCAAAATATATATTTCTATAGCAACAGAAAAAATTATAGCCGATTTATTTTTTGTTCGCTCTACTTGGTTCGCTGGATCAAAAACTAAATAAATCACTTTCTAAACTAGCTAGCCTCAGAAAAATAAAAATAAAAATAATATTTTAATGTTCTCGTGAAAAACATAAAGTCTCACATAAAAGAATGTTGCGAGTGTTTGTTTACAAGTTGAAGGAGATAATAGCCAAGTTTGATTTTCGAATTAGACAAGACGTTTGTTTGGCACTAAAAGTACATTTAAGAGTAAATGCTTAATAAAGTTTGGCACACAAAAAAAAAAAAGAAGAAGAAAGAAGACAAAATTAGGGTTACGGTTGGAAAAATTAGGAAGAACCAAATGAATTAATTTGTCATTATATATATATATATATATATATATATATATATATATATATAAATGTCTTGCCTATAATAATAATAATATTTAAGGGCCACAAACTGTTGGAGGCCCTCAAAACATTTATTTGAAGTACCAAACCAAATTTGTAGCCAAATGTGAGAGACGTGTTTGGTAGCAGATGAACAAACAGGATGACTGATATATATCATGCGGGAATAGAACGATCACCATTCATATATATATATATATATATATATATATATATATATATATATACGGTCCGGATTTTAAGCTCATCCATTATCCAACTCATCCGAGCTCACTTCCCTTTAGCGACGGACCCGACGACGGTTCGGTCATACAACCGTCGTCCATACTTTTAGCGACGCTATATGTTGTCCGTCGCTAAAAGTATAGACGACGGTTGTATGACCGAACCGTCGTCGGGTCTATCGCTAAAGGAGTGAGCTCGGATGAGTTGGATAAGAGGTAAACTTAAGATCCGGACTCTATATATATATATATATATATATATATATATATATATATATATATATAAAATACAACAAATTGCATGAAAAAAAGAAAAGAGACATGCATATATACCCAACTAAATAGTACTGTAATTGTCAACAAGTTGGAAATATCAGAATGTTTGGTTTTCAATTCTGTGGATCACACATTTTGTTTTTTCTTAATTGGTGCCGCTTACCACCTTTTGAAACTTACTGTGAAAGTCTTTTCTTTTTTTAGCTCTCTAAAATATAAGAGTAATCTTCAATTTTTAAAATCATTTTTAAGTATTTTAAAATGTGCATGAATTTACTTAATTTAGTGAACAAAATTAAAAATTATGAATTTATAAAGGATAATTATTTAAAAGATTTATTATTTGAATCACGTCAATTAATTTTGAATTTAAAAATATCTCAAATTGACTTCTTCAAATGACAAAAAATAAAATAATAATTTTTAAAAAAATTAAGACATGAAATAAAAGAATAAAAAACTTGAAAGTCATTGTTTATGAGTTTATAAAGTAAAAGAAAATAAATTTTAGATTACTATTATCCTTCCACTAATTTTTGTTGTATTTATATTTAGAGGGTATATAAGAAGGATAAAAGATGTATTAATGTTACATATTTAACAAATCTTTTATAATTATTATAACAATATTTAAAAAATTTAATGACACTTATTATTTTAACAATAATATTTTTACTCTATAATGTCAACCGCCTTTTTTTATATCCGATTATTTGTTAACATAAATTTTTTGGCACGCAAATTTTCCGTATTAACATAAATTCTTTTAATTTTAATTAATACAATGAAAATGAAATGATATGATAAATATTATAAACTATATAACTCATATTTTTAGTTTGAAAATATTTTAAATTAACTTTCAAAAGTCAATAATGAGAGAGTATAATTATAAAAATATATATGTACATATTGTTATATAAAATTAATTGTAAATGCCAAACCACGATCAACAAACATCAACTAGTAAATCTTAAAATAGTAATACACTATTCCATTTTTATTTATTTTTTTGGTTTAGTTTTTCTTTTCTACAACATAAAACATACAACAACATTTTAACTCCTCATCCTTCTGGCTGACGTACATTGTGATCTACCAAAAAAAGAAGTGTACGAGTCCTACTACTACTCTACACTACCGTTTCCCTTGCTCCTCAACCAAGTTCACCTTGTACCTAGAGGATGCTGACCAAGGCTGCGATCACCTTTCTTCTACCCAATTCCTTTAAATCTCTCTGTCTGTCCGCTGAGTCCTTCCTACACATGATCAGGTACATTGAAATTGACTCTTGCATGCATGTAATGATCGAATGAATACACACAAGACATTTAGAGGAGCTAGCGGGCAGCCAGACATAAAGAAGAGAGTTTGCATGTCTAATATAGCTAATGAGCCGCTTTCCAAACAAAAGCTATGAGCCAAAAGGGGCTAACAACGAACCCTTGCGCGATGACCCTGGTCCGCTAGCTGCTTTCTTGAGTGCCTACTGGCTTACTGGTTAATCGACGCTTGTAGCGTTTCAAGACTGATGCCAGATTTTCCTTACCTCTAGGAAAAGCCACATCACCAGCTGCAGTACCAGTTCGCCCCTTTCGGCATGATATTGCAATTTCAACATCTTTGCCATGTCCAAGAGCATTGCTGCCGTTGTCCATTTTCCTTTGCCATGTTTTGCAGGTGGGGGCAGACATCCATTTGAAATAGGTGGCGATGACCTTTTGCTGGTGTGTAACAGGTATTTGAAGGCAGAAACATGGAAGTCGATGGAGAACGAGGTCTGGAAAATGCTAGATCAATGATCCCCTGCAATAAAAGTAATTGTGAGATAAAATGCATTACAGTTATCCTTTCCTCTTTGTTTGTCAGAGAGAAGGTCGTGGATGGGGTGATTTAAATCATAGCCATCGCTGCCAAACTAGATAAAATAATAATAACTCCTAAAAAGTTATAATATTTTTTCTGATAAGTAAAAACTAGTTGTAATACTTGAGAGAAGAAAAAGCTAAGAACAAAATTGAAAACCAAAGGAACATTATCTTGGCATGGCCAACCCCTTCCAGCCTTCACTTCTTTTTCCTGAATACCATTTGTGAACCATTAAAAGGTTTAATTGTTCAAAGATGTAATAGGCACCTATGGTCCCTATCGATGGTATTTCTCAAGGGGATGCACCTTAAATCTAGACGTTAGATTATAATACCCTCAAAAGGTTACCTAAGAAAAAGAGTACTTATGATTTAAAGGAAACATCTTATGATCTACCTATACAAAACAGAACTGTGTTTGAAAATACTTAATTTCCCGCTTGCCTATTACAAGATCCGGACAGTCAAAACTTTGGGATAAATCTAACCATCGATTGAAATCATTTAGCTTCCAAAACCATAGCATACACAGCGAGGAAGAGAAAGAGAGTCCGCCGCTAGAAAGAAGGGAGAAACCAATAACTAAGCTAGCCAGGTAACTTTAGAGTTTTTCCAATCCTTTTTCTCTTCATCATTAACCCTAGATCATGTCTGGCGGTCACAAAGGCAACGAATCTGCTCCACCGCCAAGCGGCGGAGGTTACGGAGGAGGTAGTTACGGTGGTGGATATGACAGAAGTGGAGGAGGCGGAGGATATGGTCCCAGCGGTGGACTTTATGGAGGAATTGACAGTGGATACGGTGGAAATGGTAGTGGGGGAAGGGGTTATGGTGGCAGTGGGGGAAGGGGTTATGGTGGCAGGGTAGGAGGATATGGCGGAAGCGGAGGCCGTGATGGTGGAGGCAGAGGAGGTAATTAATATTCTGCTCCTTTTCTTCTTTAAGTTAATAGCAAATTTCTCCTTAATTCCGGCATTTGTAGATATTTGCAGCGGCATGAGTCTTCTTAATTCCGGCATTTGTGCTTGAATTCTTCTTTCCTTTTTTTTCCCTTTCATTATAAATTTTACCAGAGCTTTAATAGTGGTGTGAGAAATTAGAAAGAAATAATGGAAAGTTGAATACTAATGTTTTGAACAGACCTCTAAAGTCGTTAATTTCGATGCTTCATTAAATAAGTCACTATGATTCAAAGCAAGGTCTTCTCGAGTTCCTATATTCAAGATTTTTTTAGGCTAGAGATATCCTATTCTTCATTTTCTATATGAATCTCTCCTGTCCATAACACAAAAAATGACAAAATACACATGATATAGGGTAAAGACATGTGGCTACTGATTTGCTCAAGTTAGTTCCTTCTTTCACTTTTACCAGTAAATGATACTCTCTCCTATTCAGATTAAATGTCTTTTTAGAGAGTCATTTTATTCTATATAAGTGTCGTTTTGGAATCCCTATGCAATATTGCACTATTTTTTCCTAATTTACCCATCTATTTAATATGCTTAGTAAATGCAATTTCATGGACCATTGTGGAGAGAGAAATAATTAATTAGGGATACAAAAGACATTTTGTGTTATTTCTTAATAAGTGTGCTTAACTCTAAAAAGACATTTAATCTGAATAGGAGGGAGTATTAATTAGTTTACTGCTCTGATTTCTCCCTTTTTCTGTTTCATATGTTTCCCCATTTTGGTTGTTGAATATAGATTTCTTGGCTTTTTTTCTCTCTCTGTATTTACGTGTGTTTGTGTGTATATATGTAACATTATGGAAAACATAAATTGCATGCCAAATTACAAATGCATATCACCCGTAACTATCCAATAATCTATCTGGGCAAACAAAAAAATGATAGCATACCTTCAAATTTGTAGCATATAAGATGAGTAACTTTGTTTGCTACCAACGGCTTTGAAAAGTTTGCTCCCATCAAACTAACCATTGTCTGGATAAAAAACGGAAAGGTAAGATGCCACAGGATCATAACTTTCAAAGGTCAGAGATGATTTACAATGTTTGATTATAATAAAATTAAGAACATAATGGGTAGCTTCAAACCATAATGTCTTCTCGATCTTGGCGTTGGTATCCAGTCAAGCATACAACTAGATATTTGGCACCAGGAATTCCTTTCAAATCTCTTAGAGGTCTTTACATAATCTAAAAAGAAACCCAAAAGGTAAAATAAGAAATAAAAACACAAATTCTAAAAATCATTAGGTGAACCTAGGCGATGGAGGGGTGCCTAGCACCTAGGTCGCCTAGGCGTTTTCGTAGGAGGATTAGGCGTTTTTTTAGGCACTCTCATTTATTTTATGAAATTGGTAGTTTCTCAAAAAATCATTGGTGCCCCCTTTTTTGATTTCTTTTTCTGTTTGATATGTTTCTCTAATTTGGTTGATTGACTGTATATTTCTTGAACATTTTTAGGAAATCAAAATGGAGTAGTATGAGTCTCTTATAAGCAGTTTGATTAGGGTTCGTTTCTTTAAAACCCTTCCCCCCCCTTGTCTAATTAGGGGTCTGAAATTTCTGTTTCTCAATGTAATCGGTAATTCAGGATGTTTTGAGTTTTGATTGGGTGGTTGTCTTGAAAATTCATGAATGACTTCTTATTTATTTTTTGACAACTGAGGGGTGTTTTTGTTTAGTATATATAATTTTTTTGGGCTTCTTTGGGTCTTGAATAAGCGAAATATATTGTATCTGTTATTCCTGATATAAAGGAGTTCGTATGAAGGATGGGACAAAAGTATTGGGCTCTTGAGGTATAAAGCACAAACTTAAGAAATAAACATATGGCTTTATGATATGATGTACCTTAGGGGTTGATCATAGCCTCATAAAAGAAAATGCATAATGGTAAAATGAATTGATCGGGCATAGCCTCATGGAGTTGATTGGGCATGTGTGTGCTGTGTGATTGTACTTGCAGGTGACTTATTTAACACATTCTTCTTAGTATTTTCTATTGATACTGCAAAAAAATTGCACGTAACTGGTATTTTTAGAATATGGTATATGTGTAGCTCAACTTTGGACTAAGGTAAATACATATCCATAGACAAAGGCAAGTACAATGCTCCCCTTTCTTTCTCAAGTGAAAAATCTAATACAAAAAATTGTATTTCAAATTAGTTTTAGTTCTGAGCCCAAGTGTTTATCCAATAAATTTAGTTATATATCAATCCAAATGTCCAAAGAAAATAAAAAAAAAAGAAAGAAACTAAACACAACTTAAACAGAACATAAATTTGGTATGGGAATGCAAACAGTGGCATAATGAATAAATATCAAGTAATCTTGGGTTCTTCTGTAGACTATGGATGAATAATGAAGGGTAAACAAATGATTTACACTGTTGATTATTAGGAAAACACTGAAAATTCATATCTTAGTGTTAGTGCTCACAATTGACTATAGTTAAATAATAATGGTAGTAGTAATAGGTAGTAGTAGATATAGTAGATATAGATAATAATAATAATAATAATAACAGTTGTAATAATAATAATAATATGCTCAACCAAAAGAACAAGGTTTGCAAGACTATATAAAAGAAAAAAAGGTCAATGTAAGGTTGGTATGGACCTTGAAAAAACAATCCCTTTGCCCCTCTTTCTTTGAGAATGAGAAAGATCATTTCTAAGTTTAAATTTGTTCATTTGGGGTCTGAGTTGTTCCATATTTACTAAGTTCACTTATTTTCTTTTTATTTATTTTTATTGAAGATTTTTCCCTTTCTTTTTATATCATTCCTTAAATCCCGTAAGTGAAGAGATGCCATGAGGACAAATAGCCTACATGATGAGTAATTTTGTGTTAATATACTTTAATAACCCACCTTTCCATATGTAAGAAGCTACAGAAACCCGTTCAAAGAACAACTTCCTCAAAAATGAGTAAAGAAAGACTTATAAGAGAAACTCCCCATGGGATTCAAAGACTAAGAATGAGAACCAGGAGGAGGGACTTAAGGAGAGAAGCAGAGTTAAGGTGGGTTAAAATCGCACTTATTTTGTATAGGATTAACTTATGCACATTATTTTGTCTTTATTTTCCAACATTACCAATTGGAGTGGACTCCATTATGTAAGGATAATATTCAAAGGAAACAATATTTTTACACAAGTTTTAAAATCTTTGAAAGTTCTTGAAACAACAGTCACACAAGGTGTCCCTGCCCTTCTGGGTTATGAATGAGGTATCATATGAGGCTATGAGTCCACACCACACATTATACTTTAAGGTATTCTAGAGTGTATAAAATACCAATTAAGGCTTTACAATCCGTTTGGGCTCAACATCAGCCCAGTTTTTTGTGAAAGCAATGTATCGTTAACACGTCGCAAACCCGAAGTAAAATTTGCATGACTGGTGATTCCAATTTGTAGATCTTCTCTAATATTGATATCCACGTGCATACGAGGTGTCAATATTAATACGTTCAAGCTTCCTGCAGTCTCCTATCCTTTAGAATGTAGTTGAAGTGGACTCATGTATATTGCATTTATTATAGTTTTCTATTTGTCTCAATGCAAATGACTCATTTAATAAGAATAGTTGGTAAATGTACATATTATCCTTTTGACCAACCTTATTTCATTGACCTCGCATATAAACAGGTTTTTATGGATTATTCCTGATCTTTTTATGAACATCCACCCAAACTGTTTTATGTCGTGGACTGGAGCATTTCTTTTGCTAGCATATGCATGTGGTGTATATAAAAGTAACCCTGTAAGTGGTCACCGCTACATTGTGCAAGGCGTTCTTTGCCTAAAATGTTTTCTTAACATATAAAGTGTCTAAATAGTCCCAATTCGGCTTTTCACAGACGGTTCTTTTACTAGAACCGAACAGTGAGACAAACCTCTCTACTCTACTCAGGTTTGTAATAGTAACCCCTCTCTCTCTCTCTACACACACACATAATAAAAATTTATGCATAACTATATCTGCATTAGCTCCATTAGGATTGATCATGGATCAATTGTTCTATTGGGTAACAATGTGTTTAGCTTTCTTAGCCGCGGAGGATTTGTATTTCTTAGGGTTCTCTCGATATTGTGGTTTTCTAAAATCAATCTTAGTTTTAATTATGACAAATCTAATTATAATTTTTAATCTTATATGGCAAATAGGGACCAAATCATTTAAGGAATAATTCAATCAATTTACTTTGGATAAAGTTAGGGTAAATATTTTTACATGAATTAAGAGTATCCTCTATAGGTTGCATGCACGCTATAAATTTTTATCTCGGTCTTAAAGTTTTACACATACATTTTTAATCTATTTTAAAAGATATTATTTTTCATTTGTGTTTTAGAAATATACTTTTATTGTGTGTGTTATTGTGGCTACTGGACAGGTCTAATAGCTACTGTTATTGTGTGTGTTATTGTGGCTACTGGACAGGTCTGTGCATTTCTTTCTCGACCTAGGGTTTTAATTTCTTCTATTTTAGTCTCTATATTTGTTCTATTTTTTTCCCTCTGGTGGTTTATGCTTTGGATATTATGTGTGTTTTTATTTGATTATGTCTTTTTTTTTAAAAATTTATTTTGGGGTATGAAAGATTTACTGTTCCTGTATGTTTTCTAGATGTTTTACTGGTACTCAGTTGTTGAATTCTTATATGGATGTTCTTTCTAATTAATTTTTTACAATTCATTTCTTCTTTATGGAATTTTTGTACTTATGTTTTGAATAGGCCAGTAACATGTAATAAAGTAATATTAGCCCACATAAGGGAGAGAAAACAAAAGCATATGCAACAAAAGATTATGGGCCTACGATAAAACATGGGAATAAGATTATGGGAATAATTAAAGTATTAAACATATAAAAACCATAAGAAAGTTTTTAATAGCTAAAATAGAGATCTAATGGTATGAAACCATCAGAAAGTTTTTAACAGTTAAAAGAGTGATCTAAGGGCGAAGATGGTAGAAATGAAATTCAAATATAATCATACCACCGTTATTTACCAAATAATTTTATGTATATCTTGATCGCATCATACATGTAACTTCTTTGCATCATAGGGTATTGAGACTGACATAACTATAACTATAAAAATAGTTGCAGGAAAATTGAAGAACAATCGACTCATGAAATGATATGGGATATTCATATTACCAAATTTGTGAGGGTAAATACTGAAATTGATTAGGACTTGCATAACAATTATCATCACAATCACAATAATATCAATAAGAGAATAAAGCAGACAACAAATCATAGATGACAAGGAAATTATTATTAAAAAAAGATTATAAGACATAAACTTAATCAAACAATTTCAACAGTTTTAGACTTGCAGTTGGGGAAAAACAGAATTAACAGAAGTAGCCAATTATAAACCTAAAAAAAGAAGCAATTTAAACAGTTTCAGACTTGCAGTTGGGAAAAAATAGAACTAACCAAAATAGTTAATCCCGGTTAAACATAAAAAGTGAGGTGATAATAAATGGACAAAATGGACAAATATACCCTTAACAATTCATGTTGTGATTTTCCACCCTCTTTGAATAATAAGGGTACTATTGTCCAAAACAAAAAACTGTCTTTGTCCCCATATTTTTTATGAGTGTTTAAGAATTAGTATTAAAAATAAAACTCAATAACATCATGGGTTTATTTGGAAAGAAACAGAACCTAACTTTTCCTTCCCATCTAAAAATAGGAAGTAAATTGACTAAACGAAAATACATAGCTGCACTCCAGAAGAATATAACTTTCCTTGGGAAAACAAATAGGAAAATAAATTCATTTATATAATCAAAGACTAATATATATATAAAATAAAATAAAAATGCCCTTAACCAAGAATTACAATTTTTTTAATAATAATAATAAATAAATAAAATCAATCAAAACCAATGACAGTCTCAAATTATAATAACCAATGATGGTTGTTGAGCATTTCTCACGCTGTGTACTTACTGTATGAGACTGATAGGGAGATGGAGAGAGACGATCGGAGTACAGGGTTTGTAAAACCCCTCAAGATTCGCTGGTGAATCAGAGAGTAATCTCTTACATTTGGTGTATAAGCCTTAGAAATTACACAAGGTTAGAGCTCACTGAGCTATCGTTTATGTAAGTATCTCTATTTACTTCCATATGTATGCTTAAAATCGAAAGTTTTATGGTTTCAAGATGAAAATAATGGCATGCATTTTGAAGATTTAGATAAAAGGCATTGTGAGCTGATATGATACAGGTGTTTAGTTTTTCAACACTTTTTGAGTTGGATTTTTTCTTTTTCTTAGAGGTGCTTCTGGCAAGTATTTTTTTAATTTTTATGTTTATGTTTTATGTTTTGATTTATCAAAACTGAATAAGTTTAGGGCACTCCTAATTTCTTGCATGCAAACGGTTTTGGTTGGAGTTAGGAATTTAGGGCTTCTTTGTTTCAAATGTAAAAATGCAAAAAATTTATTTGAGTGAAAAAATTTTGTGCACATAAGGGAAGGATTGTAGGGTTATATTAAGTGATAGAAATGGGAAGTATCCAAAAATCTAAAATATGAACATTGCTATTTCTTTTTGTAAAACAACTCACGTAGCAGAGGTAAATCTTGATGCTTTTAAAGTTTTGGGTTTATTGGTTCCAAACCCTGTACTTGGGTTTACCTTAGATTTTGTATGGAACTCAAAATTATAGTGAGGAATAATATCCTTTTTATGTCCAAGTATAATGACTGTTTGGGATGTTTGTATGCTAGCCAAGTAGCTTGGTGACGGTTTGCTATATGTTATCTATTAAGTCATCCGGATATATATATGATAGAAATAAAACTCATTCATGTACACTGTCAAAATCAGTCCATGCTCATCATGATATTATGTGTTATCCATATTGCTATTCCATGTTTTCTTTAAGACAAAGAAAGCTTAGATGTGGACTGTTTTGGTGCCAAAAATCAAACTGACTGTGCAAGCTTATTAAGGTCATGGTGATACGTTTTAATGATGTTTTGAAGTGTATTTGAATGCCTAAAGGTTCCTTACACATAACATGGACCATACGGTACATGTACATGCCATCATTTTTTTCCTTCTTAGAGTTTTTCCCCCCGTTTTTAAGCTGTTCTGTATCAAATCTTTGTTGAGTTTTGTGTTCCAGTTGTAAGTTTCCGGATTATGGTAATGTTTGGTTAAAAATTATTATTTTGATTCTGATAGTATGGAAATTGGGTCCAAATTTTTTAGTGTCTAATATCCATTTAAATTAAAGTCTCTCATTTGCACAAGTACTTGATAGTTTTAATATCCAATACTCCTACATGTTAAGTAACCGTACTTATTAGTTGTTATTACTACCTCCCTTTAAAATGACATTCGTACCCTTTATTGAATATTAACTTCTTTTTTTCATGACACATTTATTCTATTTTAAACAATCATAAAATTTGAAAGGAACAAAAATTAACAAATAAAACAAGACTTAGGTAGTACTATCAATTATTTAAAGAAAGTACAATTACAGGTATCCTATTGAACACAATCAATTAATACTTAAATATTGTGATTTATTATTATTTTGAATGTGAAATATTGTTTTAGTTATGATAGATTTAATTAGTAATGAGAATATGCTTTCATCACTGAATTTGATTCGTTTCACACTAATACATTTTTCAATAGCGAATATGAATCATGAGGTCACCCTGTCCACGGGACCACCTTCTTATACCGTGTTTGGATATGTAAGTTCCTTTTTCAGACTTAATGAAAATTGAACAATTACTATTCATTTTTGAAATTTCTAACGTGTTTTTCAATTTGGGACAGGAGGATTATCATTTGCAATGCACGGTAAAATTATTTTCTTCTTTTATAGCAAACTTGCTTTTTAATAGTTCTTTTTTTTATACTTTCTAAATTTAACCTTCTTTTTTCCTTTCTTCAATGGAGAGAGCATTACCGAAAAAAGAATATTGGCATTGTCATTCGAGAAGAATCTGAATTGAAGATTATGCGTAAGGCAAGATAAGATTACTTTTTCTTTTCTTAAGCTCATACTTTATTTTCCAAGACAAAACATCTTATATTTGTACGCTATCAGGAAAATCAAAGAAAACTTCGAGCAAAAGAAAAAGGGAAGGAAAATCAAAAAGGAAAAGGAAAAGAAAAAGAAAATCAAGCTCCCAATTTGCCTGTGGTAAGTATACAATATTCCAGACATTTACGTTAGTAGTTACAAAGATTTGTTACACAAAGTCATATAAACAAAATATTTGAACCTAATTTATTAACGATACTATGCCTTCTTAGGTTTATAATTATACATCTTTTTAGGGTTTCAATAATAATATCCTTTACGAAGCTGCACTTCCTCTATGTAAAAGACAATAAACAGAAAGTGGCAAGCAATGCATATTGCACAGCACTTGCGTGTGAATACAAAACCAAGCAAACTGAATATATACACCCTAATCCGAATAAATAGAAAACTCCTTTTTTTTTCTTAAAAAAACACTACAACTTCTTATCTTTACACTTAGATATCTATTATTATTTGTAGGGATTCAATAAAAATATCCTTGACGAAGCTCCAATTCCGCGACGTAAAAGACGAGAAAGGGATAATGGTGATGTGGTGATGTCTGTCCAATACATATTGCTCAGCGCTTGCGTCGTGAAAGAGAGAAGCAAGCAAAAATAATACAATCTCAACCATATCCATTTCAACCAAGATTTTTCCCTAGTTTGATCCCCAGGCCATCCAAACGCGCAGCTTATGAACGAGATTGTATCGCGATCAAGAATCATTTTTATCAGCATCCGTCGTTAAAACATGCGCCATCAGATTCTAATCGAATTCCTTCAGTTTTGATTTTACCACCTTAAGGGTTACATTCAACTAACTCAAATTCAATGGGTGAAGAAATTCTTCTTCCACCAAATAATATAGAGCACATACACGACTCCCATAACATTATATCATTTTCCATGCCTACATCACCAACTTTTGGGTTAGTTTAATGCAAATTATTTATAACTATATACCTTAAGGAGTGTTACGATATATGTGAACTATTTGAAACAAGTTCATTTATTTTCTAGGTTATTACCAATTATTCAGTCAATCCTTGATGAAGCTTGCGTACAATAAGAGGCATTGCCTACAAATATAGCCCCTCAGCCGCATCCTATTTTAGGGAGACACTACCTTGATAAAATGAATATACAGTGTCCTCACTGCTCAGCATTGCATTGGAAAGCCGAAAAGTTATCAAATTCATCTGTTGACCACCCTTTTCTTCGGAACATGTTGTTTGCAAGGAAAGATTCGACTTCCACAACTATTAACGCCTCCTCCAGAAATTCAATCATTATATGATGGCAATGATGATCAGTCAAAGTTCGAAGTTATACCCGACTGTACAATGCGGCTAATGCTTTTACGAGCTTAGGTGTACATATGGATGATAGAGTGGTTCCTGGTAGGGGTCCCAATGCATTTACAATCCATGGGGAATTGCGACATCGGACAAGGTTACTACAACCTCCAGCCGGTAAAGATCCAGTATATGCACAGTTGTACATTCACGATGCCACTGTTGCTTTAGAATATCGTTCTCGAAGAAACCCGAAGCTGCGAGAGGATGTCCTAAGAACAATCCAGGATAGTCTTTTGAGATTCAACTCATTTTCGGATAAGTTTAGACATGCAGCTGCAATTTTAAGCAGGGAACATCTGAACAATCACAACATCCCAGCTTACCTTCATTATAGTGCAGCAAAAGACCGTCGAACTCATAATTTACCCACGTCAGAGGAGGTTGCTGTCATATTACCCGGAGATGGTGTTGAATTCTCTGCGATGAGGGATATTATTGTACGGTTAAGAGGGAGTGACCAATTGATGCAGATAAACGAATGCCATCCAGTTTATTTACCACTACATTACGTATTGTTGTTTCCGTATGGTGAGCTTGGATGTGAACCAAATTTTAAGCAGTGGGATGTCAATCAAGGTAAAGCTTCATCAAAAAGACTTACGCAATTGCAATGTTATGGGTATCGTTTGTTTGAAAGACCTACTGAGTATTCAACTATCTTAAGGGGCGGAAGATTATTTCAAGAGTTTATTGTAGATGCATGGGTGGCAACAGAGCAGAATCAATTAACATATTATAGGCTCAACCAACAAAAATTACGATCTGATCTATACCAAGATCTGGTCGAGGTAGTTCCTGATGGGTTAGAGGCTAATCAAGTTGGTAATCGAGTAGTTTTGCCTTCTTCTTTTTCTAGGAGTCCAAGGCAAATATTTGAAATCTTCCAAGATTCTATGGCCATAACTCGGTATAACCAACACCCTGATATTTTCTTAACTATGACGGCAAATCCGAATTGGCCCGAGATAAAAGATGCACTGTTACCACATCAAACGTCAATTGACCGCCCAGACTTGGTGGCCCGCGTATTTGAGTTGAAGCGACGAGCTTTGATGATGGAGATTGATAAGAAGAAAATATTTGGTGCAAAGGTGGCACATGTTTTCACGATTGAATTCCAAAAGCATGGGTTGCCAAGCATGCACTTGCTAATATTTCTTCAAGGGTCTGATGAAATACGAACACGCGAACAAGTAAATCGAGCTATTTGTGCCGAATTCCCTGATCCAATTTCTGATCCACTTCTATATGAAACAGTTAAAACTTGCATGATACATGGACCATGCAGTGTTCGAAAACTTAAATCACCATGTATGGAAGATGGTAAATGCACTAAGAGATATCCTAAATATTGGGCAGAAGAAACTACAATGGGTGAAGATGGGTATCCGGTATATCAAAGGCGCAATGATGGTCGAAAACATTCTCTAAGGTCCGGACATGAAGTTGATAATAGAGATGTTGTACCATATAATTCATACCTCTCTAGATTGTTTAGTTGTCATATAAATGTGGAAGTTTGTGCAGGAGTAAGGTGCGTAAAGTATATCAATAAATACATCTACAAGGGTTACGATCGCATAACTTTGGTATTGGGGGCCGTAGATGAGATTAAGAAGTATATTGACTCAAGGTACATTGGACCTACAGGCGGCATGGCGGATATTTGGATATCCTATGCATCAGGAGTTCCCTCCAGTTATACGTCTGGTAGTTCACCTAGAGGGAAAACATCACGTCTGCTATAACCCTTCTGAACCAATAGCTGCAATATTGAACAGAGCAGAGGATCAGCAGACAACTCTAACAGGATTTTTTGCATGTTGCTCTACTAATGATTTAGCTCGAACTCTCACATACCAACAATTTCCAAAGCATTTCGTTTGGCAAAAGAAAGAACAGCTCTGGACAGAGAGACAAAGGGGATTTGCAATCGGAAGAATGTATTTTGCCAGTCCAAATGAAGGTGAAAGGTTTTATCTTCGTCTTCTGTTGACGGTTGTAGAGGGACCTCAATCTTTTCAATGTTTAAGAACAGTTGATAATGTTGTACACTCCACATATAAAGCAGCATGTTTTGCAAAAGGCCTTTTGGAAGACGATGAAGAGTGGATTCAATGTCTTAGAGAAGCATCAATAATGAGAACAAGCTCTCAATTAAGAAGATTGTTTTCTATTATCTTGACACAATGCTCTCCTTTAAATCCTGAAGTGTTGTGGAACCAATTTTCTATACATATTTGTGATAATTTATCACACAAAATAAGTACATATTATGGCATTGATATTCCTACTAATGTTCAAATTTGTGATTATGGTTTATACCTTATTAATCTTTTGCTTCAAGAGTCGAAGAAGAGCTTATCAGATTTCCCACCAATGCCACTGCCATATGCTAATTGGAGAATTATCGTTGGCAATCGACTTATATGGGAACATAGGCAGTTACAAATTGAAGTTGATCAAATAAATGTCCAGCAAAACATTGATCTGAATGAAGGTCAGCGTATGGCTTATAATGCAATCATTTCATCTGTTTATGAAAATAGAGGAACAACCTTCTTTCTAAGTGGGGGTGCAGGAACTGGAAAGACTTTTCTCTACAATACAATTGTCAAAAAATGTCGTTCCTTATGCGATATAGTAATTACAGTAGCATCATCTGGAATTGCTTCTGGGTTGTTACATGGGGGACGTACTGCACATTCAACATTCTGCATTCCACTTAACGTATTAGAAAATTCAGTTTGTGGATTCACGAAGCAATCATCACACTCGAATTATTTCGGAAGGCTAGACTAATTATATGGGATGAGGTTCCAATGCAGCATCGTCATTGTGTTGAAGCAGTTAATCGGACCTTACAAGACATTCGTGATAACTCACAACCATTTGGAGGTATTACTGTTGTTCTTGGGGGAGATTTTAGGCAGATTCTTCATGTTATACCTAGAGGTCTTCGCGAGCATATAGTGGCAACATCACTACGACATTCTTTGCTTTGGAAAGATATACATGTCTTAACTTTAACATGCGCTTACACGATGACCAATCTGTATTATTTGATTTCTCGGCTTTTCTTAATGAGGTTTGAGTATTTGTATCTTTATTCATATTGACATCTATATATCGTCGAGAATATTTGATAATTTACTAATACTTCATTAATGTGTAGATTGGGTCTAACCCTCTAGAATCTATACAACTTCCAGATTCAATAAAAATAACTCAAAGTGTAGATAATCTTATCTCGACCATCTACCCAGAGCTAGAAGTGTCAAGTAAGGTCACTCCCGAATTCTTAAAAGAGCGCACAATTCTATCTGCTAGAAATGATGATGTCAATGATATCAACCTAGCTGCGTGCGGTTTTTTCGGGAGAACTACATACAGATTTTGTTGCAGACAAAATGGTTGAAGATGACGACGTGGATCGGACTATTATGCATCGGTACCCGAATGAGTATTTGAACACACTCAATCCCCCTGGACTACCACCGTTCAAATTAGATTTAAAAGAGGGTTGTCCAATAATGCTTCTACGGAACATTGCACCGAAAGATGGCCTTTGTAATGGTACTAGACTTATCATAGTCAAGTGTGGTGCTTTAGTACTTGAAGCAAAGATTTTAACTGGTGATAAGCATGGCGACTTGGTATTCATTCCAAGAATTTCTTTGACTCCTTCGTCTGAGTTAAATATTAAAATGACAAGAAGACAATTCCCAGTGAGGTTAGCGTATGCAATGACAATGAATAAATCACAGGGCTAGTCTGTCAAATTTGTTGGGGTAGATTTACGTACGCCAGTATTTAGTCACGGTCAACTATATGTAGCTCTGTCAAGATGCACAAGTTCTTCCCGCTTATGCATACTTCTTCGTGAATTAACTGACAAGTCCATAATAAATAGTCTATCCTGAAGTTTTGTTATAATTTGATATGTTTGAGGTACCATTTCTTATCTCCGTGCATTATTGATTTTCTTACGATAAAAGTTTTGATATTTATTTTTTAAAAGACATATAACTAAACGATTCATTTCAATTTTTGTAGTCTTGGGATGATATTGCTATTGAATGGAAACGTGTTCATTCAACAAGAAGTCGAGGGTGGAGAAAAGTTAACACGATTATGTGTATTTTATAATTCTTAAATCGTATTCAAGTAATCACGTGTCAATTGTTTCTTTCTTGCGATACTACTAACATTTTGCTTTCTCTTATAAATAACACGTTTTTGTTACAAACAATATTTGTTGGCCGTGGACGTTGCCGATTGATAGCCTTTCTTTTCAAAGGTTTATGTTCCGAAGACATGGTAGAGCTTGACAGATCTACAAGGTAAATGTTATTATATATATTTTTAAGAACATGGTTTATTAAAAGTGGTAATATTTTTTGGTAGATGATTGGAAAATAGATTGTTGTAAAATCATTTTTTTGGGTACATTTGGATACTGTTTATTATGGTTGATCAGGCATTTAGAGCTTTGTTTGTTTATTTGACATGATTAATGCAATTTCTAGAATGTCCAAGTTCTCTTTTTGATAAAAGGTTTGCAGGTTTGTATGGAGCAGTAAATATCTTATTTTCCGTAAACTAATTTGCTAACTTTGTTGTTTATGGGTTTGCTAAAGTAATTGTATTAGGTGTTTTCATTTGTTTTGTTCTTGGCTAAATTATTGAAAGTAAACCAGAGCTTTGTTATGTCTAGCTGTGCTGTGATTTCTTCTTTTATAGCTACTTGGATTGCTTCTGGGAGCATGTATTCATGCGTTGGAATTGAATTTGGAGCTGAACTTTTCTTAGTTTTGAATTCGGATTTCAGTTGAGATGCGAGGGCATGGTTTTGTATCAACATGTTATTTTCATGCTTCTGGTGGTTTGTTTTCTCATAGGGTAGGTTTAGATCTCAGCTAAATTTTGTCAATAGTGGTGGCGACATGAGACTATATTTTGCTTGATGTTGTCAATTTAATGTTTTAGGTAAATACTGAGCATGTAGCGAATTTTTTGAAATACAAATGGGTTTACCTTATGCTAAATATTGAGAATTGCAAAGCTAAAGTAATGTTCTAACTACTGAATTTTGTTTTTCTGTTACTTTCTAATAATTTGTTCTAATTTTGGGTGTATTGTCTTGGTTTCATAGTATTGTGGATTTTTTCAAAGAGATTCCTCAATTTGTTGTTTGTAAGGTGATTAATTTATTGTTTTCTTTTTCCAATAAGTCTAATTATATATGCCCACACTTATCAACCTAAAATCATTGCATTTCATGTAATTTTGGTTCCCTTTGTGGCTTTTGTGGATGCTTATATTTTATCCTGTTTACTGATTTTGGTTTCCTGTTTATCTTTTGATATTGTCTTTAGTTTTATGCACTTGCTTTATCATCTTTATAATATGTAGCTTATTCTTGAATTTATTAGGTGTTGGTTCAACTATTTATTAGGGAACTCATTCGTATTGAGGGGTACTTTCCAGTTCTGTGCAACCTGTAAGTCAATGAAATTTGAACTACTTCAAATGATATTCACTTTCCCATATAGTTATTTATGGTTCGCCTTCAACTCAAATGTGCAGGTATCTAAATAATAATTATCTTACGGGAGGAATTCCTGCACAGCTTGCAAACTTGACAAATTTGAAAATTTTGTAAGTTCTGCATACACGTATATAATGTTTTGGAATTATATTCTTAGCATATATTGATGGCAATAAAAAGAGGCACATAAAATTGATTTTTTTAATTGCTAAAGTCTCCTGTGGAGTATCAAAGTACAATAAGAAGGCGTGGATTTCAAACTTGAAATTATGCACAATTCACTTGAACAAAGCAATCATTGTAAATCATGGTAACTCATACAGGAAATGAGAAACGGTGAGAAATTTTTACTGTTTTTGTTTTTTGGTGAAATAATGGGGACTTTGAATTAGAAAGATTTCTTTCCATTTCTGTTGATTTCTTTAGATTCCCTTTTAGATTTATAGTATGGTCACAACTTTTCTTCTCTTCTTTGTGTTTGCTTTCTCTCTTTCCCTGTTTGTGGAATTCATGGCTGCTGCTGCTGTTAGTTCTGATATTCCTCTACCAGGGTAAGCCTCTTCTTTACGTTTTTAGCTTTTTTTCGGTTTATTGATTTTTTTAAAAAACCCTTTGTGTTGTTAAGGTTTTGTTAGATTTTTGTGGGTTTCGTAGATTTGTGAAGCAAACCCCATTTTGTTTTAGCTTTTTTATAGATTTTTGAATCAAACCCATTATATTTTGGCTTTTAGCTTTTGTTGGTTTTGTAGATTTCTGAAACAATCCCCTTTATGTTTTTAAGCTTTTGTTAGCTTTTGTGGGTTTTATACATGTTTAAAGCAAAACCCATTATTTTCACTTTTAGCTCGACTGGGTTTTGTAGATTTTTGAAGCAAGCCCATTATGTTTTGCCTTTTAACTTTTGCGGGTTTTGTAGATTTTTGTACAACAATGTGTAATAATATGTATACACGACTCTATTTATGAGTTTGCACTTACTGTATATGGGTCTCTTAATTTTGCTAATCATATGGATTCACAACGTACCTGAAGAAAATGATCGTTCATAGTGTTTTTTGTGACATTCTGAGTTTTAGCTGATGGGTTTTTGGTTTTACTAGACATATATTTATTTTTTTAAGTCTTCTGTATTTATTTCCTGTTTCTTGAAAATTTTAATTAGTAGTCAATGAGGCTAATGGTTTTGTTTTCTCTAGACTTTGCACAATGGTGCAAACTGTAGATTTCTTTAGCATTTTCTCTCTGTGTTTTGTGTTTTTTGTTATTGTGGTTCTTTGAATGGAAATTTTACTTTACTTTACAGTTTATAAATCACATGGCTTGATTGGGGATGTCTGAATAGAATATATTATAGAAGTTTCACATTAGATATCTCTTATATGTATGCTTAGATTTTGTATTATTATGTCATATTAGTGGGAGTGTCAAGAGATTTTGGTACTGTTCTCCTACTCATATTTCGCGAGTTTTGACCAATTAATTTCCTGAAAATAGTATTTTAGGTGACACACAGTAGAATTTGGTAATGTGTTTTCAGTGATTTTAGTTCATCTGATTTTGTTTCTTTTCCATAGTTTTACCGTATATTTTTTGGTGAAACACGGATACTTAAGATATTTAAAATCATTTGCGGTCATACTGTTTAGCATCATCAAGGAAAAATCAGTGACGTTTCAAAGATTTTTATAAAATCTGTACTTTTTGTTTGGTTATTTTGAAGGGTTTTACTGTTGGGTTTATGATTGCTAATTATGATTCTTTCATTAAGAAATTTATGCGATATGTTATTTGGAATAAAAGGTATTTAATATAGCCTAAATATTTCTGCAGAAAGATATTGGAGTAGTTAGGTCTGTGCACATGTTTTGGATGGAATAGTTGAATATTTTCTAATTGTTATAAATGAGCATAACAATTTCATTTTTTTTTAACTTTATAAGTAGCTGAGACTGATGCTTGAATAAGTTGTGGCATCGTTGTAGTTTTTAGAGTTTTCTTAAAGCAACCGTAGGAGACAACAAATGATCTTTGAAGGAGACAAAGTATGAGAACGTGGTGAAAATAGGAGTTAGGAGTTGCATGTGAAAGGAATTCTAACTTTCTCTTTGCACTCCATAACTTATTAATACTGGCTGAATTGAGATTATATATGGCCAAGCTAAACGAACTGAGTCATCAATCTAATAAGCATGAGTTGGGATGCTGAGAATTCTTCAAGCACGCCTAGCAAGAGCTGGCATATTATTATGACCCCAAGGATTCAACAGAGCTATAATGTAAGGAGCAAGATATGGCAGTCTTATATAAACCAAACTTTCATTCTCAATTTCCTTTATTTAGCCTAACTCTTGATACACTGCACTTTCAATTTCCTTCATTTAACCTTTGAGTTGTTGAGGAATAGACGTTGGAAGTTAAAGGAAATTGGAATCATCCTAAATCAAGAGGTGAGGAATACATCTAGTCATGATTTTATTAGATAAAGGTTATACATGAAAGGGGTATATGGCTATGAGTATTAGATGGTGCGATTGATTGAAAAATTCTCTGTATTAGTTTTGTGTCGATTGAATTGGTTGTTAGATGCTCAGAGAATGATTATGGAATTTGGGATTATAGTATATTAAAAGCTCTATAAAACTAAACTTATAAATTTTTGCCCACCAAATATGTGATATAATGTTTGAAAGAAGTTTACTATCTAAACCTTTGGAAATTAGAAGATACATAACATATGTATGTTAAGAATTGAAGTAGAGTTGTTTCTAAGAGTTTTGAATTGATAATATGGTGATTATTATCAATTATACCAAGTGTTGGTGTTGGAAATCCGAAATATGCAAAAAACAGAATGTCTTGGTATGTTGTCGAAAGGCAAAACCAGCGTCTCAGAAATTGAAAAATAATTCTTTTAGATTCTAAGCTTCTGAACAGGTGTAACAGGGCCATATATGTTTAAGAAGATGTCTACCATAATGTTCAGATTGTATAGGCATCAAAGATTGTATTTCAGAAGTCAAAACTGTGTAAGTTTTGGTGCAACTAGAATGTCATTCAAAGTACAGACAAGTAAATAAAGATAACAAAAATTTTGGTTTTATCATTTCAATGGTTTCTCTGTGTAAGTATATTACAGAATCAATTATAGATAGGAAAGAAATCACTTGAAAGATTCCTATATAAATGTGGTAAATTTAGTTGGCATATCGGGTCTGTAAAGTACAAGGGCAAAGGTAGGGTTCAGAAACACACACATAGACACATACATATATACACACACATACGAGTATATACATATATGTGTGTGTGTGTGAAGAACAAATTTGAGAAGCTTGATCATCGCAGTTAACATAGTAAGCTTCTCAATGTTGGCCGAGTTATAATATGCTTATTATCTATTTCTCTAGTTGTGTAGAATTCTTATTGGATGTATAACTTATGTTTCAGTTTTACTTGCACATGACTCAAACAATTTGTACATATATCATTTTCAATACATTTTGTTGTCAATTTCCAAGTTGTTGATTTGATCTGTTGATATAATTAAACGATTCATTTCAATTTCTTCAGTCTTGGGATGATAAAGCTATTGAATGGAAACGTGTTCATTCAACAAGTCGAGGATGGAGAAAAGTTAACACGGTTATGTGTATTTTATAATTCTTAAATCGTATTAAAGTAATCACGTGTCAATTGTTTCTTTCTTGCGATAGTACTAACATTTTGCTTTCTCTTATAAATAACAGATTTTTGTTACAAACAATATTTGTTGGCCGTGGACGTTGCCGATGGATAGTCTTTCTTTTCAAAGGTTTATGTACTGAAGACATGGTAGAGCTTGACAGATCTACAAGGAAAATGTTGTTATATGTATTTTTAAGAACATAGTTTATTAAAAGTGGTAATATTGTTTGGTTGATAATTGAAAAATAGATTGTTGTAAAATCAGGCATTTGGATGTTGTAAAATCAGGCATTTGGATGTTGTGAAAATAGATTGTAGATAATTAAAAGAGGTAACATTTGAATGTTGTTTGTTATGGTTGATCAAGCATTCAGAGCTTTTTTGGGTACATGATTAATGCAATTTTTAGAATGTACAACTTCTCTTTTTGATAAAAGGTATGCAGGTTTATATGATACATGGTTCTGTTATCCTGGACAAAAGGTTACTGCACTTTATAACTGAATGTTGTTTTCACGCTTCTGGTGGTTTATTTTCTCATAGGGTAGGTTTAGATCTGAGCTAAATTTTCTCAATAGTGGTGTCGACAGGAGACTATATTCATATTGGTGCTATCAATTTAATATTTTAGGTGAATAATGAGCATGTAGATAATTTTGATGGACAAGTACATAATGGGCATGTAGATATTGGAGTTGTCAATTTAATGTTTTAGGTAAATAATGAGCATGTACGAATTTATGATATACAAGTAAATAATGAGCATGTATACAATTTGCAGGCAAAATTCTTGATTTCTTAACTCTTTTTTTTTTGGGGGGGGGATGTATTAGAAATTTTCTTATTTACAACAAATAATTACAAAATTTTATACTTCTTATCAAATATATACTATTTTCACATTGTCAACTCACATTTTTTATTTAGATTCATCTTTAGGTATTAAATAATTACACGAGTATTAATAGTGACGGAGGCACGGGTTAACCCTAGTATATTAATAAGTGATAATCAAGTGGTTGGGCCAAGAATTTCTTGATTCGAGTCAAACCAGCTTACAGAACGTACATATCAAACAAAAGGACAAAAAGAAAAGCAAGTAAGATGTTATTAAGTAGACCTGACAATTTAGGTTGAGAACCATCTAGTTAACCAAAATTACTTGGGTTTTATTGGGTTGGTTAACTAATTTTTATATTACGGGTTGGTTTGATTTTGGACCCATATTATGAATTAAAAATATCGGCTAAAACTAATTTAACTAGTTTTGACCCATATTAATGAAGTCTTCTCAATTATCCATCCTTATATTCAAATGTTTTATAGTAGTAACTGATGAACAGTTATTATAGTGTTTTGTAATTTCAATTATTTAATTAATGGATATTTATATACGGATATCCTCCTAAAAATAGCTCTTCATCATTAAGATGACAATTAGCGGCTGATCAAAGCAAAATATCGTAGCCAATAGAATCGTAAGCAAATTGCATCAGTTACTACTTTATAAATAAATTTATATAAACATACATAGACTACACAGGGAATATTAATTAGCCTTTTTACTAAATTTTTTTTATTTAATCATAAATAAATAAAGAAATTAAAAACCAACTGAACGACTAGCTACTAGTACTATTTTATTTTTCTTTTTACAATTTGAAAGAAATATAAAATGACTGAAGATAATGGTTTATTATATTATTAAATATATAAATATTAATTAGGATTTTGAAAAGATAATTGTAATTATTAGATTATTAAATATCTATTTAAATAATAAATACTGATTTTACAGTTACTATGACATAAAATGATATAATATTTTTAAATATAAGGATACAATTTCACTACTATTAATTATACACATTTATACTAAGTTATAATTTTTTAATTCTAAACATAGAAGAAAAATGTATCTGTAAAGTTTTTAATTTTTGTAAATGAAATTCTTTTATTGTATATTAATTTTCGTAATTTTCTGTAAAGTATAAACATATAAGATTCTTTTATCTGTAAAGTTTTATAATTTTCGAAATTTTCCTAAATGAGATTCAGTTATCATAATCCAGTTTGCTTTCTAATTTCTCAAAACTCATAAATGTTTGATATGATACCAAATATTATCCATTTCTAATTTCGTAAATGTTTGGCTCATGACTGACTATATGGATTATGAAGTAGTGCATAGCTAAGAAGGAAAAAAATATGGGTTGACCTGGATCAGAACCATAGCCATATGGGTCCAAACAATATTATCTATATTTAAAATGGATAATATGGTTTTAGTTTCTAATGGACCCATAACCCATATTACGAAAATCATAACCAACTAAATCCATATTTCGCCACCTCTATTAGTGAGGCAGTAAGTATCAATATGTTCCAGAGATGAGCATTATCAAAATCAACACGTTGAGAGAAGTGATGAAGCCAGAAGCCATAGAAAAAACAATCGCCTCGAAAACGAAGTCGAAAGGGTAAGTAAGATCAATGTAAGAGTTTTTGTAGGGGTAGGGTGCAACAAAATTGAATTTAACTTGTTTGATTAATGTCGGCTGTCCTAGAAAGGACATAAATCGTGTAGGTACCACACACACAAATAGCTTTGAGTCCAGGGTAATTCATGTTACCTTTCTTAACTTGGGTTCTCTGCACAAGGTTTACCGCAAATAAAACTATCCCACTCAACCTGTGTAGTTGTGAATATTTAATAAAGGGTAAGATAAATAAAAACATAGGCTCAGTTGTAACAACTAGGGAGGGGGGGATAAAATAAGAAATTTTATTAAAAGAAAAGAGATATACATAAGAAGATGAAACAAAAAGAAAACACATCAAAAGTGGGCAGCTTTCCAATCTCAAGATTGGACATGGAAATACAACTAGCGGAACGAAGAGAAACAATTAAGTACATGATAAGTATGACTGTTCCCAAATTAAGAAACGGAATACTCCCACTGTTCCAAAATATAACATCAGTTTTGACTTTAAAATTTCCAAATTAATGTGATCCATTTAAATATTAAATCATGCAATAAATAGTACTTTTAGATACTTTACAATATTCATATTTGCATTTTATAAAAATTAATTAAAAAATCAAATTAATTATGAATTTGAAAATATCTTAAATTGACTTGAAAAGTCTTGATCTTTAGTAGTCGAACGGAGGAGGGAGTACGTAAGGCTGATCTATCATTAGAGGTCTCACTGGCCTCCAGTGCGCTCTACTGCGGAAGCAACTTCATTGCTCTGTAAGAAGAAGACGTGTGGGCGGGGAGGGGGTGGTGGTTTTATATGTAGGACCTCCAACTTGAAAAAATGGCTGATATATTACTCTTTCGAAAAATGTCTATATAGCATCTTAAAAACTTTATAATCCTGAACAACCTTAGACACAACAAAAATAAAGAATTGGGAGGAGTGTCTCCTAATGGAAGATGAGATAAAGCCTTATTTGTTGAAGGAAGGAAGACCTGCTACTGTTAAGGATGATCACTCAGTTCAAACATTATCTTGATTATGTGAGTACTGTATCCAAACTATGGGAATCAGGTTTGTATGAGAAGAATTGGAAGATTTGATTGGAAATCCGTCAAGTAGCAATGTCGAATTGGATTTAAAGTTCAAACAGTCACATTTATGTAATCAAACAGACCAAGCATTTTGCTTAATAAACTGGATTGGGACAGCCCCAAATTGGTCCAGATTTTCTCTGTTACAGGCATATCTGGGCCCATGAATCTTGAGGCATGTTACTTGTTTAGCAGTTTACTGTTGTAACTTATGGTTGAGAAGGGAAAAATAATATGCAATAGAAGACATTTCTCTGGAGTCTGGTGAAATAACAGAAACAAAGATAGAGATCACAGAATTAAAAGAACTTACTTGAAGACAATTTAATAATGCTACTGAAGATGCATAATATGGCAAATAAATGGTCATGACATCGGGTTTCCTTAGAGATACTTGCTCCTCCTTGTTCTTGCTGCAAGAAATCAAAATAGCAACAGAATCTCATCAATTTTGCAAGTAAGAGATCTGCTATGCAGAATGAGAATGAAAGATGACCCGCCGTCATATGAAAACAGGGAAAGAAACTGAGGTATGACATCATCATAATAGCAACCATTCAAGACACTGACTGTATTAAATATATCTTCGTTCAAAGTGGCCAAATAGCAAAGAAGCAAAAAAGTTGGCAACCACCTCTCAACCCTAAAAGTTACTAAAAAGTATTATCAAATAGGACGCCCCCCCCCCCCCCCCTCTCTTTTACCTAGTACCAAAGATGCACACATGAGAGGATAAAAACTGTGCTTGAGACCAAGGCATTTTTGCACCAAAAATTATAAGAAAGGAAATAGAAATAGGAAAGAGAAAGGGTGGGTGGACTCCTTGTCCTTTCTTTGCTTGTATTGTTTCTTTTCATCTAATAAAATTTCTTCTTTTTTAAATCCAAAAATATTAATAGACAAAATATAAAGGAAATGGCCCACGGCTCAAGATTCCAAGATACATTGACTAATATACTAATAATCAAGAGATATTTTTCATTTTCTGCTATGCCAGTCAAAATGTTCAACAAAATGACCCATCAAACAAAATTCTACACCAGCCAAGCCATTGTTAAAAACTCTTAGCGTGATATTCCCACACTTGAGGAAAATAAGTATGATTATTATGCAATGTAGCATGGTAGCAATTTGGACCTATCAATATAAAGAAAAGTAATTAGTCAACTCCATACACAAGAAATGATAAACATGCATGGTTATTGTGATATTTTCTACTCAAGAATTATAATTGACATGATGCATTGCAAAAAAGAAATAGCACTAGCATATTGAATTGCAATTAATCCAAGTTTCCACAACATGAGTTGTTAAAGGTCCATTTTTATCTTAACAGAATATTTGAAAGAGAATTTGAACACATACAGATTAAGAGAGAAATAGACCTTTACAATAGAAGAATGGAGGTAAAAATTGTGGGCCACAATACTCGCTCCGAGAAGACTCATCAATGCAGGTGCATTTTCCCCGCTTAACTTTGTTAGCATCCCACCCATGGAAAGTGGTATTCCCGATTGACTACTGAGAACTCCGAAGACACAAGAAAATAATATAAAGCTTCCCATACATATGCATAAGAATTTTGCCTTCCTCTCCTCCTGGAAAACGAGTGCTCTTATTGTAGAGTCAATGCTTGTATAGATACCATGACTAAGAGGTTGTATAGAATCAAATTATATATGAAGCCATCAAGCTTACCAAGAAGGTGGAGAAAACTGGAAATAGAATAGCATCTACAGCAGTCAGGATGACACAAACTAATAAGTCCAATCCAAAAATAAGATTAAGCCCATGCGCAGTGCCAATAATCTATCATAGTTGGTGCAATTATATATTAGGATCACACAAGAATAGTTCACTGGAAAAAGTACCCAAAATCAGCATAAAAAATAATGAGGGATAGAGAATCTACCATGGTAAGGTCCAAAAAAATCATAGATATCTCAGCTTGAACTCCCAAGAATATGCATGTGACCTTGTCGTACTCCTCGCTGCAAATCTTTGGTAGGAAAGAATGTGTAACAAATGGGCAACCAATAACATAAAAAAAGTAAATGATACATTCGAAGAAGCTAACTAAATCAACAGTACATGGCTATAAACTACTTGCGACTCTAACATCATAGCAGCAACTATAGCATCAGTTAATGAATATACCCGTGGCGAGAGGGAAGAGTTAAAAAGTGATATGGAACTTATGTTACAAGAGAAACATACTATAATTTAGGTTTCAAGTCGCAACATAGCATACTATATGCTTAAACTTGATGAAAAATGATGATTCTATGGCTAGAGTAAGAGAAGTAAAACAGAGTACTTAAATTGCCGCTAATTCTAACAAAATGAAGTCCTACCCCAATTATCTTGGGAAAGATCAACTGTTAAACAAGAAGACTGCACATAAAGCTCTACTAATGTTTCCATTGTGGTCTGATGATTAACGATCTCCATGATTGATATATTTAATCAATTCTGACAGAGAGTACACCTTTAGAAGGAAGACCCTCAAATTCACCTCTCTTGAAGCTCAAGAGACATTGATTATAAAGTCCAAAGGGCTATGATTTGATTAATACATATAATTGGCAACTTCTCACATTTTGCAAATTTTCTTATGCTTGATATTACTAAAACTTTGAAGAAAAAAATATACAGTTGAGATTCAATGAAAACCAAATCAAGGAGAATGGGTGGACTACATTATATATTGAAGGCTGAAGAAAATGTGTACACGGCCAAGATCTTTTTCAGTAACCACAGCAATACGTGCAGACAGGTAGTGACATAGAATTGCCGTAAAATTGAAACCAAGCATCAGTAAGACAATATCACACTTAAATCGGGCTCCTCCATCAACAGATGCAGCCCACTTTCCAGGGTCAACATATGCGATTGCAACCAATAGCATGGGTACAAAAGCAGAAAACACCCGCCAAAAAATGCTTGGCTGATGGTTAGCAGCCAAATTCTCATCCATGATATAGATTGATTCTTCAATAAAAAGAAATTTAGTAGTAGAGTGAGGGTTAATTAGCACTTCCAAGTAACTGAAGAACTTTCCAGATGAAGATGAATAATTGCATGGCTTCTCAAAGTAAATGTATTTCAATTATGATCTGAAATGTATTTCAATTATGATCTGACTTAGCATTGGCAACCTATATGGTTAAGTATAACTATATATAGCCCTGGTAAGGCCAGACCAAGATCCCACGTCATCTTTGGAGAGTATGAACAGAACATGTATATCAAACAACTACATAGAAACAAATCTGGCAGGATAGAATGTAGTTGCCCAACTCAAATTAACAACTTCTCGTGAAAAACCATTTGGTTGCATGACAACTTGTTGACATATCAAAACTTCAATGCTAGTCGAGCTCACAGTAATAGCCACCTTCATGCCTATGACGAATCATTTTCATACGTGAATTTCTCTGAATATATGAAAGGCTAAAAAAACAAATGAAAGAGCACAGCGCCGCACAGAAGTTTAATTCTGCATAAAAGATCATGGAAGGATTTTATTTGTGATGCACAAGACAATGTCAAGACTAGTGGTTATTAAAGAAACATTTCCTTTACAAAACAGCACTTTAAAGTTTTAATGTGCTCATTCTAATTCAATAAAACATATAGAAAATAAATTAATACCACTAAAGGAAACAGATAACATAATGGAGTATATTTCAAATAATACAACTTGTGAGAAGATAGATTAAGCAGCAGAGGACATAAGGTACAGTACAATTGAGGAACTTAAAAATAGCATTCTATCACCACCTATGCAGCTTGTAAAGACACCAGTGGATACAAGGAAGACCCAACTAAGACAATAACCCGGATTAACAAATATTTTAACATGTTCAAAGGACCTAAAGCAAAGCCATCAAAACACACAGAAATCACAATGACTTACATGATCTCATTACACAACAAGACCCCGACAACCACCCCCCCCCCCAAAAAAAAAAGAAAGAACCAAAAATGCAAAAACACGAATCAGAATCTCAAAGGCAGAATCAGTTAAAATCACATAAAACCGTAAAATGCAAAAAAGAACCAAACTTTAAACAAACTCAGATCTTCACTGTTCAATTCACACACGAGTACTATGAGAAATTTCTTGGAATGGCCTTTATGTCATCCAATTTTCTAGATACCATCCAAAAAATTCAAGTTTTCTTAAAATAGGCCAAACGCCAATTCAATTGGCGTTTGATTTGAAAATCAAAACTCATACGCCAATTCAAGTGGCGTTGGACCAAAACTAATTAATTCTCTTAATTAAATTATTATATTAACTTAATCAAACTTTTTTTTAAAATAAACGTTTTTTTATAAATTTGTTTGTTTTAAATAGACGTTTTTTTTAAAAAAAGGGAATTTTTTTAAAAAGGACTTAAATGCCAGTTTAAGTGGCGTTTGTTGTGAAATGTTTTGTTTTTTAATAAGCAACTTTGAAAAAGCTGGTGAGGAGAGAGAGAGAATAAACGTCCATTAGATTGGCGTTTGTTTTTTTTTTTATTTAAAAAAGCAAAGATGTGATTAGAAAAAGTGATCAAATATTGGAAATGAAAGAGAACTTTGGCCATGCCAGATTCACATGTGTTCAAATGAATCAGACAAAAGAAGAAAATGAACAAGAAGAACCTATATGTTTTCTTGAATGTATCAATTGAAATGACTAATGGGTCACGGGATGATGGGGGGTCATGTTATTTTAATTTATTTTGATGCTTTGTTTCAACTTTAAAAGCAACAAAGTTCATATCATTTTTTATTTTTCTACCATCTCACTTGCCCACCCTCTTTTAAACAATCTCATTTTCTCCTTTCTGTTTCTTCTTTTTCTATGTACTTGCAAGTAGGCTTATGGCTGATGGGGATTGGATTCACCCCGGCCCTATTGATGGATCATTATTAACTCTTCAGTCTTCCCATCGTTCAGAAAATATATGGCAGGGTCAGGTATGTATTATTTATATTTATAAGATTTATAATAATAACTTAATTATTATTAGAAGTATTATTAGAATTATAATTATTTGTTATTATTATAATTAGCCCATTAAATTATAATAGGCAGTAAACGTGGAAGATTTAACATAAGAATTTTTGTTATTTTAAAATGAAGAGTTAATATTTTTACAACCATTTTTGAAATCTTCATAAATTTCACACATAAATAATAAAATGAATATATGGATATGAAGTTTATATTTATATATATATAATACATATTTATTGATATAAATATTATTTTTAACGTACACCATTATTTATAGCAATTTTTATTATATTATTTAATATAATATTTGCGTCATTAAATGTGTATTAAAAGAAATAAGTCAAAAAAAATAATTCAAAAGATCCTCCTTGTAATACCCAATAAAAATAAAAAAATAAAATAATAATAAAATATTTATGTGAGCTTTAAAATATCTAATTGGACTTTTCTTATATTTGGGTCAAACTGTAGTTAATTTATTTGAATCATAATAAGTAAATATTGCATTAAATTGGGTCATTAAAATTAATTGGGTCTAAATTATAATTGTGTAATTTTAAATCTTAATAAAATTAAAAAAAATTAATAAAACATATTAATTAATAAATAAACCAAAACCTAACCCTATATTCATTAGTTCTGCTGCGACTTGAAAAGAATTGGGTGTGAGACGAAAAGAACAAAAAGGGAGAGGTAATCAATTCGATCCGTTATTCCGCAAGAAACATACTGGTAAGCTATTTATTTATTTTTCCTTCCTGCTTGGTATTTTCTTTGGGTGTTGGCAACATCTGATTTTCGTTCCCATATGGAGTCTCATATATGGACCAAAAGTAACAAGCTAGAATTCATGTAATCATTATATATAGATATATATTATTATTAAATTGATTAAGTTAGTGCAGGAAAGTTGAATTGATTTTGTAAATTGAGGCTTCCCAATTTAAGTTATATATATATAAGTTTCATGATTCAATTTATTTATCTATGTATTTATTTCGGAATAGAATTAGGATCAGAAGGTATTTATAGATATTGTGCATAATAATAATAATAATAATAATAATAATAATAATAATAATAATAATAATAATAAAATAAATTAATTAACAGGTTGAAAATGGGAATAATATTTTTGTAAATATACTTACATTTTTATTTATTTATTTTTATTTATTTATATGTAATTAGATCGGATTGAGGGAGTCTAGCGAGTGACATTTGGATTCGGCGAATTATTTTGGTTCTATATTAAGGTACGGATTCCGTACTTTTTCAGCGAGACTCTTTTAAATATAATTCGTTCGTTTTGTTATTCGTTTAGAAGTTTGGTATTGCCTCTCAGGATTATTTCTTGTTGTCAAAATTATTGAGATAGTTTCGTTTTGGCGTTGATATTTGAATTCGTATTTGCACTCTTTGAACTAGTTAATCGTGTCAGTATATTTTGGAGACTTTATTCGTTTGTACCATTGTTCGTATATTTTTGTTCACATTCGGGAGTCATTTTGATCATTGATATATTGTGAAATCAATAATGTTTATATTTGATAATTTGATCTCATTTAAATATGGTCATGTAAGCCTTGTGATTTGAACCCCTTTTGGCTTACATTTTGTAGTTTGATCCTTAGGGTATGCTTGAGCTAACCACCTGTGGGGGTACTACAGGCATGTCCTCTTGACACAAGGACATGACACCTTCCGTGGCGGTGTAATTAGTCCACGGCGTATCCTTTTGTATGCTCTGGGTATGAGCTTTAGTCATTTGATATATTTGTTCAGGATACGTATGGGTCGACCCAGTATTTGATTTGATTCGATTTGTTTGGCGGATTAGTGACGTATGTGTCGTGCGTACTATCCGATTTGATTTGTATACATCATGGTACATATGTATTTTGTTAGCCTTTGGCTATTTGTATTTGAGCTCAGTATGAAATTGTTATCTTACAACCATTTGATTCAGCCTTATTTGTTTGGGATTCTTTTGGCTAAAATTATTCGATTGACAGTGTTAGTCATTTGTAAATGGACTCTCAAATTTTGATCTATTCGTAATTCGTTTGTAATTCACATGTGTTCATTTATTCAACTCATTTAGATTAATTACTTATTGTGATATATTTATTCATCTTCATATCCGTACTGGGCAATTGGATCACGCTGTGTTCTTTTTCCGGCAGGTAATCAGGGGTGATCAGGATTTGTGGGATGAGAGCTACCTTTGATCCAAATGAGTAGATTAGCTTTTGAGATTATTATTAGACTTGGTTTTCCTAAGATTTTGTAACTGGATGTTTTGGGGTCTATTTTGACATTTATTTCTTCTTAGTAGAGACTATGTAAATGTGGAGTTCATTCTATTTAAATTTGAGTATGTGACATTTGGTATTAAATTTTATTGGAGATATTTTGAGGTTTATTAGAGGTTTGTATTTATTATGTTTGTGCGTTACATCCCTTTTTCCTTTTGGGGAAAGGGGGTGTTACACTCCTAATATGTTACTTTTTATTAGAAAACATTTTTAAAAATTTTCGGTCAAAATTTACTAAATCAGAGTGTATACTCGTGGTAAATTTATTAAAATAATAAGTTTTGTTAAAATATTACAAAAATATAGCTAAATTTTTGATCTGACAATATCATTTTTAAGTTTGATGATATTAATAATTAAAAAATTATTAATTATTATCTTTAAATATTTATATAGATAAATAATACTCTCTATATTCTAAAATTAGAGATACAATTTGATTTCTAAGGTTAAACGACAATATATTAAATTTTAAATTGTGAATGTATTTAATTTTAGTTGGTACAATTATTATAATTGTATAGTATATAACAAAATTTATTAATTATAAAATTTATTTTATATTTAATTTTTGAGTTTCAAATTGTTATATTAATTAACTAGTAAAATATCGCTCACAGATTTACCCAAATAGTGAGTTCACCTGTTAATATATTTAAGGCTTCCATGAATTCAATTATAATAGGCATCGTTATAATTAGTTTTATTATTATTATAGTAAGAGAAAGTAAACATCCTTTTCAAATGGCCAAAAAAGTGATGACATGCTTGACTACAATCTTGGACACGTGACTCTTAGATGAGATTATAAGTATTATTATAATCTTGTTATAAATATTATTATAATCTTGTTATAAATATTGTTATAATTATAGGTATTACTTTTTAAATGACTACTAGCTTGCATGAAATTTAAATGCAATTTAAAAACACGTTAACATATTTAAACATTTTACAGGAGCCAACTCCTCTTAAATGTAGGCGTGCTGATGGGGGGTATGTTCAGCGGTGGAGAGATGTTCATCCCGATTTGCTCATTCTTCATAGTATTGCACATGCTGGATTTTATGGAGTATATAGAATAGGACAAATTAGATATGATCATGCTTTAATCATAGTTATGATAGAGAGACGGCGAGTGGAGACTCACACATTCCATCTTCCCATTGGCGAGAGTACTATCACCCTCCAAGATGTGGAGGTACTAATGGGTCTTCCCACTCTTGGATCCCCTGTGACACATACTAGTAATGGGATTGCTACCATTATGGAGTGGTGCAATTTAGTTGAGCATCTCCTCGGAAGTAGACCGACTCCTCATGTAGATATTAGTGCTAAATTAGGTTGGGGTGGCTGTTAGATTTAATAGATACAGATGTTACTGATTTAACATTAGCATACCACATTAGAGCTCACCTACTTATACTCATAACTAACATACTTTGTGATTGTACACAAAATCGTGTTAAATTAAGGTTTTTACCTTTACTAGAGGATATAGGGACGGTACATACATACAGATGGGGTAGTGCATGTCTAGGGTATTTATATCATCATTTATGTCGTGGGACTAATGCAGCTACTAGCGATGTCGCAGGCTTCTTATTATTATTACAGGTAATGATTTATTTGACTTATTTGTTCATAACATATTCATATATTTTTAACTACATTGTCTAAATTGTTATTATGCGGTTGTAGATATGGACTTGGGAGCGCTTTACATCTATAGCACCACGTAGGCAACCAGATCATGATGACATGCTTACAGACTTGTTATCAGAATCTAGCTTATCTACACAATTTCCTCTACCACGCCGGTCGTGGGGTGCAAGGTAATTGAAACTTATCGTAAATTGATATTGAATTAAAATTTTGTTATATTAGTTACAAAATTACTTTAGCAATACAAAATGATATGTAGGTGTCAACAAAAAAACCATTTACAATTACTACCCCTTGTAGGTGGAACGTGCATTATGTGTTGGACCGTGTTGCTAAACATACCTTGCCAATCCATCGATACAGCCTAGACACACTGAGGGATTATCAGTTTATTTGGCAACCATATACAGAAGATGTGATGAATTTATTGCCAGCATATTGTAGTACTGGTCAGGGTCTTTGGCGTATTAGATGTCCACTGATATGTTTTGATGTAGTGGAATGGCATTATGCAGACAGAGTACTCCGACAATTTGGTATACGACAGTTCATACCTCGGGCGCCAGAAAATCACAGATATCTTCACAACATTACTGGCCGCTTGAATAAAAACTCGGAGGCACAACATCGCTACTACATAACTTTGTGGGATAGTAGGGAAACTCTTGTGATAATTGGAGAAGATACATATGAGCATCCAGAGTGTGAACCTAATTATATGCCTTGGTATCGCAGCGTTACACAACGTCAGATTTTAAATCCTAAGCTGGCTGAGCAGACAATGGGGGAGTTCGAGGGAACACGTGGAGCTACTACTTATTTGGTATGTTAGAAAATAATTAATTCATTGTTACAATGTTATTTTTTAAATGATGATTATTATTATTTGTTATAGTCTTGCATAAAATAAAACAAAAGGAAGTAAACATCCTATAAATACGTTGATACTCTAATTTTACCTATGACATGACATATTCAACGTATATTATCTAACAGGTTGAGAATCTTGCACGTGTATACCATACATTAGTAGAGGGATACAAATGCGTAAACGTAGATGCTGAAGCAATTTTTCATATTACTGAAGCTATGAGGATATGTATTACGACCCTTACTCATGTAGGCCAGACACACTTGTTAGACAATCAACCAACCGATCCCATCACACAAATTAGGGAACCTCGCACACGTGGATCTAACAGTCGACGTATGGATACATCCTCAACACCAGTTTACACAGAACACCAGTTTAGAGATCATGAGAACATCCCGTCAACATCTCAGGCACGCGACATCCCGTCTACATCTCGGACGCTGCAAGATGATGTAGAGACAGAAAATATGGATTATGATCCATCTCAATTTTGTACTCCGCATCATTTGGTATATACACAACCATTCCCTAGTCCACTTTCATCACGTGGCGGAGTTCCATCCTCATATCAAGTTTTTCCCTCCATGCCACAATTTTCACCTTTCCAACCATCGACAATACAGGACGAGTCGACATTGCCAACACCTCCACCTGCATATATTCGGGAACCACGTAGAGAACCCCCGCGAGAGGCTAGAGATAGAGGGAGGCCATGTGGCACACATGATCGAGTGCATAGATAAATTAATTTAGATTATCTTGGGCATGTCTTATTAATTTGTTTTTACTATTGAAATTATAAGTACAGGTGTTAGTGTTTTATTTCTTAAACAAATTATTTTTCATCTGGTCTATAAATAGGTAACACATTATCTGATTTTTTATTTTATTTTATAATAATGATTAATAATATTAAACAAAACATAATTTTATTTTTAAACTAAAGTATTATTATTTTTTGAAATACGTTAAATCTCTTGCATGTTTTTTTTTTATATAAATAAAAAGTAAAAAAAAAGGTCTCTAAAAATTACAACGTTAGAAAAAAAATCTTTGAAAAATTAAAAATTTGGCGTGGGTTAATTTTTTTTATTAAAAAAATTCCATTGAACTTTCAGATTAGCATTAAATAAAAAAAATTGCAAAAAGCCTCGCATCTTTTTTTTTTCAAACTTGCAAAAAGCCTCATCTGACATCTTTGTTTTTTTTTCAAAAAAAAAACAAACAAACAAACGCCAATCTAATGGGCGTTTACCCTCTCTCTCTCCTCACCCAACTTTTCAAAGTTGATTATTTTAAAAAATAAATTCATACGCCAAACGCCACTTAAATTGGCGTTTACGCCTTCAAAAGTTTTAATTTTTAATTTTTAAAAACGTCTATTTAAAAAAAAAATTATAACAAAACATCTATTTAATTTTTTTTAATTAAGTTAATAAAATAAGCTTATTAAGGTAATTAATTAATTTTGGTCCAACGCCACTTGAATTGGCTTATGAGTTTTGATTTTCAAATCAAACGACAATTGAATTGGCGTTTGGCCTATTTTAAGAAAACTTGAACTTTTTGGATGGTATCTAGAAAATTGGATGTCATAAAGGCCATTCCAAGAAAATACTCCGAGTACTATTAACAAACACAAACTGTTACTACAGTAAAAAAAATGAGACAAAGTCCAAAACCCTAGGAAAAGGGGTAATTAAGTAGTGAAAATATAGAAGGAATCAGAAACAGCCGCCATAATCCACAACAAAATTGACTATAACAGCCATGGATCTGAAAGTGAAGCAGAGTATTCCATGTAATTCCAGACAGAGATGGGCAATACTAGTAAATAGTAACTAGAGCAACAAGTAGACACATAGCTAGATAAATAGATAGCAATAACTGGGTGGGGTTAAACTTAGCAAAAAAAATAATAATTGGGTGGTTTTTCCTTGGTTACCATCTGCAGGAGGTTTCCTTTTCCATTCTGTACCAATCCCTCTGCTCTGTTCTGCTCTGCACTGCAGTAGATAGATCAGACGCCACGCGTAAATTATCAGTAACAAGTAAATATTCGCAGAAAGCTGTATAGATTTCAGAGCTGTGAGACTAAAGAGAGAAAGTGATGAAGGGATAGAGGGACAAATATATATATATATATATATATATATATATATATAATTATAAACATATATGTAATGAATATAGATGATAATGAATATTTAGATAGCAGTGGCTCTTGAAGGCACCTTGGAGAGAGAGAAAAAAGATGGAGTTAATTTTTTCTTTCAGTCTATAAATCAATAACAGAGCGGTATGGACTAACTTTTCTCTCTCTCTCACTAAAATTTATGACGCCAGGCCAGGTGCTCCATTTTTTTCCGAGAAGATTTTGGTTTCCAAGGAAAGATTTACAAACCAAAACGTGAAACCCACGACGTCGTACCCACCTTTGACCGATCATGACATCACTCATAACTACGATGTCGTTTGTCCTTTTTTTCATTTTCACCTTCTTTTTTGAGAATTTATTTTATAAAATGACTATTTCTGCTTCCTAATATACTTACTTATCCACACCTTCTAAATCTAAATAATTAAATTTTTACCCATTGGCTCAGCTCAACTATCCTTCTTTGATATCAAGGTCCAACTAATTGTTGACTCAATGGAAACTCTTTTTATAAAAAAAATTATGACTATTTTTTTTTATTAAAAGTTAATGTGTACGTACATACGTTCATCTCAATAATAGTCATGCACCGAACAAATATACATAAGAGTTGTGCACCGAACAAAAATATACACACGTGTTAACCGTATTATAATACGAGTTCTTCATAAATATCATTTTTATCTACACATATTTTATTTATTATCTACGTGTTATAATTTTAATATCCGCTAATTTAAAATTCTTAACATATTTTATTATCTAAGTGTCATTTTTAGTATTTATTATTGATGTATTATAATTTAATATCCGTTAATTTAAAATTATCTTATGCAACTGTCTAAAAATATTACTACTAATTTGAATAAGAGTGTTAAAGAGTGAAAATAAATGCTAATAGAGTATTTTTGGTACCAATTTATACTACTAGTCCACTCCATAGTCCATTGCAGCCATATGCAACTTGCAGGTAAATCAAACTTGCTGACTGTACGAGATTGATAACTAAGGGGTGTTTGTTTGAGCAAAAAAAAAAAATCAATGTGCCTGTAAAAATTGATTTTGATTTTATACAAAAGTGGGTTAATCTAATGGTTCAAATTGATTATATGAAAGTAATTGTTTTAATAATTACAATTAGTCCGATATCCTCACCTACACATACATACTTATTAAAACGTTATCCTTTTTTTTATCTCTTAATTTGGAAAATAACAAAAAATAAAGATACGCAGAGACTAAGGCGAACTCGTCGGGTTTATAGAAAGAAATATGCACGGGCAGATCTAGCTTAGACTGTATGGGTTAGAGTCCAGTCAAACCCTAAATTAGACTCCAGTCTCCATCTTCTCTAAATTTCCACTGAATAAGCTTTAAACACCTTCGAGAAAATCCTGATCAGTCCAACATCCAACACTGTCGAGAAAATGGCTTATTTTGCTGCAACAAAACCATCTCATTTGAAACCCAACCTTTTCTCTCAACTTTCTAGGTTTTCAAATCCATTTTGCCTCAAATCCCTCTCCTTCTTCTGCTCATCATCATCATTATTTCCAGACCCACCACTTGAAAATTCTTTCTCATCCGCCGATCCGACCCCAGATCTAGACCCAGAAACAGAAACGAATATTTCAACATATCCGAATGGCCAAGAAGCAGATAACCGAAGAATTCAAAGAGGTAAGCACCGAAACCCAGAAAAACTCGAGGATATAATTTGTAGAATGATGGCAAATAGAGCATGGACTACTCGTTTACAGAACTCTATTCGTAGTTTAGTTCCCGAATTTGATAATCAGCTGGTTTATAATGTATTGCACAGTGCTCGGAACTCGGAGCATGCGCTCCAGTTCTTCCGGTGGGTTGAACGTTCCGGGTTGTTCCTACACGATAGGGAGACCCATTACAAGATTATTGAGATTTTGGGGCGAGCTTCAAAGCTCAATCATGCCCGATGCATACTCTTGGATATGCCCAAGAAGGGCATGGAATGGGATGAAGATTTGTTTGTTTTGTTGATTGATAGTTATGGGAAGGCTGGGATTGTTCAAGAGAGTGTAAAGTTATTTCAGAAAATGGAGGAATTGGGTGTCCAGAGGACAGTTAAATCGTATGATACTTTGTTTAAGGTGATAATGAGGAGAGGGCGGTATATGATGGCAAAGAGGTATTTTAATAAGATGGTGAATGAAGGTATAATTCCGACAGTCCATACATATAATGTTATGATATGGGGTTTCTTTCTTTCATTGAAGGTTGAGAGTGCTAATCGGTTTTTTGAAGATATGAAAATTAAGGAGATTTCACCGAATGTAGTTACTTATAATACCATGATTAATGGGTATTATCAGGTCAAAAAAATGGATGAGGCAGAGAAGTTTTTTGTGGAGTTGAAGGGAAGAAATATAGAGCCTACGGTGATTACTTTTACGGCCATGATTAAAGGGTATCTTTCTGTTGGGAAGGTTGATGATGGGTTAAGACTGTTGGAAGAGATGAAAAGTTTTGGTATTAAGCCAAATGCTATTACTTACTCAACTTTGTTGCCAGGGCTCTGTGATGCTGAGAAGATGTCTGATGCTAGGACTATTTTGAAGGAGATGGTGGAAAAATATATTGCTCCTAATGATAATTCAATCTTCATCAGGTTAATATCTGGCCAGTGTAAGGTGGGTGATCTGGATGCAGCTACAGATGTGCTCAAAGCAATGATTAGGTTGAGCATTCCGATGGAGGCTGGACATTATGGTGTCCTACTTGAGCATTTTTGCAAGGCTGGGGCCTATGACAGAGCTGTTAAATTGTTGGATAAGCTTATTGAGAAGGAAATTATATTGAGGCAGCAAGGTACATTGGAGATGGAGCCTAGCGCGTACAACCCGATGATTGAGTACCTCTGTAACAATGGGCAGACTGAAAAAGCTGAAACCCTTTTCCGTCAGTTGATGAAAATGGGTGTTCAGGATCCAGTTGCTTTTAATCATCTGATCCGCGGGCATTCAAAAGAAGGGACTCCTGATTCAGCCTATGAACTTTCAAAGATCATGATCAGGAGAAAAGTTCCTTCAGAAGCAAGTGCATACAAGTTACTGACTGAGAGCTACTTGAGAAAAGGTGAGCCAGCTGATGCTAAAACAGCTTTGGATAGTATGGTTGAAAATGGGCATCTTCCAGATTCATCATTATATAGATCAGTGATGGAGAGTTTGTTTGAAGCTGAAAGGATTCAAACAGCAAGCCGCGTCATGAAGACTATGTTGGACAAGGGGGTGAAGGAACATATGGACTTGGTTGCTAAGATCTTGGAAGGTCTCCTCATGAGGGGTCATGTTGAGGAAGCCCTCGGACGAATTGAACTGCTTCTGCATAGCGGATTTGCACCTGATATTGATAGCCTGTTATCTGTACTATGTGAGAAAGGGAAGACAATTGCTGCTTTAAAGCTTTTAGACTTTTGTTTGGAGAGAGATTGTAACATAGATTTTTCAAGCTATGAGAAGGTGTTAGATGCTCTTTTAGCTGCTGGGAAGACCCTCAATGCATATTCTATCTTATGTAAAATTATGGAGAAAGGAGGGGTCACAGATTGGAGTAGCTGTGAGGAATTGATCAAGAGCCTCAATGCTGAGGGGAACTCAAAGCAAGCAGATGTTCTCTCACGGATGCTCGAGGGAAAAGATAAAGCCCCTGGCAGCAAGAAAGGGAAGAAGCGAGCAGCTATGGCCTCCTGACTTTCATATTGTTCTTACTTTTCTTCTTTTTTAAGGTAAGAGTTTTATGCCTTAATTTTTCTTCAAGTAGAACGGCAAGATTTTGACTTTAGCAGAATAATTTGTATGGTATTTGACATAATGTTTTCCTGTCTTCCATTGACTCATTTTTTGAGAAAGTTATTTCTCTTGAGCTTACTATTCACCAAGAGGGGAACAAAATACTCTTTATATCAATGGGGAGAAATCTTTGAATTGTTGGCGTTGGGGTTTTATAATTGGAACTAAATCAATTGGTTGTTTCTGTCCTATGTATGATTAGGTGCATTCTACCGGATAAAGAATGTGTTTTTTGTTTTGAGATATCTTATGAACTGGGAAGTAGTTCACACTGCTTCACCCTGCTTTGAATTCAATTTTATTTGACTAGTTTGTTGCATAATATGGAGGCATAATCATACTGAATTATGAAACCTAAACCAAGTTTATTATGGGTATTACAGGGGAGGTAGGCAGTTTGCATGTTTTAAGTGGAAAGTAATCAGGGTGGCTTATACTTATTTGGAGGAGAAAAAAAGGGGGGGAAAAGAAAGAAGAGGTGAGGGTGCCTTATCAGCCATATTGATGCATTTAGTGATCTCTCAAAGGTCATCTTACATGTTCAAACTCTAGGTGCTTCCTGAGGTGGTTGTTCAAACTCGATATTCGGTTGCTGACGTTTGCAGTGGTAGCGTTCCAAATGCACCGCACCACTTTTGGAGAGTTGCGTTTGTGAGTTAAATAGTTGTGTTTGAAATAAGCAGCTTGAGATGTTTTCATCCAAAAAATATTTAGAGGCCCATTTGGTGAATGGAGTTGCCTCATCTTTTATCTTTATTTGGTTTGGCCTTACGCGAGAAAGTTGTTCTCTATCTCGGTATAGTATGGCAGTTTTCATTTTATCATCAACACTTTTTTTCCTCTATTTGGCATGGTTTAAAATATTAAGATATGGCTCCTCAGACTCCATTGCTAGGCTCGAGTCTTGACTCTGTCTCGTTTGGGTCGTTGCTTAGCACATACCTAGTTGTTGTGGCCTACCATGCTATCATCATCATAATATAATCTGAATACCGATCACATGAAAAAAAATATTTTCACATGTACTCTTCACATACATGAAAGTGAGATTCACTTGTTTTTCATATGAGAGGAAGTTTTTTATGTGGAAATAACATGTTTTTATGTGGAAATAACATTTTTTTTCTCTTGCATTAAAACAATAGTAACAAGTTATTGAACAGTTGAAGGTTGTTAGACTACCAGTCTTACCCAAAGATCCAAAAAGCCTAATTATGAGAGTTCTTCATTAGGAAATGATTATTATGCAGTCAAATTGGGGAAACATGATTCCAAGTCTTACTTAAATAAGTTCTAGTTTCGGCAAGTAGTTTGAATAAGTTAAAAGACCAAAACATGTGACCTCAATGATTCTATAAGAACTTTTATCTTTATTAGTTTTGACTTGAAGCGAAAGGAATGATTATTAGATTACCACCTAAGACAAACAGTATATCATGTTACAGTTAATATAATAGATAGCCAATTATGTGTTATGAACTAATTTATTATGTTTCATGTTTTGGTTCATTTACTTGGAGCAAGTGTTGAATTACTCTTAACAATTTGAACAAAAATTGTGGTCTGTCATGCATTTGTAGGCATTGTTTACTAGAATCAAGGATGATTTGTAGGCATTGTTTACTAGAATCAAGGACGACTCGTCTTTGAAACAAATTTAAAGTAGCATGCTTTTGACCAGAACAAGAAGCATGCAAGTAATCACACACTGTAGAATGAAACAAATTACATTAGTTATATAATTGACCTTTTTTACCCCATTATTTCAGATCTACAATGTTGAAGGTAGACTATAACTATTGTTTATAAAAGTTAGTTCTAGAAACAAGACCTTTTCTAGTTTCATCTTTTTTTTCCCATCTCTGTTTTTTTGGGGGTGTTGAGATAGAAGTCTCAATTCATTTCTCACCGGTTGGTAGTGATCTGCCCCCATTCAGATCTGCATGACTAAGAAAAAAAAATTGTCATTCAGTTCCTGAAATAAGTCAAACAACTAGGTGTTGCCGATACTTCTATTTAAAACTAAAAGTCTGAAGTGGGGGATTTATGTTACTTATCAAAATCAAGAAAATAAACAAAGGACTTCATGCATTTATTCATTTATTGTTATATTTCGATGTGATAATTCATCATGAATTATGCTTCAGTTTCTTTATGCATGCATATAAATTTACTAATTCAATTATAGGTTTATCTCCTAGAGGGTGTTATTACTTGAGCAGAAAAAATATGGGAACTGTCTAAATATTGAGTTTTGCATGAAAAGAAAACATACACCCAACCCCAAGCCAAATAAAAATATACATCAAAGGATAGATAAAACACTACGTATTACTGTGTGTGTAAGTAAAGGGTTTTTTCTATAAAAGCCTGCTTGAAATGGAAAGAGGGTACGTGGTGGACAAAGTTATGAGGTTGAGGCATAAATTAGCATCTAAAAGAGAGACATGATCAATACAAATGGTTCCCAAAAACCTAGTCAGACGCCTCTGTATTTCTCTTTTCTTTGTAATCTCTTGAATGAATCCCTTTCGGTGAGAAGCTTTGATCCATAGTCAGAACAGATATCCCTACCTTGACTCTTTTTCCTGAGTTTAGCTTGGAGTTTCTTGAAAAGATTCTTTAAAATATATCAAAAGGGAAACATAAAGAATCCCACCAGAATCTATGCTCTTATATACTTAACTGAAAGAAAATTATATATCAAGTTTAGGTCACATAGAGTCATCTGGTGTGAATGATTAAAGTAGTCCAAGTTCATCAGGTTTTTTTACAAGTAAAGCCATAAACATTGGAAAGGGCTATTGGAGTTTGTTATGAAAGTCAAAATCTAGGAGGGAATCCAAGAGGTATCTATATTATTATGCCCTAGGAACTGAATGATTGGACTAGTATACTGGAAGCACCAACCATAATAGCTAAACTAATATGATACTCCCAACCTTAATACCTTATCTCTTAAATGGGTTGTTAAGACTAAAAAGTTCTTTGGCTTTCGGCACCCATGTTGGAGCCTTGTAGCATCCTCCCTCAAGTGCTTCCAATATTTTTCTCTTTTGTTTCCTTTCATATTTCCTGTTTTTGAACTCGATAAAAACTTTGATATATGATAATTAGAAAGAGTATTATTGTGAATACATAGCCGCCATTTTGGACCATACACCATGCTTCCAATGACCATACTCTGCATATCTAGAGACAAGTGATCCTTACATGTTTTTATCCTATTGCTATATCTATATGTTGTAGCCATGAACATACTCAATACTTGAGAAAAAAGAACAAACCTCTCCTCCCTGGATGCTTTCATGTGTTTGGAATGACAAGAAAGTTTTACAACCAATATAATGCTGCTTTACTTTGTGTGTATTTGCATGTGAGCTAGTGAATGCATACTCGGCAATACAGAGTTTTCCCCTTCATGATATACATTGGATAACATCATTTTAGTTTTTTCTTCTACTTGAGTTATACTTCTCTCTCTCTCTCAAGTTTAGGAAAATTTTATAAGGGTGTCAGTGTCACACTGTCACTTGTGACTGTCATTCTACGAAGAGAAGATGAGAAAAATCAATAATATTCTGAAAAAGTGCAGAGTAAAAGATAATAAAAATGAAAAAGAAGTGGAGGTTGTCTTATCGAGGATTTGAGAGACTTAATTATACCTTGGGTCACCTTCATCCAATTTTTTTTCTGGTGAAATCAAAACGAATTTTAGTTTGACTTTTTAAATTGTATTAACTACCAGATTCTTGTTAGGAACTATTCCTGTTAGTATAGTTAGATTAGTGGGGTCATATAATATCAGTATCTTCTTTAACTATACATGTGTTGTTGAATATTATGTTTATTGATTGATTCTTAATTACTTAGCCAACTAAATTTCAGTCTAAAGATTATTTATTGTCTTTGCGCCTGTGCTCTAATCTTTTGCACTGTTTGGACAAAAAAAGTTATTGTTTGACAAGTTCAAAAATATAATAAGCTTTAGTTTTATGTTTCGAGTAGTCAATTTAGGTAGGTTGAACATCTCCTTCTATCCATAACACAGAATGATAATTTGTTGTGTTTAGTAAAATGTTTTCTGTAGATCTTGGTGGTTGGGAATCATCTTCTCAAACAGATTGGTGCGATATATTCTGATTACCTGGAAATTGTCCCACCAAAAGGAATGCCTTTAGTCAATGCCATAACCACAATGCCAAGACCTAAATTACCAATGCTTTAATCCCCTGGAATCTAGGCTTTGGAATCTAGATTAGAGACAAGCCTTCATCACTTGTACCAGCAAATCTCCATGATGAGGTGTCAACCCTGATTTAGGAAATTTTGTTTCCTTTTTCTTCTTCTTTCTTAGCTGCCTTATTGTTCTGTTTTATTGTTTTCTTTCATCTTCTTCTTCCCTTTTTTTTTGGTAATTAAATAAAGTAGTGCACTTTTTTTGTCTCCTTGTGTCTTTTAACAAAAGCTAAAATGGACCTCAAATTTTTGCATGATAGGTTTTTGTCAAATTCTGCCACAGTAAGAGCATCCTTTGCTTGAATAAGATTCCAAACACTCTCTGCCAAATGACTTCAACTTCTTTATCTTCCTTTCTTTCCCTCTTTCTCTCTTCACACACATACGTAGATTAGTATCATCACAATATTTTTACTTTTCTTTTTCAAAAATTTTTCTCAAGGCTTAGCTTGAAAAGCTAAGCATCATGCTAAAAATTCCACTACAAGGCCATCATAACATACTGGTAAAAGCATCCTATTCTTCAAAGTTTGACGTCCGAAATCAACTATCTAGCCTAAGCACTAATATGTGTGATCATTTTCATATCTAACAAGTGATCATTTCCATATATTATCAAAAGGCAGACATGGATATTATGCCTAGAGGAAGATGGTGGGGAGTAAAGAAAGAGTCTTTAATCTTTATAATAATAGTGAGGAGCTCTTAAGAAAACACCAAAGGCTGAGAGAAAGCTATACCAGTGTTGAGGGGACAAAAGGTGACCATTCTTTAGACTCCAAATCTTACTCCACAAACTGAAAAACAGGGATAGATGAAGTCAAGAGAGGTATATATGGAATGTGAAACTTTGACAAATATACAAAGGCTAATATGCTAATTAGAGTTGTGTGCTACTTTATGACTCAGTTTCCAGTATTCCTCCTGTGACATTGTAACATAGACATTTGTGATTGTTTTTGCCATGAATCATATAAAAAGTAGTCGTTTTTCACTAATATTTGCTTTGAACTTTTGCTAGAGCAACTACAATTGAAGGACCAAAAAAAAAGAAGTAAATCTTGACATTTTTTTACAGGACAAAGGAAACATCAACTATCACCTACTCTTCAGTTTTAGTTTAGGAGTAGATGGATGTTCAACACCCACTATTGGAAGGTAAAAATTTCCTCTCATTTTTCGGTTGCTCTTTGTTTGATGTGCCAAAATAGGAAGCAAAAAGCATAGTAATGCAGCTTCCAGCAGCCCACATGAAATTCACAAAAATCAAATGGTCTAATGTATTGTCCAGTTTCTTAGTTGTAATGTCCTGTTTATCAAAGAGAGTTCTTGTTATTACACAGTATTTGTACTAGAGATACAAACAAAAATAGTTATGTTTCCTGCACATGAGCTTGAAATAAGTTTTGTGAAGTACAATATATGTAGCAGAACTTTCAAACAGAGACTAGACTCGCAATAGTTCATGTTTTGGCCTTGTTATTTACATGGGTCCTAAAAACACATTAAAGTAACCAAATCAAGCAAATTTTACATATTTCTACGTTTAGTAGAAAAAAACTAAGGTGTATTTACTTCCAATTATGGTAGGGACAAAGTCACAAGTTGCAGTCCTTGAAATGTTCCATCTTTGTGAGACCATGGAAAATGGTTATAAAATCTTGGAAGCTTAGTTGGGTAAAAACGACCATTTCTTTTCAGTGTTGGGGGCATAAAATGCATGAAACTTTTATGCGATTGGTGTAAAAATGAGTAATGATCAAAGTTACATTTTCACAGGTTTGTATTATCTTTGGGTCCAAGTGCCCTTATGGGGTGTCTAAGGGCACCCTCTGTTTTTTTTTTACCACATGGCCGATTGGTGTAGGAGGACAAAACACTAGGACAGGGCAGTGTGATGACCAGTGCAGAAGAAAGACATTGCTGCATTTTCAGGGAGTTTACTTTTTAATGATGAGAATTATGTCTCTTTTGCTGTCAATGGAATATGCAACTGCCAATCAAAGCTGCCACTTTAATCTCACCCTCAACTTCCACCCACTCCAAACTGCCCACTTTACACCAGAGTCCAGAAGGGATATAAAGAAACAGATAAAAGATAAAGAAATAATCACCATCTTTCCACTTTTATTCAAGGGAAGTGTGATTTTCAGTTTGTTTTTTTTTTACCAGGTGCTTCTTATACGAGGGTGGTCTTGTTCATGTGAGAAGGACAAATAGCAATTCCTTTATTTAATTTAATGGAAGCAGCAAACTTACTTACATTTGTGTCTCACAAAGATAACAATATTGGTTATTTTACAAAAGCTAATTATTTTCATATAGATACATGTTTATGATCTATTGTGTTTTTCATGTCTTTTTTACATCAATATTTTTCTTAAATTTTTCAAGGAAAAAAAGAGAAGAAGAAATGATCAACCCTTTGAAATTAAAGAAAAAAAAATTAAATTGTGATAATATTTGAGTGACGGAAAATATAATAAAACAATTCCTTTTCTTTTCTCACCCTTATCGGTAACTGTCATGGAACATTCTAACATAGAGAGCTACATAAATTTAGCAAAAATAAAAAATAAAAAAAATAGAGAGAGCTGCATAAACTTTATTTTGCGAAATAAAATATTCTAACCAATTTCTGTTTATTTGCAAGCCTACTTAAAACAGAGTAACATTTTTTTAAGTAAAATACAAAGAAATATTTTTGGACACATCGAGGCCTAGCTAGGGGTGTAATATATGTAATTATGCTTGTGTACTTACAGAAGATGTAGATCTAGCTAGTTTATGTACAAGATGCACAATTAATAAAAATTCCTTAAGACTGTTTCAAGTAACTACGAAATGCATCAAAGTTTTGCATATCAATATTGTTTAATAGAAATGATCATATTTAATTTTCACATGTATTTTTAATATTTTTATATGATTCATTCTCACATAATAATACAGTGAGTCTTACTTTCACGTGAGAATGAACTATAGTGCTCCCCTTGTTTAATTATTGTTCAATTTGACTTTTGAAAAGTTAAATTGAGCGATAATTTATTTATATAGTTTATGTGAATAGAATTATGAATATTATAAATTACCTAAAAAATAATAATACTTATTATAAATGAATCATGCATGTTAATTTTAAATTTTAAAAAATCTCATCAAAATTACCGAAGAAGTAAAATATTTTACTCTCCTCTCTTAATTGTTACTTTACTCCAATTATTTTATCTTTTTATCTTATCTCTGTGTGTGTGTTTTGGATGTGTATTTTTTAACGATTTATTTATAAGAGCCAAGATGGACAACAACGACAAGAGCGCGACAATGTTAATAACATCAGCTTCTTCTATTTATTTTTCAAGCAATCTCTGCAGCTATATACTCCCTCCGTCCCAAATTATCTGCTTTTTTAGCAAAAAAAAATTTATCCCATAATATCTACTTTTTTAAAATTTCAATACATTTTTTTCCTTTGTTTTTCAAGTTTGCCCCTTTACCCTAATTAATGATAGTCATTATTCTCATTCATGTCTCTCCTCTTTTTTAAGCATCTTTTCATATTTCCACCAATAAGGATTCATGCACAGAAAACAAAAAAGTCAGCACATAAGGGTATTTTAGTATTTTTATCACACATATTGGTATGTGTGTAGAACTCTAAAAAAACAGATAATTTGGGACGGAGGGAGTATCTAATATCTTCAACTTCAACAATTCCTAAATTTTTTACTCCCTCTGTCCCAAATTATCTGCTGTTTTAGCAAAAAAAAATTGTCCCACAATATCTGCTTTTTCAAGATTTCAATGCGTTTTTTTCCTTTATTTTTTAAGTTTGCCCCTTTACCTAATTATTGATAGTCATTACTCTCATCCTCTCTCCACACATATATATATGCACTCATACTTTCTCTCTCTACATACTATTTGTCTATTTAATACTGTAAGACCCCAAATTATTAATAAATAAAATTTAATTTTCTATATTTATTATTCTGAAATAGTAAGAGTTGATTTGATTAATGTGGTTAGTTATGGGTAAAATGCGCAAATATTTTAGTGGTTATAAAATATTCATTGTTGTCGGAGAATATTTGTTTGGTCGTGGAATATTCTTGTTATCGGGGAATATTCGTACGACGGCGCAGCCTTGTGTGGGCCCCATAACAGAAAACGATTGGATGAAGAAAACGACAAAAATAAGTTGTTTATAAATAACGGCGTAGTTGTTACCATTGGAATACCCGGTGGTTAAAACACGGTAATACGCGTAGCACACGGTATTACACCAAGTATTGATTCTTACGTAAGAAGGCACTACTCAATAATTGTTACAGTAATTACTATTCAATATTGTATTTTATTGATTCAATAATTACAGCGTTGATATTTTATATTACTGTTGTTTCAATAATTGTCACTACGCAGTATTTTTTATTATCGGAGCAATAATTCATATTATCTGAATAATATTATTAGATAACATTATTGGCAATGTCTAGAAAGTTCTGTCTAAGGAGAGGTTTGGTCATCTAATTGCGCGCCAGTAAGGAAAAATCCTTATTGGAAAGCCCCCTCTTTCTTGGGAACGGCCTGGTTGCCAGTACTGTGATTCTGTAATATTATTTGTGTATAATTAATTATTGATTTATATGATGAGGAAAATATTGATTTTATGTGGATATAGATGGAGAAAATTTTTAATGTGACAATTGTTGAAAATTAATATTTGTTGTTGGTGCTGGTGCTGGTGCTGATGTCTTCCCGTCATTGTTGAATCTCCTCTTTCTGAAATTTCCACTTGACTCACCTCTCCTATTATCATGGCCACGATGACCACCCGAGTGGTTACCGCCTTTGTTCGTATTTTTCCCTCCTCGTTGGTTATCATCGCTCTGATGATTGCTGTCACCGGTATGACCCTGGTTGTGGTCCCTCGGTTGAGTATACTCATTATCTCTCTCTAATAATTGGGCCCTGTTGACAACGTCTGAATACAGAGAAAATTTATGAGAGATAAGGTATTGACGAATCTCAGGTTTTAAACCTCTCAGAAACATCCGTGTCATTCGTTCCTCATTTTCGACCAAATGAGGTACAAACCTGGATAACTCTGCAAATTTCGCCTCGTACTGGGACACCGTCATGTTGTTTTGTTCCAGTCTAATAAACTCAACCTCCTTCATATGACGAATACTTTCAGGAAAGTACTTGTCATTGAACAGTTTTTGAAATGTTTCCCAGGACATGTTGAGTGCGTCAGGCTGGGTACGCTTCACAGACTCCCACCAGTAGTCTGCCTCACCGCGGAACATAAATGTGGCGAATGGAACCTTCTGTTCCTCCGTGCATCCCAAGACATCAAATATCTTGGTAATTTGCTTGACCCACGTTTCCGCCATGATCGGATCCGGCTTTCCCTTAAATTCTGGTGGTCCCAATTCTTTGAACTGCTTAGCTGTGACAAACCGCGCGTTGTTATCATTTCCACCCGTATTCTGCACACGAGTCTCCCTCGTCTGATTTTGCATGAACTGCAAAAAGCTCCTAAACATTCCATCATTCATCGTTTGCTCGGTAACGTTGTTTACAGGAGGAATATTGCCTTCCTGTTGCACGTTCCCCTGGGTAGTGATCAAAGGTGTCTCCACGGTCTGATTTACTCCATTATTAACGTTCTCAGCTGCCATTCTTAAATACTGCCATAAAACAAGGGTTAATAGTCATGTCATATATTATCCCTATACTCTGACCGACCAAATAAACACCAAATAAACTTAGTCAGGTCATACTAGCGAAGGAATTCCCCGTCTCTCCCCTCCTAGTTCTTGTCTCACATCTCAGCCAGGGATCATATCCCTAAGCTCTGATACCAACTGTGACTCTGGACACCAACTTGTGTCAGCACCTTACATTGATACCTATCAGTTTGCCACCGCAGAACGGCGTCCCCTACGGAGAGTCTGGCTTCGGTGCATCCCCCATCAACAGGAAGTCACCAGCGAGAGGCTCGGGGCTCTTTACTTATAGCTCTGATACCAACTGTGACGCCCCCAGAATAGGTATACAACACCCATTCTGAGTCGCCAAATACATGGTACAGAAAGCAAACTACAACTTCAATAATACAATTGTCGTGCAAAATACGACAACACATACTGTGAGTTTAAATACAAATATTGTCTTCTAGACAATATCCACACTCAAATAAATCCTCATTACAATTATTCAAACACTATTTTACAGAAATAGTGAGGACTGCTAATACATCTTTCTAGAACCATCACTCCATACCCCGACTAGATCCTGCTATGTTCTCACCTCCTGAGAAGAAAAATGGAACAAAAAGGAAAAGGGTGAGCTCAACTAGCCCAGTAAAGAATATTATGACTAAGATAATATACAACAAATTATCGTTAGTCTTCAACAGGGAAAAATCTGATAAAATATAATCGACAACAAGTTTTAGATCAACAACTGCAGCGGAAACAGCAAACCATTAGAAGAGTCAAGTAGAGAAAGAATTCTACTATCTTCTAAGATTTAAAAGTCCATCATCAATATTTTATCCCTGTAACATCAATTAATAATCATCTTTAACCAAATATTCATCTTTGCACTACAGGCCAAAGATATTCATTTGTATCATCAGTCGGTCATGTTCATCTCAACACCTGTTCATCTTTGCACTACAGGCCAAAGATATTCATCAAGTAATTATACATGTTTGCACTACAGGCCAAAGATATTCAGTAATATCATCATTTAGGACTGAGGATGATGAAAAATATCTTAAAGAGAACGAATCCAATGAGACAGAAGGACAAATAGTAGGGATTCGTATAACAGTTTATCCAAGATCAATAATACTTCATAATAATCAATTGTGAAGCAGAATTCAAAAATAAAGATCAAAACATGGATACAATCAAAGATAGTAACCATAATAGACATCTTGGACAAAAAGGAAAAATTTTATTTTTCGGTGAATAGTGCCGTATTCGTGAATAGTACCGTATACGTGAATAGTGCCGTATACGTGAATAGTAACCCCCGACACAAAAAGTTCCAAATTTGATAAAAACTCATATCAATATTTCAGCATAATGATATTGAAGAAAATAATATCATTAAGAAGAAAATAATATCCCTTACCTCAAAATATCAGTACTTCTGGTCGGAATACCGGTATAAGGCTGAAAGAAACTTGCTCTGATGAATAGAAACTCTCAAAGTATCTAAATACTCACAAAATACACTCAATAATCTAGAGAGAGAAAGAGAGAAAACTTGTTTCTGGTGTAATTTTCAATTCTAACTTAGCCCTCTATTTATAGGAAAATTTTGGTAGGTTTGACCTGCAACCTGATGGCTTTACCTGCTACTATTCCCACCTACCACATTTGAAATATAATTCAGCACATTTTTTCACCAACCACAAGTGGGGCCCACCAATTCTAGAATTTTCCATCAAAATGATAAACTCCGAAAATTCAACAATTTCTGAACCAGTCATCTTGTAAAATTCATAATAAATCATACGTTCATTTTTAACGGTTCAAAATTTGTGGGCATATACTCAACTTATATATGTATAACATATCCAAAAATTACCACGATCCAACGGTCGGATTAAAAATTATAACCCCCGCAAAATATCTCAAAAACCCTGATTTTTAATACCTCTATTCCGACAAAAATATGGATAAAAACCTCAACATTAACTCCTTCATTTTTAACCACAAAAATATATCCCTCATTTATATCCACATAAAATAAATATTTCCTTATCATATGAATCAATAATTAATTATTCATAAATAATATTACAGAATCACATCTATGACAACCAGGCCGTTCCCAGGAAAGAGGGAGCTTTCCAATAAGGATTTCTCCTTACTGGCGCGCAATTAGATGACCAAACCTCTCCTTAGACAGAACTTTCTAGACATTGCCAATAATGTTATCTAATAATATTATTCAAATAATATGAATTATTGATCTGATAAATGAAAATACTGTGCAGCAATAATTATTGAAACAACAATAATATAAAATATCAATGCAGCAATTATTGAACCAATAAAATAAAATATTGAACAGTAATCACTGTAACAATTATTGAGTAGTGCCTTCTTACGTACGAATCAATAATTCAAATATACTGTGCAATCCGGGTGCTACTATGCAACCACGCGTTATTACTGTATTTTTAACCACCGGGTATTTAAACAGTGTTAACGGTAACAACTACGCCATTATTAATAAACAACTTATACTTGTCGTTTTCTTCATCCAATCGCTTTCCGTTATGGGGCCCACACAAGGCTGCGTCGTCGTACGAATATTCCCCGACAGCAAGAATATTCCACGACCAACCGAATATTCACCGACCAAAAATAAATATTTTATAACCACTTGCTTATTTTATAAAATTTACACATTTCACCCATAACCAAAGTATTATATCAAATTAACCCCTTATTATTCACAATAATATTTAGAGAAAATTTGATTTTATTCATTAATAAGTTGGGGTCTTACAACCTCCCCTCCTTATGAAATTTCGTCCTCGAAATTGACGTACGCACCTGATGTTTCAAAAAGGTGAGGATACCTCGCTTTCATTTCTGATTCCAACTCCCAGGTCATTTCTTCAATAGCATGGTTTCTCCACAAAACCTTAACTTGTGGTATAACCTTCGTGCGTAGGACATGCTCTTTCCTATCCAAGATCTTAACAGGTACCTCCTCGTACGTTAAATCTTCAGCTATCTCGTCTGGTTCTAACTCAATAATGTGGTTCGGGTCTTTAACATATTTACGAAGCATAGATATGTGAAAAACATTATGAACACGAGACATGCTTGGAGGTAATGCGAGTCTATATGCCACATTTCCTATTCGCTCAAGAATCTCAAATGGACCAACAAATCTTGGATTGAGCTTTCCTCTCTTCCCAAATCTTGTAACTCCCTTCCATGGTGCAACACGTAACAATACATGATCCCCAATATTAAATTCCACGTCCTTCCGATGAAGATCCGCATAACTCTTTTGTCGATCCTGTGCCGTTTGTATACGTTGTCGAATCGTTTGGATCTTCTCTGTAGTAATGCGTACCAATTCTGGTCCCAACAATGTTGCTTCACCCACCTCGTCCCAGCATACTGGAGAACGACATTTTCTTCCATACAACGCCTCAAATGGAGCCATACCTATGCTCGCCTGATAACTGTTGTTGTAGGAGAATTCCACCAATGGTAGGTACTTATCCCAACTCCCTTTGAGATCTAAGACACAAAGTCTTAATAGATCTTCAAGAGTTTGAATAGTCCTCTCTGATTGTCCGTCCGTTTGAGGATGGTATGCTGAACTGAATCGTAAATCCGTGCCCATAGCTTTCTGCAAGCTAACCCAAAATCGTGAAGTGAATCTTGGGTCACGATCCGAAACTATGGATACTGGCATGCCATGCAATCTCACAATCTCGTTCACGTACATACTAGCAAGACGTTCAAGGGAATAAGTCTCACGTATCGGCAAGAAATGAGCGGACTTGGTTAATCTATCAACAATAACCCAAATCGCATCTATGCCTTGAGAAACCTTGGGAAGACCTGTAACAAAATCCATAGTAATGTGTTCCCACTTCCATTTCGGGATCTCAAGTGGTTGCAATGGACCCTTTGGCACTTGATGCTCCGCCTTTACACGTTGACAAGTTAAACACCTCGAGATAAACTCCGCGATCTCTCTTTTCATATTGCTCCACCAAAATGTATGTCGAAGATCGTGATACATTTTGGTACTCCCAGGATGGATTGCAAACGGTGTGTTGTGTGCCTCCATCATTATTCTATGCTTCAAGTCAAAATCGTTAGGAACACAAAGTCTGGAGTTGACTCGAAGTATTCCTTCTTCATCGATTCTTGCTTCTGGAATAGCACCTTCTTGCACTTTCTTCTTCATACGCATCAGCTCTATATCCGTAGCTTGAGCAGCTTTAACTTTATCGATTAAAGTCGGTTCTACTCGTATATTTGATATCATCATGTGGGTACTTGGAGCCTTCATCTCTATCTCCATCCTTTGCAAGTCATACAAAATGGGCCTTTGTGTTAAAAACATTGCACTCGTACCCGCATATGATCTTCTACTCAATGCGTCAGCTACTACGTTTGCTTTTCCAGGATGGTATTGGATGGTATGATCGTAATCTTTCAACAGCTCAAGCCAACGTCGTTGCCGCATGTTGAGTTCCTTTTGGGTGAAGAAATATTTGAGGCTTTTATGATCTGTATAGATCTCCACTTTCTCCCCATACAGGTAGTGTCTCCAGATCTTCAACGCAAAAACGACTGCTGCCAACTCCAAATCATGAGTAGGATAATTCCTCTCATATTCTTTGAGTTGTCGTGAGGCATAGGCTATGACTTTCCCATGTTGCATGAGAACACATCCTAACCCTTTGCCTGAAGCATCGCTGTAGATAACAAATCCATCCGAACCAGATGGTATTGTCAAAACAGGTGCCGAAATGAGTCTCCTCTTGAGTTCTTGGAAACTCTTCTCGCATTCCTCACTCCATACGAATTTTGTATCTTTCCGAGTCAGCTGAGTTAACGGAGTAGCGATTCGAGAAAATCCTTCCACAAATCTCCGATAATAACCAGCTAAGCCCAGAAAGCTACGTACTTCGGTTACCGACTTCGGTTGCTCCCAACTTTGTATGGCTTCAATCTTCGCCGGGTCGACAGATACTCCATGTTTTGACACCACGTGCCCAAGGAATGCTACTTCCTCAAGCCAGAACTCGCATTTCTTCAGTTTGGCATATAGCTTGTTTTCACGAAGCCTTTGCAGTACCAGCTTCAAATGGCGCTCATGATCTTCACGGCTTTTGGAATAGATGAGGATGTCATCAATAAAGACAACAACGAACTGATCCAAATATTCTTTGAATACACGGTTCATCATATCCATGAAGGCAGCAGGAGCATTAGTCAATCCAAAAGACATTACTAAGAATTCATAATGCCCGTACCGAGTTCTGAAGGCAGTCTTTGGAATATCCTCAGTTTTAATCTTCAGCTGATGATATCCAGAACGAAGATCGATCTTTGAAAAGAATTGTGCTCCTTGCAACTGGTCAAACAGGTCATCAATGCGAGGTAGCGGATACCTATTCTTGATGGTGACATGGTTCAATTCTCGATAGTCAATACAAAGTCGCATACTCCCGTCTTTCTTCTTTACGAATAAAACAGGAGCACCCCAAGGAGACGTACTAGGACGAATAAAACCGATGTCCAACAACTCCTGTAGTTGGACTTTTAACTCCTGAAGTTCAATAGGAGCCATTCGATATGGGGTTTTAGAAATGGGCTTTGTACCGGGTTCAAGGTCAATAAAGAATTCAATTTCTCGTTCCGGGGGTAGACCGGGAAGTTCTTCAGGAAATACATCGGAAAATTCTCTAACAATAGAAATATTATTCAAATCTGACTTGTCTTTGTTCAAATCCATAACATGGGCTAAGAAAGCTTGACATCCGTTTTTCAATAAACGAATAGCTTTGTGGCTTGATATGACAGTGACTGATTTTAGTGGTTTAGTAGTTTGAATTCGTATGACAGGTTGGTTAGGAATATGAAAACTAACAACCTTACGAAAACAATCAATTTTAGCATGATGAGTGGTTAACCAATCAATTCCTAAAATCACATCAAAAGCAAGTATCTTTAAAGAGATAAGATCAACAGGTAATGTGATAGTGCCAACTTGGATCATGCAAGATTTATAAACTGTAGATGTAACGAAGGTTTCACCCAACGGAGTTTCAACAGATAAGTTAAAGTCCAATTTCTCCGGAGTCAAGTTTAAACGTTGAGCACAAGCAGGAGAGATAAAAGAATGGGTAGAACCGGTATCTAGTAAAGTATAAACTTCGCAAGAATTCAAGATTAGCTTACCCGTGATCACCTCGTTCGGGTTTCTCACGTTTTGGCCAGTTACGACAAACGCTCTTCCAGGAACCGCTGATTTCGCCTTATCCGGGACAGCCCTTGGAATCACCACTCCCGCTGAACTTGGTTTCGCTATAGTACAATCTCGAGCGATGTGGCCTTCCTTCCCACAGTTGTAACACACCTTGGATTGTTGTGGACAGTTTGGGCTGATATGTCCCTCTTTCCCGCATTTGTAACATCTAACTGGCGGTCGTTCTCCTCCCCTAAAATTTGTTGTTGGTGCTGGTGCTGGTGCTGATGTCTTCCCGTCATTGTTGAATCTCCTCTTTCTGAAATTTCCACTTGACTCACCTCTCCTATTATCATGGCCACGATGACCACCCGAGTGGTTACCGCCTTTGTTCGTATTTTTCCCTCCTCGTTGGTTATCATCGCTCTGATGATTGCTGTCACCGGTATGACCCTGGTTGTGGTCCCTCGGTTGAGTATACTCATTATCTCTCTCTAATAATTGGGCCCTGTTGACAACGTCTGAATACAGAGAAAATTTATGAGAGATAAGGTATTGACGAATCTCAGGTTTTAAACCTCTCAGAAACATCCGTGTCATTCGTTCCTCATTTTCGACCAAATGAGGTGCAAACCTGGATAACTCTGCAAACTTCGCCTCGTACTGGGACACCGTCATGTTGTTTTGTTCCAGTCTAATAAACTCAACCTCCTTCATATGACGAATACTTTCAGGAAAGTACTTGTCATTGAACAGTTTTTGAAATGTTTCCCAGGACATGTTGAGTGCGTCAGGCTGGGTACGCTTCACAGACTCCCACCAGTAGTCTGCCTCACCGCGGAACATAAATGTGGCGAATGGAACCTTCTGTTCCTCCGTGCATCCCAAGACATCAAATATCTTGGTAATTTGCTTGACCCACGTTTCCGCCATGATCGGATCCGGCTTTCCCTTAAATTCTGGTGGTCCCAATTCTTTGAACTGCTTAGCTGTGACAAACCGCGCGTTGTTATCATTTCCACCCGTATTCTGCACACGAGTCTCCCTCGTCTGATTTTGCATGAACTGCAAAAAGCTCCTAAACATTCCATCATTCATCGTTTGCTCGGTAACGTTGTTTACAGGAGGAATATTGCCTTCCTGTTGCACGTTCCCCTGGGTAGTGATCAAAGGTGTCTCCACGGTCTGATTTACTCCATTATTAACGTTCTCAGCTGCCATTCTTAAATACTGCCATAAAACAAGGGTTAATAGTCATGTCATATATTATCCCTATACTCTGACCGACCAAATAAACACCAAATAAACTTAGTCAGGTCATACTAGCGAAGGAATTCCCCGTCTCTCCCCTCCTAGTTCTTGTCTCACATCTCAGCCAGGGATCATATCCCTAAGCTCTGATACCAACTGTGACTCTGGACACCAACTTGTGTCAGCACCTTACATTGATACCTATCAGTTTGCCACCGCAGAACGGCGTCCCCTACGGAGAGTCTGGCTTCGGTGCATCCCCCATCAACAGGAAGTCACCAGCGAGAGGCTCCTCTTTACTTATAGCTCTGATACCAACTGTGACGCCCCCAGAATAGGTATACAACACCCATTCTGAGTCGCCAAATACATGGTACAGAAAGCAAACTACAACTTCAATAATACAATTGTCGTGCAAAATACGACAACACATACTGTGAGTTTAAATACAAATATTGTCTTCTAGACAATATCCACACTCAAATAAATCCTCATTACAATTATTCAAACACTATTTTACAGAAATAGTGAGGACTGCTAATACATCTTTCTAGAACCATCACTCCATACCCCGACTAGATCCTGCTATGTTCTCACCTCCTGAGAAGAAAAATGGAACAAAAAGGAAAAGGGTGAGCTCAACTAGCCCAGTAAAGAATATTATGACTAAGATAATATACAACAAATTATCGTTAGTTTTCAACAGGGAAAAATCTGATAAAATATAATCGACAACAAGTTTTAGATCAACAACTGCAGCGGAAACAGCAAACCATTAGAAGAGTCAAGTAGAGAAAGAATTCTACTATCTTCTAAGATTTAAAAGTCCATCATCAATATTTTATCCCTGTAACATCAATTAATAATCATCTTTAACCAAATATTCATCTTTGCACTACAGGCCAAAGATATTCATTTGTATCATCAGTCGGTCATGTTCATCTCAACACCTGTTCATCTTTGCACTACAGGCCAAAGATATTCATCAAGTAATTATACATCTTTGCACTACAGGCCAAAGATATTCAGTAATATCATCATTTAGGACTGAGGATGATGAAAAATATCTTAAAGAGAACGAATCCAATGAGACAGAAGGACAAATAGTAGGGATTCGTATAACAGTTTATCCAAGATCAATAATACTTCATAATAATCAATTGTGAAGCAGAATTCAAAAAATAAAGATCAAAACATGGATACAATCAAAGATAGTAACCATAATAGACATCTTGGACAAAAAGGAAAATTTTTATTTTTCGGTGAATAGTGCCGTATTCGTGAATAGTACCGTATACGTGAATAGTGCCGTATACGTGAATAGTAACCCCCGACACAAAAAGTTCCAAATTTGATAAAAACTCATATCAATATTTCAGCATAATGATATTGAAGAAAATAATATCATTAAGAAGAAAATAATATCCCTTACCTCAAAATATCAGTACTTCTGGTCGGAATACCGGTATAAGGCTGAAAGAAACTTGCTCTGATGAATAGAAACTCTCAAAGTATCTAAATACTCACAAAATACACTCAATAATCTAGAGAGAGAAAGAGAGAAAACTTGTTTCTGGTGTAATTTTCAATTCTAACTTAGCCCTCTATTTATAGGAAAATTTTGGTAGGTTTGACCTGCAACCTGATGGCTTTACCTGCTACTATTCCCACCTACCACATTTGAAATATAATTCAGCACATTTCTTCACCAACCACAAGTGGGGCCCACCAATTCTAGAATTTTCCATCAAAATGATAAACTCCGAAAATTAAACAATTTCTGAACCAGTCATCTTGTAAAATTCATAATAAATCATACGTTCATTTTTAACGGTTCAAAATTTGTGGGCATATACTCAACTTATATATGTATAACATATCCAAAAATTACCACGATCCAACGGTCGGATTAAAAATTATAACCCCCGCAAAATATCTCAAAAACCCTGATTTTTAATACCTCCATTCCGACAAAAATATGGATAAAAACCTCAACATTAACTCCTTCATTTTTAACCACAAAAATATATCCCTCATTTATATCCACATAAAATAAATATTTCCTTATCATATGAATCAATAATTAATTATTCATAAATAATATTACAGAATCACATCTATGACAACCAGGCCGTTCCCAGGAAAGAGGGGGCTTTCCAATAAGGATTTCTCCTTACTGGCGCGCAATTAGATGACCAAACCTCTCCTTAGACAGAACTTTCTAGACATTGCCAATAATGTTATCTAATAATATTATTCAAATAATATGAATTATTGATCTGATAAATGAAAATACTGTGCAGCAATAATTATTGAAACAACAATAATATAAAATATCAATGCAGCAATTATTGAACCAATAAAATAAAATATTGAACAGTAATCACTGTAACAATTATTGAGTAGTGCCTTCTTACGTACGAATCAATAATTCAAATATACTGTGCAATCCGTGTGCTACTATGCAACCACGCGTTATTACTGTATTTTTAACCACCGGGTATTTAAACAGTGTTAACGGTAACAACTACGCCATTATTAATAAACAACTTATACTTGTCGTTTTCTTCATCCAATCGCTTTCCGTTATGGGGCCCACACAAGGCTGCGTCGTCGTACGAATATTCCCCGACAGCAAGAATATTCCACGACCAACCGAATATTCACCGACCAAAAATAAATATTTTATAACCACTTGCTTATTTTGCAAAATTTGCACATTTCACCCATAACCAAAGTATTATATCAAATTAACCCCCTTATTATTCACAATAATATTTAGAGAAAATTTGATTTTATTCATTAATAAGTTGGGGTCTTACATAAGCATTTTCCTATAAATAGGGTGCTTAGGTTAGAATTGAAAATCACACCAGAAACACAAGTTTCTCTCTATTTCTCTTTCTATATCGAGCGTATTCTTGTGAGTATTTGATACTTTTAGTGTTGCTTTACGGTGCAAGTTTCCTTCAGCACTATATATAGTATTCCAGTCAGAAGTACCGTCTTTCCGAGGTAAGGGATGTTATTTCTTTTTTAATGATATTATTTTCTTCAATATCATTATGCCGAAGTGTTGATCTGAACTTTTTATCAAATTTGGAACTTTTCATGTCGGGGTTACTATTCATGAGTTACTATTCACGAGTTACTATTTACCGAAAAATAAAATTTCCTTCTTTTCGTCTAAATATCTATTTTGGATACTAGCTTTGATTGTATCCATATTTTGATCATTCTTGAATTTTACTTCACTATGATAAGGTATTTTTGGACATGGATAAATTGAAATACGAATCCTTAATATTTGTTATTTTGCTTCACTGGATTCGTTTTCTTTAAAATATTTTTCATCATCCTCAGTCTTAAATGATGATATAACTGAATATCTTTGGCCTGTAGTGCAAAGATGAATAATTTCTGATGAATATCTTTGGCCCGTAGTGCAAAGATGAACATGTGTTGAGGTGAACATGACCAACTGATGGATATCTTTGGCCTGTAGTGCAAAGATGACTATTTGATTCAAGATATTTATTGATTGATGTTACAGGGATAAAATGTTGATGATGGGCTTTTAAATTCATAGATAATCGTAGATTTCATTCTCTACGTAACTTCTCTATGAATTATTAATTTCCGCTGCGAATATTGAATTAAAACTTGTTGTCTATTGTATTCTATTAAATTTTTTCCTGTTGAAGACTAACGATAATTTGTTGTATATTATCTTAGTCATAATATTCTTTACTGGGCTAGTTGAGCTCACCCTTTTTCTTGTTGTTCCATTTTCTTCTCAGGAGGCGAGAATGTAGCAGGTACTAGTCGGGGTATGGAATGAAGGTTCTAGGAAGTTGTTTTAGTAGTCCTCACCATTTTATTTTGTAAAGTATTGTACCAATAATTGTAATGAGGACTTATTTGAGTGTGGATATTGTCTAGATGATAATATTTGTATTTACACTCATAGTTTTTATGTTGTATTAATAAAGTTGTAGTTATTTCTGTACCATGTTATTGACGACTCATAATGGGTGTTGTATACCTATTTTGGGGGCGTCACAAATACACTCATACTTTCTCTCTCTTCCTCTCTCCACACATATATATACACTCATACATTCTCTCTCTTTAGACTATTTGTCTATTTAATGCACTCATACTTTCTCTTTCTTCCTCTTTCTACATACTATTTCATGCAATCTTTTTTAAACACTTTTTTCATAATTCCACTAATAAGGGTATTTTAGTATTTTTATCACATATATTGGTATATGTGTGGAACTCTAGAACAGCAGATAATTTGAGACGGAAGGAGTATTTCAAATATTTTCAGGTATATATTGAAGGATACTTGGTGTAAGTTGTAAAGAATATACTTGGTGTAAGTTGTAAAGTAAAGGGTTATGCTCAACATGTTATTTCTCTATTTTCTTCATATATGTATTTTTGTTTTCCGTCTTTTGTAAAGTTGGCTAATTATACATGGTTATGATGATTTTGAGTATGGAATGATGGTTTTTTTTGGTGGTTTGGATATGTATGGATGATTGTAAGTTTTTTACACAGGTTTAGATTTTTCTGGATATCTATTTTTAAAGGAAATTTTACCGAAATTTCTTGAAATTAGTTGCTACTAGTTTGATGCTTTGGTGGTTGGATATGTGTTGATTGAATATGTATTAATTTCTGCATGGTATGATGATTTTGGGTATGAAATGATGGTTTTTTTGATGGTTTGGATATGTATGGATGATTGTAAGTTTTATAGACAGGTTTAGATTTGTCTGGATTTCTATTTTTAAATGAGATTTTGCCAAATTTTTTTAAAATCAGTAGCGACTAGCTTGATGTTTTGGTGGTTAGATATATGTTGATGATTGAGTATGTATTAATTTCTGCATGTGTGTATTTTTTGTGTTCCTTATTTTGTAAAGTTAACTAATTATACATGGTTATGATGATTTTGGGTATGGAATGATAGTTGTTTTGGTAGTTTGAATATGTATTGATAATTGCAAGTTTTGTAGACAAGTTTAGATTTTTGTAGATATCTATTTTCGAAGATATTTATTTTTGATGTTTTGGTGGTTGAATGTGTTGATAATTGAGTATGTATTAATTATTGTGGTTGTATGGTGAATTATGATAATTGTTGTGTCTGATTGTAAGTTATTTTAGGTTGTAAAGATGTAGTATTTTTTTTGAATTTTAATTTAATTTTTTGTTACGCCGTGTCTTCAGACACGGGCAATTACTAGTATCCTATATGCTATGATATGCCTTTCAAGTTTAAGACCGAACATGAAATATCCTCAACTGACACAAGTCACATTAATCATCAAAAAGAAATTAAAGTAACTAATAGGCCATGGACGACTTATGACCATATAAGAATCCCAAGTAACAGGAGAAAGAAAAAAAACAAGTTGGAAATTGAATTTATTATATAAAAATCACTTGGATGATTATTTTCCCTATATTTTTTATTTATCGCCCCATTCGTCCCAAAAAAAGAATATCTTTTACATATATTAAAGATGTATTTCTTGTTGTTGTATACTCATAAAAAAATAATTTGAAAGTTTAGTAGTGAAAGTATGATAACAAGGTTATAAACATCATCACATACGCAAATCCATATTCTCGCAATCGGAACTGTTGATTATGGTTTATAAGGTTGATTGCTGAAGGCATAATTGAAAAGTTTTTGTGACTTAGCTGAGGCTACCATGAACTGTTGATTCTGGGCATTGTGTTTAATAATGCACTAGTTAGCTGAGGCTACCATGAACTGATCTATGTTTTTATTCCAAGAAGTTTGGAAGGCATGATTACATTCCAAGAAGTTTTTATTCCAAGAAGTTTGTTGTAAATTTAACTTTCCTAAGTAAAAATCTAATTACATCAAATTTTGTTGTAGGAACGCCTTATCAAGGCGGGATATTTTTCCTTGACACAACGTTTCCGAGCGATGATCCTTTCAAACCTGCTAAGGTATGTTAAACAACATCTTGAAGCTTGATTTGACATATACTGAGAAACATAGTTTTCTTATTTGTCCTTGAAAATTAAATTGTAGGTTCAATTGTTGGTTTTTACAGCTTAATTTTTGATTGCTCTGTTTCAGTTCATTTTTATGATATTTATTCAGCTATTTGTGTGGATTTGTATGTCAGAAATAGCTCTTATTTACTTCTTTTTTGGGGGGGGGTGGAATTGTGGGTTTTTTTCAATTTCTCACATTTGAGACGTAAAGATCGATTTTTGTGTTAGTATAGTTTTAAATTATTTTTTGTTTTAAAAATATTTTTTGTTCCGAGCAGTACTTACTTTATTACCTGATTGGTTGTAGAAATTGTGGGACAAATGATAGAAATAAAACCTATTTTATGCTTCTTTAGCTAATTACATAGCCTTTGCTTAGCTGGAATGAGTTTTTGAAAGAAACCTAGACCACATGAACTTTATGTCCAAACTCATGATTTGGTCTCATCCCAGCTATATTGGGGTTTTACCTTTTAAATTCTAATTGTTTGTTGGGAGTTTGTTTTAAAAATGAGAATTAACTTTAAGTTATTTATTACTTCTTTGGATGCATACTTTAAATATCATTGAATGAAATAATTTCTTATGTATTAGAAGTCTTTGTCAATGACTGTCGTTTTACTTAACTGATTATGGTTGGTGGTATGAAGGTTTGAAATCGATATTTTTTTACTGTTCATTCCGATGCTTTCTAGAAGGACTCTATATTCTTATCTATTTCATCATAGCTTGAAATCTTTAAATGAAGTTGCTGAATATTTAAAGTCTTCTTATAAAATAATCAATACAAAGAATATTTAAAGTCGACGACAGCTTCAGTTTTTGAATGTTTGTGTTTAATTTGTGTATTTTAAAATTATTTTAAAACACACAAATTTGGGTGTTTTAAAATTTCTCTCTCTATATTATCGAGCATATTTTGTGAGTATTTAGATACTTTGAGAGTTGCTATTCAGTGCAAGTTTTCTTCAGTATTACATCTGATATTCCATTCAGAAGTAATGTTCTTTTGAGGTAAGGGATGTTATTTTCTTTGTAAATGATATTATTTTCTTCAATATCATTATACCGAAATATTGATATGAATTTTATTGTAAAATTTTTACCTTTTTGTGTCGAGGTTACTATTCACGTATACGACACTATTCACGTATACAGTAATATTCACGTATACGACTCTATTCACGAACACGACACTATTCACAAAAAAATAAAATTTTCTCTTCTTTGTTCAAGATATCTATTATGGTTACTATCTTTGATTGTATCCATGTTTTGATCTTCATTTTTGAATTTTACTCCACTATAGTTATTATGGAGCGTTTTTGAACTTAGATTATCTAAAGTATGAATCCTTAATATTTGTCCTTTTATCTCATTGGATTCGTTTTTTTAAAAATATTTTTCATCATCCTCAGTCCTAAATGATGATATTACTGAATATCTTGGGCCTGTAGTGCAAAGATGAATGATTAACTGATGAATATCTTTGGCCCGTAGTGCAAAGATGAACATGTGTTGAGATGAACATGACCAACTGGTAATACAAATGAATATCTTTGGCCTGTAGTGCAAAGATGAATATTTGATTCAAGATGTATATTGATTGATGTTACAGGGATAAAATATTGATGATGGACTTTTAAATCTTAGAAGATAGTAGAATTCATTCTCTACTTGATTCTTCTAATGGATTACTGTTTCCGCTGCAGTTGTTGATCTAAAACTTGTTGTCTATTATATTCTATCAGATTTTTCCCTGTTGAATACTAATGATAATTTGTTGTATATTGTCTTAGTCATAATATTTTTTACTGGACTAGTTGAGCTCACCCTTTTCCTTTTTATTTCATTTTTCTTCTCAGGAGGTGAGAATTTAGCAGAAACTAGCCGGGATATGAAGTGATGATTCTAGAAAGTTATTTTAGCAGTCCTCACTATTTTTATAAAATAGTGTATCAATAATTATAATGAGAACTCCTTTTGAGTTTGTATACTGTCTATTAGACAATATTTATATTTAAACTCACAATATATGTGTTGTCGTATTTTACACGACAATTGTATTAATGAAGTTGTATTTATTTCTGTACCATGTATTTGGCGACTCAGAATGAGTGATGTATACCTATTTTAGAGGCGTCACAGTATTTGTGTCTAAAAAATAGCAAAGTCATTAAGAGGTATGTCTGAATAATTTAGATTTAATTTTCTATCTCAACCATTTAGAGGCATTCAAAAGTAAAAAAAAAATATTTACCCTCTTAGCGAATAAGAGGTGGTCTATTAAGACCTCTTAAGAGGTAAACAAACAGCACCTAAGACTTGCCTAAATATAGCTTTTGGCTAATAATTTTTTAAATAAAATTATTTTAACTTTTTAATTAATTTTATATAATGATTATTAAATATATTTTTTGAATTTAAATCGACTTACTACTATTTATTTTGCTTAAAAAGTGAATGACTACATATCACATACAATTGTCAAAATACTCACAATTGAGTATTACTAATGTGATTCTTTTATTATTTTTAATTTAATATTAAGTTTTTATATAGTTTCACAATTTAATATTAAATTTTCATAATCAATCCTTTGAATTTTTAATTAGAGTTCAAAGTTGAGTGGAAACCTAAAAGTCTAAAATAGTGTTTAGACACTCTATTGCAAAGTTTTCAGACCTAGACCGGTCATCTAATCGAAAAAGATACTGAGCAGTTAGATCACTGGTTCAGTGGTCGAATAGTTATTGACCCAGTGACACGTCATTATTATATATAAAATATATATTAGTAATTAATAAAATTTTAAAAAATCTCATTTTTATGAACTAAAACATAATAAAGTTTAGTTATAATATTACCAAACGTGGTTAATTTTAATACTAAAAAATATTAGTATAAAAAAAATATTAAAATTAGTTCACTGGGTTAACTTAACCAATTTTACCGGTTCGATCGGTGGTTTACAAATTCTACCGAGTTTTGACTTAAAACTGAGTTAATAATCCAATCCGGACTGGAACACCGACAGTCCGAACTGGGTTTGAAAACCATGCTATATTGTATAATTAATTAACTAAATATATTTTATAAAAAAGTAAAATTGTTGTAAAATTATAAGTTACGATCATGATTTTAGTTTTAAAATGTAATTAAATTTTAACTAGAAATATATAAGCCAAGATTTTTTTAACATTAATTGACTTAAGGTGCCTAAATGAAATAAAATTGTTTACTAGATTTTAACGTTAATATATTTTGTAATATACATTATAAGTTTTTTATATTAATTATTATTTACTCATTATATTTTTCTTATATTTTTAATATATAATTACTTAGAAATATAATTGTTGTAAATAATGAGTTATCATTATGATTTTACTTTTAAAAGCTAGCTAACTAACTTTTAATAACTAATCTATAAGTTAGAATTGTTAGATAACATTAATTAACTAAAAGTCTCCTATATATCATAGAATTAGTAACTAAAGTAATTATTAATATACTATTTTGTTTCATTCTCTGTTTATTGACTCTTCTTTTTCCTTTCAGATTTATTAATTATATTAAGACATACACCACAATGAATGGTTTCTCTTCCATCGAAGCAGACCTATCACAAATTAATACTCCTAAAAGAAATATAGACTGTAATATGAGCAAACAGTTCGAGTTCGATTCATATTCGCACGATAAAAAGTTCGATTCGAGCTCGACTTGAAATATAAATGATTCAAAAATGAGCAAATTTTAAAGTTCGATAAATTACTCGAACCTCCTCAAATTGCAAGTTTCTTTTGATACTCGGATTATATTTGTTCGAAAAATTCAAACTGCTCGGGCTCGACTCGGTAGGTAAACGAGTATCAATCAAATCTTATTTTATACTCAATAAATTTTGTGAACCAAATCTAAGCAAGTCAATATTCGGGCATTTACACCCTTGCCTACAAATGACCCATTTCTTTCATAAGCCTTTCTGCTGCTACCGGAAAACTAACAACCATCCCTTTTGCCTTAAAATTAGAGTGCCATCTAACTATTAGACATTTTCCTATGTAGTTCAGTAGTTCCAAGATAAAAATTACATTTATAAATTGCTCGTTTTTAAGGAAAAATTTTCTTTTTCAAATACATTCCTAACATTTATTAGAAATATAGTACTCTGTTCGATGCTGGAGTGGTGGGTGGGTGTTTTGTTCTTGTTTTTGGTTAAGGAAGAAGATTCATACAAATATTTAGCGAAAAAAGAAAGAAGAAGAATATACAAATTACGTGTACCTAACACAAAATGACACATTTTTGTCTTATTTTATGGACTAGCACCACTTTATTATGACATGAATTTGTATGTAGTGGTCTATTTATCCGTGGGCTTCAAGCCAATCATAAGGTTGAAAGTAGACCATGTTTATGCTAATTTCTCAATCCCAAATAATCTTGGATGATGGCATGATGCAGCAGTAATGTACTAGAGTTGGGCTGTTGTCCACTAATTTGAGGTTTTAAATTTTGAAGCTGTAGTTTTCTTACAATCTTACCCTAGAAATTAGAATAGGAGGGGAAAAGAGATAATTAAAATGTGAAGGTAGCTGGTGATGCTGTTGTATAAGATTACAGAGTCTTGCTATCTATTGTAATAAATTTATATCGACATATAATTGTGAAGTCTATCAATACATGATATTGATATGAATTATGAGAGGACTCTATTTATTACGCATCTCTATAAACAAGTTATCAATAGTAATACGTATTCACCTAATTAACAATCAAATAATCGACATAAATCATTCGCAATATATATATCATTATCGAACAATTATTTATATAAGATTGTAACATTATTATAAATCTTATACGTTTCTTGATTGTTCTAGTTAAACAAACTTATTTTAAGAAAGAAGTATAAACCCAACCCCTAATTCACTATCATAATGTAAGATCCAAACAATTTTCTACTAAAAAATACAACTAATAAGAACTAATTAGCAAAGCTAGTTTGGAGCCAATGTGACTAGTAGTATTAATTAATTAGTGTGCCATGGAACCAAATATTATTTCTTATAATTGTCAAACAACTTTTTTCTCTAGTCTTTCCCTTATTCTATTCATTTGAAAATGGGATTTGCTTTTTGTATCCTTTTGGTGCAAATTTGCAACTATGAAAAAGAAATTCACCAGTCCAGCCATAAAATGCATATTGTATTAAGATTACTATTCTCAAAACAAACAAAAGGACAAATACTAAATTTCTAAGTTTAATCTATCCAGTGTTCTAAAAATTTCCGTCTAGGTTCGCTCAGGCCCCGCCTAGGCGTTAGGCCCCCCTCTTGGCGCCCCGCCTAGGCGCTAGGCCCCCTGGTGCCTCACCTAGGCCCAAGACGGCAAAAAAATCCCTCCATGAAATTAGACAGGATCTAGGCGGAGATATTTTTTTTATTTTAATAACTACCCAAACTAGATCATGATATATATATATATATATATATATATATATATATATTAATGATTTACAATATTCATAATACAGGTTGTAGCATATCAAATCACAACAAGAAGTGAACAATATCAAGTCAAAATGGATAATTTTATTATTGTTGTAATTTTTTAAAATTGTACAAACTTCAAATTATATAAATGATGATACATTTGTAATATTTAGTTTAGTTCAATATAATTCTTAAATTTATGTTTATTTTCTTAAGTTTTAATATTGAATTAAATTTTTGAAATTTTAAATTTTATTATTTAATAACAATCTTGTTTATGAATAAAACTAATACGTTAAAAATATGTTTGAACTTTGAACAATTGTATGTTTGTGTTTGAACTTTGACATTAGCAATATGGATATGTGTTTGAACTTTAAGCAAATGCCTTTATTATCTTTATTATAGATTATTTTGCTTTATATTATTGTTTTGTTTGGATAAATATAAGATAAAATATTAAAATTAACTTAAAATAAAAAATTCTGCCCAGGTCCCGCCTAGGCTCCCTAGGCGCTAGGCCTTCTCCGGCCGCCCGCCTCCCGCCTCCCGCCTCCCCCCTCCCGCCTCCCGCCTCCCGCCTCCCGCCTCCCGCCACCCGCCTTTTAAAACATTGAATCTATCTACATCATCAATCAAAGACTGTAAAGTCTTACACCAGATCTTAAAAGTAAAGTTAAAAAGAAATGGATTTGGATTTTAGACGGTTTAAATTAGACCATCCATTTTATAAATTGTGTTTGCTTAGCAAGAGAATTGTTTTTTAATAATACTGATATATATAACAAATGTTATCTAAAATACAAGTTTTTGTTATATTATACAAAAATAGAACACATTTGTATAAGCTGTCCAAATGATCCTCTTGAAACCAGGATCCATAATAACACTATGGTCAATTTACCCTCAAAAGCCCTTCCCCTCTCAAATCTTTTTCAAAAGAATATGTCCTAAATCAATCTCCTATAGAATTTCCCCAACTTTTTTCTTTATCTGATTCATCTTTTCAAGTCACCTCTCTCCATTGACATAATAGCAAGAATAAAGAAACAAATATAAGTTTTGAAACTATAATCTGATAACAAAGCTTAAAGAAATTAAAGAACCAAAAATAGATAGAAAAGGAGAGTGAAAATGGATATTCCTTGACATAGTTAATAAGAGTTAGAACAAGACTAATTACTAGTAACTTGTGTCAACAACTTTAAGCCCATTCGGAAAACGGAGTTTCCCAAATCTCAGTAAATACTTCAATAATAATCCTATGATGAGAAATGGAGTTGAGAGAGAGAAAACACTGCAACAGATTTTCAAGATCTTTGGACCCAAATAACTGTCTCTCAACAATCATTTCCACCATTGATGTCCTGAAATCATTGTACGGATCACTTGACCTCTTCACCACAGCAAAACTATCTTTCACTTTCCCTTCTAATGGCATCAAACCCTTCCCAGATTCTTCCCTCTTGATTATCCCCTTCCCTCTCTTAGGTCTGTTTCTACGAAAAGATTCAGTGGAATCAGAGGAGAGAGATTTTGAGGAGAAAAAAGTGGTCAGATCATCGTCATCCTTACCTTCATTTTCATCTTCACTACTAGTAACTCACCACCCATAATAATTTCCTGACACTGAAGATAAAAATTCATCAAATTTTTTCTTCTTCTTCAATTGGGATTTTTTCTTCCTCGTTTTCCTTGACTTCCTCAGTTTTGGCTTGGATGCTGTGTTGAGAGGGGAAATGGGTGATGCGGGTGGGCAGGTCCGGCCATTTTTTTCGGCCGGAAAAGGGAGAAGGGAGCTCCGGTCAGTGACTTTACTTCTGGATAACAAGTGGGTGTTTTTTTCGGGTAGTGTTTGGGAGGATTTGGGTCTGCTCATAGAGGGAAATGGACGAGGAGGCTTAGGATTAGGAGAGAAGAGTTGGATTAGTTGGTGGTGGTGATCATGGGGTTTTTGAGGGTAGAAAAAGGGGTGTTCCATTACGTCGGAGATGTTTTTGGAGCGGCAGGAGCCGAGGGATGAACGGAACATGCGAGAGATTTTTAGCTTTAGTCGGTTTTCCATGGTACGTACGTACCAGAGAAAAATTTGTTTTGGAGAGTGGGGGGTGGGGGAATGGACTAATAGTGGACTATGAAAATAGATATAGATAAATTTATATATATAATAGTCATGTTGCTGTTTATTGGAATAACTTATTACTTATTTTGAAAAATAAGTTGGATAAATAGTGTTTGTTTATCATGGAGTAATTATTCAAGGTGTTTGACTGAATTTCTAGCTAGTACAATGAAAGCCCCCACTAACAGTATCAGACCGATCTCCACGTACTACGTACTTACGTACCCACGAGGGTTGCATTGAAAAATAATTAAGAATAATTCTACCAATTTCAGTACTTTATTTCGAACAATTAAATCTCTGTTGAACAAAGAATTAATCCTTTTTGCAACAACCAACATTCGATCTGTTACATAATTATATACCGAAATATTACATTGCTTAAAGAGAATTAGTTAGGGCATTAACTATTTATTGGATACTTATTAAATTATGTATTGACTATATATATATTATAAATAAATCCATATTTGGTTTAGAGAGAATGGAATTAGTGTTCCAAAAGAAATATACATTTTTATGTTTGATTAAGCACTTAAAAAGGGAGAGAATGAACATTTTAATAAAATGTTTAAAAGAATGCTTATTCTATTTTGATGGTTAAAGATTTCATTTTAATCGACAAATTTAAATAAAAAAAAAATCGTAAACATATAAATAAAAATACTCATTACATTCTATTTACATCCTCATTCTAATTTTGTAACCAAACAGACTAATAATTTTTCTATAACTAAAACAAATGAAACCACGATGAAAAGAAAGTCAAAATATTGGACATGATTGGTTCATGTGTTTGAAATATGTCTATATATATACGATCTTATACTTTGGAATCCGAATAATATTTTGGGTATATTTTAGAATATAGAATATATATTTTTTGCTAAATATTAAACAAATTAATGAGTAATATTTGGAAGACACGTGATTATGGTCACCACCAATAGCGGGTTTAATTGGGCAACTTAATATATTTGTTGGAGAGGAAACAAATAAGAGTAGCTGGCTGGCTGGCTGGCTGGCTGGCTAGAATCCAAATAAGTATACGGGTTGACATCTCTCTCTTTTACGAGGTTTCCCTAAAACCAAAACTTTTTATAATCCTAATTAAGTGGCTTATCAAATTGTAAAACTTAAAATTATGTGAAATTAATTAATGAAATAATTAATGCTATAAATTACTTTAAAAAAAAGTATCACTAATTAAGTAAAAAAAATATTATTTTAAAAGTTCAAAAGAATTCATATATATCTCAATTTAAATTTTCTAATTTCACAAATTAATTACAATCAAAATTAAATAAAACTCGTTTTGTAGAACATAGAAAATATTACTGTCACAAAGAAGTAGATAGAATATTATCATCGCGGGTAAGTACATATTAGAAAGAAATTATCGTTTCCTTCAAAGGTACGTACGTGCTGCAGTGATATTTGCTGAAATTTCCAAAAGTTTTGAAATGGTAAAAACCCAAACATGCATGTATGAGAATTAGATTGATAATACTTCCTCTGTTCCTTAATATAAGTCATTTTAGAAAATTATTTTTATTTTATTCCTTAATATAAGTCGTTTGAGAATTTCAAATAAGTATTAATTGCTTAGTTACCAATATTATCCTAAGTAGTAAGTAATAAATATAACTTTGGTTCTCTTACTATTTTTTGTCAAATAAATAACACTCTCTTTTTTCAATGCAAGGACAATATAGACAATTGATATTATATTTAATATTATACAATCATTTCCTTAATAATATTTGTGCACAAATCTAAAATAATTTATATTAATTAACTGAGGGATTACTAATTAAGAGATCTAGAGAGTACTTAAGTTTTTCGAATAGTGAGATTGAGAGTGCGCGAGGGAGTGACAAAGAGGCAATATTGTCACCTTTTCCATGTTTTCATTCGAATCATAAATATTTTATTCTCATTTTTCACCATAATATATATATATATATATATATATATATATATATATATAGTTGCATAAATATGGAGGAGCAGCATAATGGATACACATAAAAGTGGGATCACAGACTACCCTATTGAAAAATAAATGCATGCATGCATGCATGGTATAATTCAGCACCCGTGACATATTTTTCATTTGTAATAATATATCGTCCCCCTCTCTCTGTATTGTCATTTATTAATTAATTTGCTCAATTATTCCTGAAAGTTACCTATTTCAAGCTTCATAACACAGTAGTAACATACTGCCTTTTGTTGTAAGAGTGGCCTGACTATCATCTCACATCAATTCAGATTTGATGAATCAATACTTATATATAAAGGCATCAAGGCCGATCTTTTTAATTTTAAAATCGGGTGAGTCAACTCATTTAATTTCAAATTCAGCTGCCTTCTGATTGGAATTCCAACACGAGTTAACTCGATTGATTTACTTTTGCGAATCTGCGTCGCTTTCTATTCTGAATTCCAAATCCCATATACAATTGATAATCATCCTCAGCCACCGATCACACAAAACTCTTCGGATTTCCCTCCTCTTCCTCCGTCTTCTCAATTATCTCATCCTCTTATATTTCCCCTTCCCCTTCTCCTTCCCCTTCCCCTTCCCCTTCCCCTTCCCCTCAGGGAATTTCTCTGAAACTCACCCAGTTGAGAAGATTCAGTTCCGATCAATTAATCGATGAATACGAAGAAAGATGTAGAATCATCGAAGCTAAACGTCGAGTTATGACCCCCAACTCAAAGAGAACTGACGTTATTGCTGTCAAATGTGGGATGTACGCTCTTTGGGACAAATGGGGTGAGCGAGTTCCTATCAGTGTCCTTTGGTTGGATGAAAACATTGTCTCTCAGGTCAAAACCCCAGAGAAAGAAGGAATCACTGCCCTCCAGGTTCTATCATTTATCCTAATTCAGCATTGGTGTGTTTTAATTCAGCTTTTTATATGTTATTATTGATTGCACAACAACAGGTTTTATCTGTATTAGATAATTAATGGGTTATGTTACTTATGTCAATATGTTTGAAGTGTTGGTATTTTATTTATTCGTCAAGAGGTTTATTTTATAAGTTTTCTACGAGGCAATATGGATTTGTATTTTTAATTTCTTTGTTTAAGAATACACTCCCTCTACATAAAGTCTTAAGAGTCCCATTTACAAAATTTGTGAATATTAAGAATATATTATTCTTACATGTATACCCCTAATTCTTAAGTTGTAATATTGTTGTATGATAATGAAATTATGATGTTAAATTTGAGGACGTTGCGTCATTTTATTCACTACCCAAAAAAATGGACTCTTCTGGGGAACAATAAATTTGCACCCAGAAAAATGGACTCTTTTTAGGGAACAAAATAAATTTACAAATGAAACTCTTTTTGTGGGACGGAGGAGGGAGTATTAATTTCAAGGTTTTGTTTTTATCAGAAAGCTGATGCTTATTTGTTAAAATGTGAATTTGTTTGTGGTGTTAGTTAGATTGGTTGCGGGCATAAAAAGGAAAAACATTTGACCAAACCCGAAGTGGGTCATTTTAAATCTCAGGGTGTTCTTATGAAGAGGAAATGGAGAGAGTTTCCAATGACAGAGGACGTTCTTCTTCCCGTTGGTGCATCAATTGGCGTTCGCCATTTTGTTCCTGGCCAGTATGTTGATGTGACTGGAATTACTAGAAGAAAAGGTTTCCAGGTGAAGCTGTCTTCTCTTTGTTTTTTAGATTCAGCTCTTATCCTCTCTTTTGTTTTACTTCTGTTGCTGTTTTATATAATGATTCACAGTTGACACTTTCAGTATGAACATTACACTAAATAGATTCAGAAGCTCCTCTTTGATATGGACACAAACTACTATGATTATTATTATAATCTTACTTATCTTCATTATGATCGAGTTACATTGCTCACAATTATCAAACCTTTTCCCCTAAACTATGCATTCCCTGCTGATGCAATGGAATTCAAAATAGAAGATAAAATGTTATTGTTAATTTATTAATCAAGGTTATGCTGTGCCTGTGCATTGCATCACAATTTCCTTGCAATAATGTTTGGAGACTGAGAGGCCTGACAAAGAGAAAGGAGAAAAGACGGGCCAAATGGAATTCTTCTATTCTTTTTGAGGTACACATCACTTATATTTCGCGAATACCATTTGTGTTTTTCACATATTTATGGTCGATCAATGTAACATAAATTAGATAGAAAATCAAAATAATAAAGACAGTTTCCCTCGCTTTGAGCTCACACCCCAGATATGCAGAATTGCAAGGTAACTTTATATTTGACTTCCAAGATGTTTGTTCTTTGATTAACATATCTATCTATTCAGCTTATTATATTAGTATGCTATAAAGGATGACACTTTTCTTCAAGTATTTTTATTTAGCAAAAAAAAAAGATGATGCTTTTCTTCAAGTATTTGTGTTTGGTGTGGGTTTGATTCTTTTTCTCTCATTTTAAGCTTCCCATGTAATAATTTTTGTTAAAGCTTTTCTTTTTAATGGATCATGAGGATTATTGACACTTCATTTCTAGTGATTACAATGATTGTGAGATTAGGATTGTAATTTGTATGTTTATTATTCTCTTTATGCTTTTATTGGCTTCTTAGGTTTCAATTATGAAGTTGATAAATAAACCATTTTATGATTTGACTGACCATGCCTATAGATTTAATTTCTTGCAAAGCTGATATCTACGATTATGTATGCAAGTTAATTGTGTCTGCTCAAATAGTTGATCACGACTAAAAGGAAAATCAAGCAACTTCCAATTTTTGCCATCATAAATTGAAAATATCTATATCAAGACTATGACTATGTATGTTGTGTATCATTATCATGTTGTCAAGCTCCACATTTATGTTTACCCAGTTCCTTCATTATTTAAAATCAATAATATGAAAAAGCAAAAATATTTGATCAATTTTAAATGCAGGAATTAGATGCGATGAAGATGAGGACACTAGAGCAGGAATTAAAAAAATGCAGGCCAAAGTCACACAAGGTTTGTTTATTTATTTATTTTTTCGTTTTTTAAGATTTTGAAAAGAATATATAACATTATTTTCGTTAGGGTTTATTTGTATCCATGAATACACTTTCATTAGTGTGATTTATGAACGCTAATTTTATACTTCATGTGGAATTGGATGAAACATTACATATTGCTATGTACTTTTTTGGGCTTTAATGCAAATAAAGTTTTCACATTTTAGGTGGGAGTGGTTAAAAGTGTGAAGAAAGAAGAGAGTAATGGCAATGGGCCTGAAGAAAAGGACCTTGAAGAGAAATTAGAAGAAGGAGAACCTGAAGAGGTAGTGAAAGGAGAAAAAGATGATGAAGGTGAATGAGAAACAGGGGTAAATTTATTTTCCTTACATTTTCTTGATTTTGTTTTTGGTTTCTAAGAAAATGGGGTTTTTAAATATATAATTGATATTTTGGTACTTCCATTTTCTGATATTGGAGTTTAGCAGATACCGAAGGGGGACAATAATTTTTTGTTTTTTTTGTTATGGTTTATATTTGTTTGATATATAATATATGTGTATTAGAGTTGTTGATAGACTGCAAATCTAATCCTAGACACAAGTTTAATAAAATTCATTTATAGGTAGGTATATATCATTTCTGCACTGTAGATAGCTTCAACGAAATCGATCCAATTTATCTCCATTGTTGTTGTCGCCTTAATTATCACTCTTATTATCTCCATTGTTCTATTGCTTTTTGAATGTACTACTGTTATTTATTGTTTGGCTTTTATAGTTTTCTGTATGTTAATATATTCTCAATTTGATTTTACGCTCTTTGCTTCTGGAATTAGTCATCTACTCAACCTTCTATAGGTTCTCTTGAAAGCATTCATTTTTTCCAAAGGCAACTTGACATGATGATTTCATAATTGAAAGCCAATTATATAGCATAAACAACTATTATTTTGCTTCTACATCTAGGAGGATATATGGCCAAGATATTGTCTGATTGTTGGTTTATTTTTTTTGATTCTTATAGAGTGGTAAGTTATAGGATGAATTACATATTCTATTACATTTTTGAAAAAAATTATAACAATAATGCACTCATAAAATATTTATACAATTAATACAATTTCATATTTCTATACAATATTAGTGCAATTAGGATTCCTTAATTTAGGTAATTAGTATGCAATTAAGATTCCTTAATTTAGGTAATTAGTATTGATTTACTTATTAAATTAAGTAATTAATAAGTAAACTCCTCTTCTTCTTCCTTTCTCTCTCAAAAATACAAACTCAGTCTCCATTGTTACATAAAATCTTCTCGCTCTCTCTCATCCCTCATCCGCCGTCCGCTGTCGTGCCGCCGATCCTCCGGTTAGACCGAAAGAGAGGTGGTCATGTGATCGAGAGAGCTACCTGACCGACGACGATGACGCGGTTTCCCTTCCGATGGCCTATCCGGACACTTCACCGGTGTCTGCTGAAGAGATTGATCGCCGACACTATTATTGTCGCCTTCCGCCGCCGCCGCCGCCGCCACCTCCTCCTTTGTCGCTTCCATTATGACCGCCTCCTCCTTCGCCTCCATTACCTCCTGAATTTTTTTTTTCATAGTGCAGTTGGTAGCCAAACTTCCATACCGAGGTAACCTATTTAGTTTTATTAGGTTGCCAATTTATTTTGAATGCGATGCAATTGGTAGCCAAACTTTCATACCAAGGTAACCTATTCAGTTTTATTAGGTTACCAATTTTATTTTGAATGTGATGCAGTTGGTAGTCAAACCTTCATGCAGTTGACTGCCAAATCTTCAGACAAAGGTAATCAATTCAGTTTTATTAGGTTAAAAAAATTTTTTGAATGTGATGCAATTCGTAGCCAAACCTTCATACAAAGGTAACCATTTTAGTTTTTGTTGGTAACCAAATCTTTAAAAAAAATCATAACAGTAATTCAGGTACTTCCGGAGATTTGCGACGGAAGAGGAGGATGATGAAGGGGGAAGAGAGAGCGATGTAACGGCGGAGCAACCAAGGACTTCTGGAGATTCGCGACAGAGGATGATGATGAAGGGGAAGAGAGAGGAGGCGGTGATAAAGATAATGAGCGGTGAGGGAGATAAAGATTAGGATGAAAAAAATATTTTTTTGTTTTCCCTTCCTTTTATTTTGAATTTGAATTTGAATTATTAATTATGACAATTATTTCTCCTTAATTTTAGGTTTTCTTATTAATGTGAATTGTACTATTTTTGTAATATGGGTCTTAATTACTCTTTTTGTAATTATTTTGTGCATGCACTAATGATATAATTACTTTTTAATTGTTGTATATTTCTGTAAAGAACCCTAAGTTATATTAGGAACCCACACCCCAAGTTGAAGTGCAAGTTGGTGAGTCAATTAAATATGTTTGGTAATCTGTTAAAAATTTGACCTTTACTAATGAATGAATGAGTTGTTTTTGTTTGGAGTTTGAAATGATAGAACATTCTTCATTTAACCTTTATTGATGAATGATTAAGTTGCTTTTGTTTGGAGTTTGAGATTATAGAACATTCTTCATTTTGTTGGGTAATGAATTTATTATCCGTTTTGGGGTTGTTTAGGATTGATAGATTTTCAAAAGTAAGTTATTATTCTTTTATAGAGCTCCTAAATCTTATTTTTGTAGTAAAAAAGCTTATATAATATAGTGGGATGGTGTTAAGGGCACTTCAGATTCATAATGTTATGAATTTAAATTGCTTGAATCACATTGAACTTTGAGAACTTTTAAAGAACTATACATTCTTAAGAACTATTTTGCATGTCTAAGGTATGTTAAGTCAAATTTGAGGAGAAATAATTAATATCCTATCAATTATTTTATTGTATGATAATTTTGAACCTCTTCTGGGAGTCTTTTTAGTTAATGTTTATGTTGCATTTTAGTTGCAAAAGCAACCTACAAGGGAGTAGTACCTTAGAAATTGGCATTGCCTTCATGTAAAAAACCTAAGATTACAACTTTACACGCAATAAATCTACTCTACTTTCAGATAATAAAAGTTGATGTTTAACGGAAATAAGACATGAATGGTTGACAAATTATACTATTCAAACTAGCCCGTGCATTGCACGGGCTATCACCTAGTATATACAAAGACACACCTTTTGAAACTTAAAGAATTTCTTTTATTTACAAATAATTGTTTTCCAATATTAAATTTAAAAATAAAATTTACTATTCGATCAATAATATTGCAAAAAATTATGTGAATATATTCAAATATTTACCTAAAATAGTTAAGGCTTCAACTTGAAATTTTTTGGGTTGAAAATAATTATAACAGAACTGATCCAATAATATATAACGTTTTAGAATTATATACAAAAATTAAGGAATTAATTGTATAATTTTTAATATAGTATTAATTGTCTATAATACCATTTATTATATATTTATCTCATACTCTCTTTCATCAATAAATTAAAAAAATATAATTATTTAAGATGTCATATATTATTGGATGGAGGGAGTATATCTAAAATAGTTTGTCAACATTTTTGCAAGCAATCATACAAATTGACAATATGAGTTGCTTTATTTATTACTCCCACGTTTTAGAGTGTTTTTTTTTCCCAAAATATTTTACGTTTTCTAAAATCAAGACTATTTTGCCTATATTTTTCCTTCTTTACCCTTCCTTCTCTACCACCATTACTACTCCTATAATACTCAACTCATAATACTAAACTCTAATCAGAGCCGGTTCCGGTGATCCCATAATAACAGATCCGCAGATCCCATAATAACAGATCCGTTCCATCGTGAAAAAAACAGAGCAGATCCGATGATCTCGTTTCAAATCGGAAGATACAAATAGAGCCGGTTCTGTTTAGAGAGAGAGGAGGTATAGAAGAGATAGAGAGAGAAGGTTTGTAGAGGGATGAGGGATGGAGATGAACAGATTTTATTGAAGAGGTAGAGAGAGAAAATTATCAGATTTTATTCCTAAGTGGAGTTGAACGGACAGAATAACAAATAGAAGAAGAAGGACAGGATGAGGAAGAAAGAGGAACGAATGGAGAATTAAATGATATCTAAGGATAAAATAGTAAAATTGTATCTATTCTTAATCTAAGTAAAATACTCTAGAACGTGTATTATTTTGGGATGGAGGGAGTATATAGGAGCACTCCTGAAAACATTGTGCCAAAATAAATGCATTGACTCAGACCCCATGAATGGATTCTCACTCTCTTTAAATAACCAAATAATGCACTTTTAGACTAAAACTTGATAGTATTGATAAATTAATCATCGAAATAAAATATTATTGATATTCTTCGTATCTATTATTATCTACTGACTACTAGAGATTTAGAATTCCGTTACGCCGTGCCTTCAGACACAGACAATTACTCTACAAAAATATTTAAGGGATTTTTTTTATATTTATTAAAATATTATAATTTCACATAAAATTGTCTTTCTGTCAACATCGACCTCGTACTAGAATTATTAAATTAATTGATAGCACAGCACAACACATGTATTAAGATTTAAACTAACTTGATTAATTAATCCTGCAAGCACTCTCTTGATTTACATCTTCATCATCAAACAATGTAGCAAGCTGTTCTAAACTCTTACCTTTTGTTTCTCTAATTACGAAATAAAAGAAAATTGTAGCTACAACCATTATTCCCGACAGCACAAAAAACATTCCTCCGAACGTTATCTTCTTTGAAATGCTGAGAAATGACATAGATACCGCCCCGCTTACCACCCGGTTCACCGACACTGCCAGGCTCGAACCCTGAGCTCGTAGCCTCATCGGAAAAATCTCCGATGAGTACACCCATGTAATGGGCCCCAGCCCAACTGAAAAAAAGGACACAGCAGCACAAACTGCCACCACGCATATAGCAATAGCCCAAACAGGCTTCTGATCCGAATGCTCCAGAAATATTGAGCCGAATCCCAAACAGGCTAATGAAACGGCCATCCCAGATGAGCCCAATAACAACAAGGGCCTTCTTCCAAACCGGTCCAAGAAAAGGGCTGATATCAAAACAAAGGATGTTTTTGAAATCCCCATGATGATTGTAACCAAAACAAGTATCTTACGCTTGTGGATTCCGGCGGCTTGGAACACCGACGGCGTGTAATAAATGACCGCGTCATTGCCGGAAGCTTGCATGAAGAAATTCATTCCAATGGCCGCGATAAGCATTCGGCGAACTGCCGGGGTGGGCATCAAAAGCTCCCTCCAAACTCCCTGTCCATGCCAACTGCTTGGAGAAATTGAATTTGCATGGCTTGAGATGTCAGTTGGGCTTTTGACAAGAACTGAGGCTGCTTTTGTCATTTCTTCAAGCCGCATGTCGGCTTCTTCCTTTGTTTCCGATGTTTTTCTCAAAACAACCCGAGCTTCGGCCACCCGGCCTTTCATAACCAGCCACCGGGGAGACTCCGGCATACTAATAACTCCGATGGCAACACCAATCGCCGGTACAGCCGCGAGTCCCACCATTAGTCTCCAGTTAATGTTTTCCGGCAGACCTGATAATGCATAGTTGAAAATATAGCCTAGTAGAATGCCAACTGTGATGAACACTTCAGGGAGTGAGGTGAGGAAGCCGCGTGTCATGGCCGGAGATACCTCGGCGGTGTATACCGGAGCTATCATGAGGGAGTACCCAACGCCGATTCCGGCAATTACTCTTCCGACCATGAGGAGGGGGAATGATGGTGCAAACCCCATTACGAGCGCGCCTGCCAAAAATGTGGCTGCTGCCAGAGCAATGGTGTATCGCCGACCAATCCAATCAGAAGTCTTCCCGGAGGCAAAAGCTCCGATCAAAGAGCACACATTCAAAGACCCAACTAAAATCTCCGATTGACTTGTTGAAATCTTGAGGTTATCCTTGATATATAGGATTGCCCCGCTCATCACCCCAATATCTGCATATTTCATATTTGCATATATAGAGACAGAAATTCACTCAATTTATATATTCACATATTTGTGCACATTTTAAGGAGTCAAATTTGGTATGAACCAAAAAAAAAAGGTACAAAGTCAATTTCCGCATACCAACAAATGCACACAAATTCTCATAACTTGCATAAACACACATCACAATTCAGTATTTGAGCACACAACATTGTATAAATAATACTACCTCCCTCGATGAAAACAAACAGTTATATTATACTCCCTCCGTTCCTATTTAAACGACGTTTTAGAGTTTTTTATTTGTCCCTAATTAATTGACGTTTGTTCAAATCTAAGAGAATTAATAATAATTTTTCCAAAATTATTCCTCATTACTCTACCTATTTTTTTGGTACTTTAAACTCTTGTGCTATGATAAATTAATGATTTAAGGGTATTATAGACAATTGAGTACTATATTTAATGCTTTTCAATCATTATCTTAATTCTTGTGCCCATCTCTAAAAGGTCATTTAAATAGGGACGGAAGGAGTATACAACATACTGACTGGCTATTACACCACTTATATAAAATATTACTCCCTATAAAAGTCCTTATTACTATTTTAAGTAATCTCATACACTTTTCTTTAATAACCAATTTGTTATGCAATTTTTTTTATTATACCCTTAGCATTAAATATCTCATATTTTTTTTATTCTAATTCTCTCTCCATATTCAATAAGTATAATTAGTTATGTGTTGAAAATATTTTGAATTGAAAAGCTAGAAAGTCACTGTTTCACCTACATTAAAATGATTAATGACATTATTATGGATAATTTTGTTATTTCATTCTTCTTACTATGCATGAAAAGTCTACCTGCACTTTTATCGTGTAACAGAGAAAGTAATATATACTTAATATAGAGTACTACCCATGTTTTTTTAGTCTAAATCTTTTGTCCTATATTATATGCATTAACCTTAAACGACAATCTTTTTTAGGGACGGAGGGAGTATAATGTTAATAGTTATTCCCAGTACATTTTTTAAAATGGACATGATATAAGACAATGGATGAGATGGATACATTTTTTAAATGGATAACCACTCCACTATCTGCATTAATTCATGCAAGAAGACAACGGGTGAAACAGGAAAAAGGATAGCACATTATTGAAATTTACAAAACTTGGGGATATTTGTAATTTCAAATTACCATAAGGAAAATAAATTATATACGACTCCAATTGATACACGTAAAAAAATTAAGAGAAAACCAATTGATATATTTTATATTTGTTATTTATCATAGTAAAAAGATTCTAAATCCCTTAATTTTCTCCTAAATTCCCTAGTGTTATTGTAGGGTGTAGCATAATTTATTCTCTATTCTCTAAAAAGAAATAAGATTATCTTTTTAGAACTAAAACATATGGCAAATGGGACTTTTGTAGAGGAAGGGAGAGAGTAGCAGTTAAAGAAAAAATCTAATCAATGAGAGCTACTTTTGCAATTAATTTCACATAAAAAAAAGTCCATTAGGGAACAGAATTAGCATCACCAAAATCACAAATTTACATGGATAAAGAGAATGAAATTGGACTTACCATAACCCAATAGAATGGAATTGGTTGAGGCCAAAACAGCACAGGCAAGTGCATATTTGTTTAGACGGGTGCTTTTGGGGGGTAAGGATGGGTCATTAGATTCTTGAGCTGCAGCTGCACCGGTCTCCATGGGATCAACTGTTCTAACCCCAGATTCTTCTTCCATCTCTGCTTTAATTGATCTGGATTGCTTTGAACTAAAAACAGAGTGAGCTAAAAACAGAGTATACCCATTATGAGAAGAAGAAGAAGAAGAACGGTAAAGAGGGTTGGTAGGATTGGATTTAAGAGTTTGAGTGGAGAGAGAGAGAGAATAAGAATGGAGGGTGATGACTGATGAGCATGAATTACAAACAAGGCACTAGTATAGGGAGTAGTGACACGTTAGGTGTGAGGATCCTTTTTTGCCGATGATTTGGGGAAGTTTTTTTTTATTGAAAGTCATTAGCATGAAATTAATTTTGATTAATATGCAGTAAGTGATCTCTTTATGTATATCATTACTGTATTAATTAATTGACCAACTTATCATAAAATTAACTGATTAATTGACCAACTTATCATAAAACTAACCGGTTAATTGACCAACTTATTATAAAATTAACCGATACGTAATATGACTGTATTAATTAATTGACCAATTATTATAAAATTAATTTTATGATAAATCCTTTTTACTAATCCATTTGCTTTTTATCCATGTTTGAACTTGAGATAAGGTAAATTCTAAGTCTTCTCTATGAAAAATTAATCCCAAGTTTGTACCAACCACTAGACCAACAACCAATACCTAAAAGGGAATTATTATCTTTAATTGGATTTGATATGGAAATTATTATCTTTAACGGAAAAGATTGTATCAGGAAAATCTGATATCTTACGCGATAATATTTTAATTACTAATAGATTTAATATTAAAAGTAAATATTAAATAATGTGATTGGTTATCTCTATCGAGTCTACCCATATATATAGATCATTAACTAATTTTAATCTAATACGTCATTTTCTAATTTGTTTTTTATAAGAATTTTTCTTATCTTTACTCTTTATGCGCATCATTATTAACTTGTGGCTTTTGGACTTTAACTGTGAACTAACTAATAAAAACTTTAATTGAAATTGACACAAAATAAATATAAAAATTTAATAATAAAAAAATGGGGAAAAAAAGCTTTAATTTGGAATTGACACAATTAAAAAAATAGGTCGACGCCTGAGAGATTCGAACTCTCGCGGGGAAACCCCATGTACTTAGCAGGCACACGCCTTAACCACTCGGCCAAAGCGTCGAATGTGTTCTGGCTAGTAGATTTAAAATACTAAAATTAAACATTTGAGATCTAAAGAGTGCAAAAATAATTCCACAAAAATAATTTAACTTTAACATCTCAGGAATCCATTTTCAAAATTTTAGAGTTTCATTCGATTTTAATTAACACAATTATATTTATCATAAATTATCCCCAAAAAAACTATTAACTTTATAAGTTATTGATTTCAAAACTTACATGTATCAAACTAATTTAAAATTTTAAAATATTTTGAATTATTTGTAAAAGTTAGAATGAATCTTTGGTGTGGATTTTAAGAAATATCCGTTGGCATAAATGCATAATATAAAACATATTCAAAACCATAGCTTAATGTATACCATGAAATTATCTTGAATATAATACTTTCTTCCATTATAAAATTAGAGATTTTTTTTTTGTTCTTGTTCATTCTAAAATCATAGATACATTTTATTTTTAAATTATAAAATGACATAAAATTCCGAACTCGTAATTAATTTTTTAAATTTTATTATCATTTATAGCATCACACCACCACTACTAAAATCATATAGTACATTTAAAAATATAAAATTAACCTTAAAAGTCGTCAATGTATAACCTCATCGGAAAGATGGGCCCTTTATCGTGTTCATATTTCTTTGAAAAATAATATATTAAAAATGTTTAAGTCGATTATATGATTGTCAATTACGTGAATAAATATTAATGGTAAATTTTTTTGGATGAATGTGTAATAAGCAAGTCCTCGTATAATTTCTACTAATTGATAAGCTTTGTCATTCTAAATTTATCGCAATATATAACAAGATTATTTATTTTTTGCAGATGAAAAACACATGCCACTGGTTAAAGTCCATACACACTACTAGTTTATGTTCTTTCCATCTTTTCTTTTTCTTCCTCCTGTTAATCTTTATTTCCTCTCAAAAAAGGCTTCAATGGAACAACAGTAGATTTCAGTAGAACCCATTGCCATATTTGTAGTTTGGAATGCCTCAAAGAGCATTTTCTTCCAAGAAAAATCATATACTAGGCTGTAAGTAAAAAAGTAAAAGAACTGCAGAGGGAGTGCACTTAAATTGCAGATTCGTATTGAAAAATAAAAGATACTTCTCATTTCTACACAGCTTATGATCTTTTTTAGAAGGAAGTTTCGAGAGTATTAATACACCCATCATGAACCAATCAAATTACACCCATCACATATGAAGAAAGAAAAGTTAACAAAATAATATGCCTGCCAATGATCAAAGCAGTGTTACAACCTTCAAAATCCACGTAGAAACTATAATAAATCCTTTATCGTACAGTAAGCCCAAATAATTAAGGCAAGTTCAGGCATACCTTTGGAATGGATTCGAAGGAATGAAACCGAAAGAATGAATTGAAAAGAATTTTTCTTCTTCTTCTTTTTTTGTTGTTATTTATCCCTACTTTGTATCATTGAGATAACAAGCGAAGTCCTCCTTCTAAATCCTCTAGTGTGATAGTAAGTAGTTCATCTGTATCTATACAGTCAAAATTGAGCCTCAAATCCAAATTCTCTCTAGCATTAACCAGCATTGGATCAACCAAACCACCATTCATCTCCTTGCGCTGCTTTTCTGTGGTTTCTCTCACTATCAATGATACAATAGCTTCCTCACTACACGATGGATGTAACTTGAATCCATATAGCAAGCTACCCTCGGCTTGATTATTCATCTTAAGATGAAGAATTCTCGCTAGGTCTTTGGGGCTAAAGTCGTCAAAGTAGAAGAACTTGGTAACCCTCCTGCAAAAACCTTCATTTGAAGTAATAACTCGCTTCATTGGTTCACTATAGCCCGCAAAAATGACCACAATTTTTCCACTGTCCATGACTGACATAATCTCCTCTAACGCTTCTAATCCATAATCCTTGTCATCTGACTTCTGCATAGGTATTAGTCGATATGCTTCATCAACGAATAGAATGCCACCCTCTGCTTCTTTAATCTGCAGAGGTATTGTATATTATTTCGTCAGTAGATATTCCTAAAGCCTAATGTAGCCAAGAACTGTAAATGAACATATTCAGGAGCATAACTGCATACCATTTTCCTAGTCTTTGGTCCAGTATGGCCCACAAATTCCCCAACCAAATCAGTTCTCTGTACTTCTGTTACCCTGTCAGTGGGTAGAATGCCCACCATATGGAGTAATTTTCCAAGAATTCTTGCTACCATAGTTTTGCCTATTAGATATAGGAGGCATTGAGTAATAAGTAACACATTCTATACTACCTTTTGATATTACATTCATGCCTATTCAAATCAAGAGAACAAAGGAAAGGCATCAAGTAAGATGACAAATTCATATAAAATGAAAAACAAGAGCAATCTAAGCTATATTAGAATTAAAAGAAATAGATAACAGACATATATTTCTCAGCGATTAAGCTTTGCATAAATGTGCATTGGTAGAAATATAGTATTAGCACTGCTAGGTGAAAGAGATCCACGGAAACCATTTCCCATCGTCTGATCAGGTAGAATAACAAGGTACAGATTATGGTAGCACATATTGACACGGGGGTAGAGTGACCATGAAAAATATTAAACTGAAGATAAGACATTAAAGACAAAAAGAACTAAATCCATTAGAGTACCAAATGTTGGACGATCAACAGACAAAATATTCAACAACTGACAGCAGCTGCAGTAAGGAATCAAGCATTGATATGAATTTCCAAAAGGGAAGGAAATGAAAATCTTTTGAGTAATTAGGATGTTAACAACAAGATCAATAAGGAATGACCTGGCGCTAAATTTAGGTTCTGGAACAAGTTTAAGAGAGGAATATATGCCTATTGTTATACAATTTCATGACCATAAAACGTGCCTAAATTTAACTAAAACAGGAATAAGATGGGAAAAGGAAAACTTGGTCACCGTTTACCTGTTCCAGGATTGCCAAGGAAGGCCATATGAGGAGGTCTTCGAGCACCAACTTTTAACCCGAGGGCCCTTCGCCTCTCATCCAAGAGCATCCCTTTTGCCCATTTCCGAAGTTGTAACTTAAGCTCATCCAGACCCACAATATTTGATAACTCAATTTCAAGTTCATCCATCTTTGCTTTTGTTTCACTACATGCTTCAATAGCCTTTCGTTTTCTCTGCTCTTCAAGATACATATTAAGAAGTTTCCGCAATTTCTCATTTCCTGGTCCTTGTGATAGATGATTCAAAGGAGTCATGCCTTCCTGCATTCAAAGGTTTACTAATTATAACATTTATAGAAGTGCAAAAGATTAAGAAAATAAAGTAGTTGCACCAATAACTACGTTGTCTTTGGCACTGCAATCCGCATTATACTCGAGTAATGTCTTGACAGTGGAGCAATCTTCAGCTCTGAGTGAGTGCCAAACCGCAAGGTGCAATGGAGTCATCCCATTCTGAATCATAAAGTAGTTTCTCTATGTCAATCCTAAATTACAAATTCCAACTAAAATGACAAGAAGATAGCAAGAATGCATACATTTGCTTTGGCTTCAACAAAAGCACCATGAGCAAGAAGCATTTGTGCAGCCTCATTGCTGCCATTCTTAGCTGCCATATGAAGTGGAGTTTCTCCATACTGCAAAAGCTCAATATGTTATAATACCATAGTAAAAAAAAGGTCAAATAACAGACTTAGTTTGATTTTGACAGGCAAGTAACAGTTACACAAACCATGTTCTTGGCTTCCAATTCAACCTTCTCTGGTCCTTGCCAATCAAGGAGAACTTTAACTGTCTCAACACTGTTGTGACCAGCAGAGACATGGAGGGGCGTATGTGCCATCTGCATTTGAGTAAGAGGAGATGAAATTTAGAATAAAATAGAGACTAAAAGACACAGTGAAAATAACAAACAAAATAAAGGATTTGTGTGCAAGATTATCCAATCTACTGAGGAATACATCAATAAAAGCTGCACTTAGAATAAGCAAAATGATATCTCACTTTTACCCATTCATCACATAAAACCACTAAGTAGAAAGCATTGAAGTCAAGAAATGGAATATGAATAACTTGAACAATAATCCAAATACTTCAAGGATGGCAGAAAGACAAAGGATAATGTGTGTACATATTAAAGGACACGTGAGGTTAATGACCAAACTTGGTAAAATCATCATCCTGCTTTCATCTTCCAGATTTGAGATTTTCTTAAGCTCACTAGATGTTGTCTAAAGATGATAACCTTCTCTAAGGAAAAATTAAAGAAATGGGGTAATAGAAATTTGTAAAAAAATATATTACAGGTTTTTCAGATATTTAATTTTAGGAGGTAATCATCAAAATTCAGTATAAGGGAATTATCCCAAATGAGAATTAGAAGTCGAATAATAAGCATTTAGGAAAAGATCCATGTTTGCAGTTCGCAGCATTTAGACATTACATTGACTGGTTTTAAACTTAAGAATAAGACACAATTAAAACTATAAAATTGAACAGAGCCCAATAATTCTAAAAAAGAAATCTTGAAACATACTTCTTGAATGGTCCTGAAAACATTGAAAATTCGAAAAAAAAATCATAAACGAAATGGGTTTCTTTAATTAAACAAAAACTTCACACGAAAATAAAGAGGGGGAGAATTGAGATCTTACAACAGGGTTGCGGTCATTAAGAAGAGAGGGGTTGTCCCTAAGTAGCTTCTGGAAGCCGGCGAAATCACCGGACTGAGCGCAGCCGTGAATGGTGGTTGGCTTGGCAGATCTCGACCGATGATCTTGCTTATTATTAATCTTCTGCATCCTGCCTTGAAATCGTCGCAAATCTCTTCCCTCCCACAGAAGAAGAAATTAAGGAGAGAGGAAGAGAAAAGATTTGATTTTGTTGTGGAAAGTCAAATTTAGTTTAGAAAGGCAGAGGCGAGTCGTTCGTGGTCAGTGTGGAAATGAATTCCCCCAGACTCGCGCGTTGCCTTCCGATTTTGACAATGGTGGCGTGCCTTTTTTATTTCTTTATTTGAAGTTTTTTTTCTTTGCCCTTTATTTATTTCTCAATTATAACCCAAAAAAAAAAGATAAAACATTACTATTGTTATAAAAATAACATGAATTTGGCAGCTTGGACACAACTCACATCCCCCTAGGCCCTAGCCAACTCTCTTCTCATCGGCTCGCCTGCTATTTGAATATTTTTTTTTCAGTATCACGTACAACTACATACATATTTTGATGATTTACGTTCAAAGTAAAACACGTGGGCCATCAATATTTTGATTGGTTCCAAGCAATGCTGTTATTTAGATTGACGGAAATGTCAGTATCTTTTGGACTGTGGACTCTATGGTCTATGGACTACAAGTTCTCTTGTTGATTGTCTTATTTAGTCTGCTGGAGTTTAAAGAGTTAGGATTGCTGCTCGCCAAGGCAGTAAGGAGTAAGAGAATTGCTATAAAAGAACTTAGGCAGCTCTGATATACTAATTGATATGGTCCATATGGGCTTCTTTCACTAAAATTATGGATTATGAAGATCATCATACTTTTAACTTAACACCGTAATTCGTAAGTACAAAATATGATTGTTTTTAATTTGGTATTCCATATGATATTCGGAGCTAGATTATGTGGAGTTTCATCAGGGATTATTGCAATTTTTTTATATAGAAGCTATTAGTGAATTTTGTGACTTCGGTTTCTATCCATCTTCATAATTGATTAGGTCCATTTTTGTGTATGGACAATGGACATGGAATAAGAGAAATAACATTTGACCTTTTGCTTTTTAAACAAAAGTCTCACTTCTAGAAAGAATTTAAATGTCTTTTGAAATTAATTTCAAAGGTCGATTCGACTCAAAATATAAGCGATTCAAATATTAATAAATTTTAAATTTTGATAAATTATTCGAACCTCTTCAAGTTGTTATTTTATATTGATATTCAGATTATATTTGTTCGAAAAGTTTAAGCTGTTCGAATTCGATTCGAAATCGTTCTGGATTTGATAGCTAAACGAGTCTCTCAATTAAATTTTATTTATACAAAATAAAATTTATAAAACAACTCAATATTCAAACTCCAATTTAACTCGATATACTTTAACGGCTACTAATCACAAAAATGGACACTGCCAGAGTGACGAGTGTTGCGCCACTAATTGTGAGAATATGATAACAAGCAGGTGCATGTGATTTCATATGGTCCCTACCAAAATATTAATTTGTAAAATTTAAATTTAAAAGTAACATAAATTTAATTTGTAAAATATGAATACCTTCTTTCCTATGCGAACGTGTACTCTCTCCATTTCTATTATTCTATACCAACGATATGTATCAATTTTTAAAAAAAATTAATTTGTAAAATTTAAATTTAAAATTAAAATACAAGTTTTGAAATGTATAAATACGATGATTAGTTAATATACAATAATCATGGTTATACGTACTAAAATCAAATAAATTTGTATCTATTTTAAATATTAATATTTGACAAATTAATTTTAAAATACTATAATGTGTTTTTAATTTCTGAACGGATGGAATGTTATTATTAAAAATCCATGACAAAAGTCCATTATTTTGTCCCAAAAATTATTATTGCTCTCATTATTTTGGCCAAACAAAACATACAAATCTTGTTATAACGTGCAAGCCAAACACATTGAGTTATTTTTAAATTTTTATTGTGTGACCCAAACACAATTTGCAAAATATCAAACTTTAATTTGGAACATCTATACTCAATTTAACCGCTCTATTCGCGTTTTAAATTATAAGATTAATATTGATTTTGCTCAAATTTAAAATTAAAATGAATTCATGTAATTTATTTCAATACAATTATAAATTATCTAAAAAGTATTATTCGTTTATTATTTTACAAACTTAAATGAATCATGTCATTTTTAAATTTAAAAAATATTTAAAATTAATTTTTTTAAAATTAATATTAATTTTATAATTTGGGACGGGGAGAATATATATTTTTTATCACCGGCTAGCACTTCTTAAATTTGTACGCCATTGACTAGGTTTAATTTTGCCAACACACAAATGGAAATCTAGAAGAAGAAGAATATGTGGGAATTGACTTTGTTCCATTTTAGGTATAAATTAAAATAAAATTTATAAAATTAGAAAGATTAAATAAAAAATATTAATATAAAAAGATAATACAATATAACTAAACTTATAGGGTAAAAGAGAAAAATAATAATAATAATAATAATAATAATAATAATAAAATGCCCTCTTTATAATAAGAGATACGTGAAAAAAAAACCAATAGAAAATATTGACATTCTTGTTACAATTTGTGTTTTCGAAATTATTAAATAAATATAGAAGTAAAACATAAAGTTAAAGGATACGTATTAATTAAGAGAAATATTGAAATAAAAGATTTTAAAGCTTGATATTATTATATCTATTAGAGTAAGTAATATAGGAGGAGGGATATATAATTATATTATATTATATATAGGAAGGCTATCACAATCTTCATCCAGCTGGGATTGCCTTTTCCTACCGAGTAAAATCAATTAAATTCCATGAAACATAAAATATTTTTTTCTAATAAAATAAAAACTAGAATTAATTAGCTGCAGTACGTACATACGTAAGCATCTCGACTTTATTGTAATTAACCTCTATATATATATATATATATATATATATATATATATATATATATATATATATACATATATAGAGAGGGAGAGAGTCCGGTTCTGGTCCGGACGCCCGTATTTAAATACCGTCTGGATTTTTTTTTTCTTTTAAACAACTAAAAATAAATAAATAATATTTTATGGAACTTGAATTTTTACATAATACAGTATTTTTAGTGTGATTTGAATACGTATAACAAAATATGTATGTACAGTCTGTGCAGACTGTACATACATTTTTTGGTATAGGTATCCAAATCACGCACAAAACATTGTATTATGAAAAAATTTCAGTTCCACAAAATATTAATTTTTTTTAATTATTTTAAAAAAAAAATAAATAAATAAAAAAAATTGGTCCATCTTTTAATCCAGTCCGGACTCCCGGACTGGATCCGCTATATATATATATATTACTACTTTGCTTTATAGGAAGATATAAGAAAGGCACATATTTTTTACAAATGAAATAAACGATTAGATTTGCTTCCATAATCACATACACACATACATATTCAAGTGCAATTACTCTTACAATTAAAATGTCAAAACATATAGGAGTAATATCTAAATCTAACATTTTCATGTTCTCATATACTAAAATTGGCTCATTGTAAATAGTATAAAAAATATCTCTTTCTTTCTTTTTCTATATACGTGACATACAATAATTCATTTACTTGTCTCGATCCCATGACCATCCTATTATGCAAATACCTCCTCATAAGATTTACAGTTGAAAGAAAGAATGCTCTTTACAATTACAACTAGATATGATTAATACCAACTTCAGTAGCAATTAGCAAATAAACAATTGAAGGCTCAAATAATAGAAAACCTCAATTAAAAAAAAGTAAAAACAAAAGATAGTAGTAAATTAACAACTACTACTTAATTAGTGAGGCAAAACGATATTTTTCAATTCAAATTAAACCAATAATTATATTATGTAAAAAGTAGAATAATTAAAATTTCTTAAGGTATAAGAATGTAGAGTATTTTACCTTTTAATTTATCATGTAGCATACTTGGTATTCCAAGTTTTGATTATAAAATTGGAATTAAATATGATGGAATAATGAATATTTTGTTTTGTATTTGTATTTTCTTTTTCTAATATGAGAGAGTGAAATGAAGAGCAAATAATAAAGAAAGAGTTCTATTTAATATTTTAAATTTAATAAAAAAATATTTATATTAAATTTAAAATAATATAGCTTTAGGGAGAGTGGTGAAGGTCAAATAGTGTCAAGAATGGTATCGTTGCTTTTTGCCTTTTCAGAGCAAATGCCACAATCACATGCTTGATTCGTTGCAGGCAGATGGGCGGGGGGGACGGGCGGGATCTGTCAACCGTAGTAAGTAAGGGAGATTGATTTTGGCTCCATTTAGTAAAATAATACTCATTTCTGTATAAATATTTAAAGGAGTTAGATTGTAATTAATATTTATAAATTATAATTTAATTAAAAATTTTACAATATTAATATTTTTCATAATTTATAATATATATACGGTCCTTTTCTTCAATAAATTAAAAAAAAATTAAAAAAAAATAATTTAAATCGTCATCATAATTATGTTGTGGACTTTATATACAGGGATTCATTTTTGGTTCATATATATATATATATATATATATAAGACTAAATTATTTTTTAAAAAATGTTTGGAGTCAGCAAACAACCCCTCTCTCTCTCCTGCACGAATACGCGGGTTAGTGGTGTGGGTCCCATTTGTCCGAGCTGTGTCCCACCGGATAATTCCTCTCACCATCTCCACGGGAGTTGAGTTGAGGTTTTGCTTCAGAACAGAAAATCAAATCAATTTCTCTTCTAATAATTTCCCAAAAAACAAAAATGTTTGCTTTCATTTTTGCTCCTTCCTAATCCTAACGACTATTTCCAATTTTCTCTCTCCGACTCTATCTAATACTATAATCTAATCTAGAGAGCAAGAAACAACTCCCGGAAAACATTACGATCATCTCTCTCTATACACATACATACATATACATAGAGGGATAATTTGATAATGTCGTCTTCACCGCCGGGGACTTCTCCGTCTCCGACAGCGCCACCATCCACTAACACCACCTCACCACCACCAGCCGCCACACCGCCCCCAACAGCAGCAACTTCCCCACCTCCATCTACCCCAACACCACCAGCTACATCTCTCCCACCAACTATCTCTCCGCCAGCACCTCCGCCACCCGCCGCCTCTCCGCCGCCTCTTGCCACTCCTGCTCCGTCAACCTCTCCGCCGCCTCCTGCCACTCCTGCTCCGTCAACCTCTCCGCCGCCTCCTGCCACTCCTGCTCCGTCAACCTCTCCGCCGCCTCCTGCCACTCCAGTTCCGCCAACCTCACCGCCGCCTCCAACATCAACCAACGGGCCGCCACCAATTCCACCATCATCTTCATCATCTCCACCCCCTCCATCTGGTTTCAGACCAGTCCGATGACATCGCCTCACCGATCTAGGTCTCCCTCTCACCTCCGGGGACTTCGAGATCTTCGCCGCCACCACCTAGGGTTTCGTCCTCTCCCCCGTCGGAATCATCATCTGTATCAACTGGGCTGGTGGTTGGAATTGCAATTGGTGGTGTTTTAATTGTTACACTTTTATGTCTTGCATTCATTTGCTGTAGAAAGAAGAAAAGAAGAGACCATGGGCCTGCTAATTACTATATTCCACCACCCTCTGGGCCTAAAGGTAAGACCTTTCTTCACTATTTAAATAGTAAGCATTGATTAGGGATCTCTTTCTAAATCGGAATTTATGTATGAATGTTATATTATTGATCGTGTTATTGTGTTTATGTTGCAGAGTTATGACAGTTGATTGGGATATTGAATTTGTTTTGATTAGTATTGATCTGGTCAATTCTGTAAATTTCACATTTTATACATTTGAGTTTGGTGCAAAGACGCATACTCCCTCAGTTATAAAATATAAGATCACTTGCCTTTGTTTTTGTTTTATTATGGTTTATATGAAGTGGGATTGATTAGTGCAGAGCATTTCTTTATCAGGCTGTCATGTTTTGTTATTATGATGATGAATTCAAATCAAGTATCTTGATTTGAGTTATCAAGAGAAGAAACTATAATATACTCCTGTTGTGAAACTCATTCGTCTTCTGAATTAAAGTAATCATGATTAGAAATACAAGAAAAACTTAATATTACACTGAAGAAATTCTGACATGGTACGGAAACAATTTAGCTTGATAATTGACTCTAGAATTCGCTATTAGTAGTCTGTTTTCCCAAAAAATTTCTTAGATGGATTACCTGTCTCCATTTATACATTCCTTCTCTGGCCCTCCTCTTTGTTCGGGACCTCAAGGAAGAATTGTCGGAATGAACAGTGCCGAACTAGATGTATATTTAGGCACATTTTTACATGACTGTTGTACTAAAATGGTTTTACTCCTTTACTTCCTGTTTTCAATAAACCTTTTCAGAAGTTATTTTGAGGTCTTGAATTTGATTTCTCATTTCTCTAGTGGTTCTTGGTAATTGCCAGATGGCCATTTTGGTGGCCCGCCTCAGCAATGGCAACAGAATACTCCCCAACCCAGGGACCAAGTTGTCTCTATATTGCCAAAACTGCCTCCTCCACCTGCAATGGCTTTGTGGCCTCCACAATCACCATTGCATTCCCCTTCACCTCAACCTCCACCACCCCACCTTTCATGAGCAGCAGTGGAGGTTCTGGGTCAAATTATTCAGGGTCCTCAAACCCACTCCCACCACCTTCCCCTGGCATGGCCTTAGGGTTCTCAAAGAGCACATTTTCTTACGAAGAATTGGCAATGGCAACAGATGGCTTCTCCAATGCGAACCTCCTTGGTCAAGGTGGTTTTGGGTATGTGCACAAGGGTGTCCTTCCAAATGGCAAAGAGGTTGCAATTAAGCAGCTGAAAGCTGGTAGTGGGCAGGGGGAGCGTGAATTCCAGGCTGAGGTTGAAATTATTAGCCGAGTGCATCACAAACATCTTGTTTCTTTAGTTGGATATTGCATGACCGGGGCAGAAAGATTGCTTGTGTACGAGTTTGTTTCAAACAATACCTTGGAATTTCATTTACATGGTAAGTACTAATTTGCAGCAAATCAAATTATTCATGTTATGGTGGTCATATGACATTTTGTTATATTTTCCAGGTGCTTTTGAATTTATATGGCATGGCAAGCTTTTTAAAAAAAAAATCGGTATTTTAGGAAAAATTAACTGTTTCATCAATGGTTCCCACATAAATCTGTTCAATCTTTATTAACTTTTCTCAATAGAGTGATTGAGGACAGTGTCACTAAATCACTGTCAAGCCACATTGACACATTGCACTTAGACTTGTAAAAAAGCCACTTGGATTTTGTTTTAGTGATGTCATTACGGAAATGTGTTGGGTAGATAGTTCATAGTTGATACTCCAGGTTACAAGGATTTAACAGGTTTTTAACAATTTTTCAGGGAAAGGGAGACCTACCATGGAATGGCCGAAAAGATTGCGAATTGCTCTTGGTGCTGCAAAAGGACTGGCTTATCTACACGAGGATTGTAAGTTCCCTTCTTGTGTATATTATTCTCTCAATGATAAAAAGTGATAGAACTATGCATAAAATATTGTAGGCTGTATATTGAATTGAAATAATCCATATTTGCAGGCCATCCTAAAATCATACATCGTGATATTAAGACAGCTAACATCCTTCTGGATTTTTATTTTGAGGCTAAGGTACAATTCATCATTCTTCATAGTCATAAATCAAGAATCATTAAATTTGTGAACATTGTTTTGTCTTCTATAGTCTAAATCTAGCAGTTAAGACCCTGTTTGAAGGACTTCCACTATAACTTTGAAATATCAAAGAAACTTACTTAATATTTTAACTAATGAGATAACTGGGACCTACTTGACTTTGTGTATTGACTCATCCATATCATTTATTAATATTTATGAGTTTATATATAAGCCTGGTTAATTTTGTAGGTTGCAGATTTTGGACTTGCTAAGATCACTTCTGAAGTTAATACTCATGTCTCCACTAGGGTGATGGAACTTTTGGGTAAGAACGATTAGCTCAATTTCTTTCTTCTTGATATTTTAGTTCAGTAGTGGATAATATTATCATACCCAGCTTTTTCTCAGAAATAGATTATATTTAACTTGGAAAAATTAAAATTTGTTGCATTAGTTTGTAGAAATTGTGTTTGGGTAACTATTTTAGGTTAACTCTTTCCATTTCTTTGTCAAGTTCATTGGGATATTTTGATTTTGTGCTTTACATGATTGGTTTTTTATTGCCTTTACAAGGGTTTGTTTTTAATATTTAATTAAACCTTATTCATGTTTTCACATGTATGCCACCTTCAGGTACCTAGCTCCTGAATATGCTTCCTCTGGGAAACTCACCGACAAGTCCGATGTTTTCTCTTTGGGGTCATGCTTCTAGAGTTGGTAACTGGACGTCGACCTGTTGATACAACTCAGACTTACATGGATGATAGTTTGGTTGACTGGTGAGTAAAGTAATTGCACCCGCCTAGATTCCCTCTTCTGTGAGCTATGAGTTTGTTTGATAGTTAGTTTCCAAGAGTCGGGATATTGTTATAATTTCTTCCCCTAATGAAAGCAATTTACTTTCCTTTTGCCCTAGAACATAGGCTGGTGGGTTAAGCTTAAAACTAACATGATTGCTTGCATTTCAGGCAAGGCCCTTGCTTACCCGAGCTTTGGAAGAGGGAAACTTTGATAGTCTTGTTGATTCCAATGCAAAAGGATTACAACCAGAGTGAGATGTTGCGAATGGTTGCTTGTGCTGCCGCTTGTGTACGTCACTCAGCAAGGCGCCGACCACGAATGAGTCAGGTATTTGGATTTGTTTTAGATATCAAAGGCTTAATTATAGTAGTCAATGTAAGCATTTAACTCACTACGTGAACATATTGATTGATCAAACTATCCAATTTGTTCAAATAGGGGAAAATTTTAAATGGTGATTCGTCTGATGAGTCTGATGCTTAGACACAATTTAATCGTATTTTTGATAGATACCTTAGCAATGGCCCATCACTTTCGTCCACAATTATCTCAACAGAATGTCCCCTTAAAAGATG